>ML779235.1:580087-591239 GCA_009831015.1 Picea engelmannii | reverse complement strand
CTTGCTTCCTTTCACACTCGTTAAAAGGTTAGAAAGGGCGTCTTTCGAGCGATAGTTTACCCCTTTTTCGGTCTCGTTGGACTAATGTACGAAAAAGGAACTGAGAGAGTTCTCTTTTAAGTGTTTTTCCAAACTCTATAATCTCGAAAAACCTTCTAGTTTTTTGTCTTTGGACTCGTTAAAGCACACATCGACAGGCCCATATGGGAACGAACCCTTACTTCTTCCAGTTCGTTAAACAAAGGAAGAGGAACTTACCGAAGGTGGGTTATATCGAGCATGTGTTATCCTCCTTGAGCTCGTTAAATTAAAAAGAGGTACTCATCTATTTGGATGAGGGAAAAATTGAAAGGAGCAAGCCAAGCAGTCTCTTGAGAACACCATCTAACACTTCTTAGAGTCGCCCTTGAACACGACACTTTGTCACTTTGCACATATCATAATTCGTTGAACCTCTGCACTGAGCCAATCCTTTGAGTTTCCTTTCACTCCTTTGGGTCACCCGATGCAAGTCACAGTATCCATTGCACAGTTTTGGTCCATGTCATGTTTTGTTGTTGTGCCTCAGTGTTCAAGGGAAGTATCCGCCTCGAGAGTCAACCATCCCAAATATTTTGTCTCAAAACCCGTGTCAGTCCATGTTCTTTTGACCTACCAATTACATCTTCATACACGTTTCATGTCGTTGATGGGGGATACATCACGACTCTCCCTCGACGAGCCTATTCCTGTCGACTTCAACACATTATCCGAGAATTAGACTTTGAAACTAATTAGTACTTTGGGACCTGCATGCCTCAATGGCAGGCCTCCTCATGTTCGATAGTGGGTTTACATCATTGACCTCTGATCGAATGATTCCATGAATGTTCGACTTCATCTCATCTATTCACATTCGGTGGAATGTACTAAGATACCTTGGGAATCATTGACATTAATGGTGATCTCCCTCGCGCTTGTTAACGGTTTACCTCATTGACCGGTAATCAAGTGGTTTATGCCATGTTCGACACCAAGACATATATTCACATGGTTAGAATCGTATCACACAGGGATTGGTAAGAAGACCCTGGGTTGAGTAATTCACCTTGATATATGTTTCACCCAGGTTAGGAAGGAGTTCTGGACAAAGAACACATACATTGTTACATAGATCCACTTTGTATTGGTCGTGGCTATGTCTTGTCATCTTGTAGATCCACTGTGTATTCTTGGTGGCTACGATCAGTCTAAGTCATCAAAGTATAGATCCACGTTGTATCTTCGGTGGCTATACCCTTTATCAATAAAATTATGGATCCGCAGTGTATACTATGGCGGTCATATCTGGAATCTTGATCATCCAAGCATAGGTATGCCTGCCTTGGGTTTTGGAACATGTCATGATATTTGTTGGATGTTTGTGTGCAACTTTCGTCAGGTTCTCCGAGTCTATACCCTTGCTTGAATGTCTACAAAGCATTTCAGTCATCGGTTCGCATCTTCTGACTTCATACTTTGGGGGGCATTCTGTTACACGTCAAAATTGCTCAGATGGATAAGTGTCGCATTGTCCCTATCAATCGTCGTAAGTGTCGCATCTTCCCTACAACTTTCGCAAGTGTCGCAAGTTGATCACTAGTGTCGCAAACAATGTTCAGACATGATGCCATGATAACGACACTAAGGAGGCACTTATGACACCTCACATGACTGATTTGAAGGTCAAGAACTGATCTACTGGAATCAAATATCTCTTGACACCTGAAAGAGACCCTGAAACATTGGTTTGGAGGGGGAATGCTCCCCTACTACAGCTGCAGAAGCACTGGCGCTCCTCTGCCATGCTTCAAGAAGCGTTATAACGCCCCTCAGGCCCTTCTGGAGGAGCGTTGCTCATCCTGAGAGCATTGGCGCTTTCCCAAGGCTCACCAAAAGCGCTACAACGCTCTGATCCCCCTTTTGGGGGAGCGCTCCCTATTCTGGGTCAGTTGTTAGCCCGTTGAGTAGAATAAGGGGGAGATCATTCGAGATTAGGAGGCAGTTGTGCTCGAATTCTCGGTTTCATCAAAAGATCCTTGATCTAAGGAGAAGGTCCCCAACCGGTTCTAAACATAACTCAAGAGGTTAGACCCCTCCTAACCTATATAAACAGGCTCTATGATGGTGGAAAGGGAGAGGAAGAATTGAACATACGAAACATATGATCTTGGAGGAAACTGACAGTCAGCCAAAGAAGAGTGATCAGTGAAGCTGCTGTTATCCAGGTTGTGGATCTTTCAGGCAAGGGTTAGACGAAGAGGACTTGACGAAGCTGTCGCATTTGCATCTACGATTGTAAGTACTGTGGTCGTTATTCTCATTAATATGACACGCTTGGCCTGTTTCTTTCTAGTTTGTGTCTGATGTTACATGAACTTATCATTTAGTGATAGATTTGTTTTCAAGCTAATGTCAATAGAGTAGGAAGTGGTCGTATCTTGTTTTGTCCACAGACCTCAGCGAGGAGAAAAGGATTGGAGCGTGACTCGGAGCGTGCAGGGAAAAACGTCGATTCAAAGGTACTTCTGATATCTTCCCTTCTCATGCATTAGTTTAGATAGATTTGAAAGGAAGTCAGTGTCCACGTTAAGCATTTTTCTGTCTAGGGTTAAGGTCAAGCCTTAGAGGTGATCTACCTGTCCGCAGGGAGATTTTCCTACAACAACCCTGGAGTCATGGAGAATGTCTTTGTCAGAGCGGATTGCTCCCCCGAAGAAATTCGAATTTACATGGATCTTTTCAAATAATTTCGCGACGTTTTTGCCTAGTCTTATGAGGAAATGCCAGGTATCGATCTGAAAATAGTTGAACATGAAATCACAATGTATCCTGATGCCAAGCCTGTTCGACAAAAACTTCATCCAGTCAATCCCAAGAAAGCAGCAGCCATCAAGATTGAGGTTGAGAAATTTCTAAAGGCAGGTTTTGTTTGTCCTATCCATTTGACTCAATGGGTGTCAAATCCTGTGTCGGTCAATAAAAAACAAGGCACGATTCGTGTATGTACCGATTTCCGTGATTTGAACAAGGCATGTCCCAAAGATAATTTTCCAATGCCATTCATTGACCAGATCATTGATGAATGTTCCAGTTGTGAAGCCTTTTTGTTCATGGATGGTTTTTCGGGATATAATCAAATCCAAATCAAACCTGAAGACCAACACAAAATGGCATTCATTTGTCCGTGGGGTACATTCGCATATCGTAAGATGCCTTTTGGCCTTAAAAATGTTGGAGACACATTCCAGCTGGCCATGTCTTTTTCTTTTCATGACCTCAAGCATATATTCGAGGCCTATCTAGATGATTTAGCATCACGCTCTCGCAAGCGAATGGATCATCCCACACACCTTAGACTAATCTTCGAATGTTGTCTCTACTTTAGGATTCGCTTAAATCCAAACAAGTGCAGCTTCTGCGTAATGTCAGGACGATTGTTAGGTTTCATCGTATCAACAAAAAGGATCATGGTCGATCCTCTTAAGGTGGAGGCAATAATCCAGTTCTCCCCCCCACGCACAATCCTACAACTTCAAAGTCTACAAGGTAAGGTGAACTTCTTACGATGCTTCATCGCCAACTATGTCAAAATCACCAAGGGCTTTATGCATTTACTAAAGAAAGACATTCTTTTTTTATGGGACAAAGCCGCTCAATGCTCTTTCGATGCATTAAAACACGCCCTCACAACTGCACCTCTACTACAGCCACCTAACTATAACAAAGATTTATTATTATATCTGTCTGCCGTAGAGTCAACCATTGGAATGGTTTTAGTTCAGGAAGACGATTCATTCTCAGAATACGTGATCTATTACTTGAGCCGAGGCCTCATAGGACTGGAACTCAATTATTCTCATATCGAAAAACTTGCGTTGGCAGCAGTTCATGCTGTTCAATGGTTCCATCACTATGTTCAGTTTCGCCAGACCACCGTCATTGTTGTTTTGAATCCATTCCAGTACATGTTGACACGACGAGTTATAGGCGGAAAAATTAGTAGATGGATAGTCATCCTCCAAGAATTTGACCTAGACTTCGTTTCAGCAAAGTCCAAGAAGTCATTGGTCTTCGCAGAGCTTATTTCAGAACTTCTGGTTGAGTCAGGTGACGTTGTGCCTGAGGAATCACCTATCCGGGAAGATATTTTTTTGAATGCATCTACAGACCCCTGGTACGGAAATATACTTATCTATCTCCAGACTTTGAAGTGCCCCATCTCTGCTTCTCGTGACGAGCGTCGGTGGATATGCCATCAGGCTAAGAATTATCTCATACTCGATGATACGTTGTATCGGAGAGGTGTAGACTGCATCTTACGTCGATGTCTCACTCATGAGGAGGCCATCATCGTGCTCAACGATTTCCATATTGGAGCTTGTGGCGGTCATTTATCTGGGTTGGCAACAACCCAAAAGATTTTACGAGTAGGTTACTTTTGGCTGACACTTATTAAAGATTGTATCGAATCAGTCAAGAAATGGCATCCGTGCCAAATCTTCTCCCGAAAGATGAGGGCACATCCCGCTCCTATGTTTCCTGTCATCACAGTTGGTCCCTTCACTAAGTGGGGGATTGATTACACTACATGAAACCCCCCATCAGCAAGGGGGCACTGCTATATCATTGTATTTGTCAACTACTTCACTAAGTGGATCGAAGCTATGCCAACATTTAAAGATGATGGAGAGACTGTAGCTCTCTTTTTATTCAACCAAATCATAGCAAGGTTCAGCGTCCCGAGAGAGATTTTCACTGACCATGGCAGTCGCTTTCAGAACCAAATGATGACCGAATTAACATCAAAGCTTGGGTTACAATAGGAGCATTCATAACCTTACTACCCCCAAGCCAATGGGCAGGTGGAAGCTGTAAACAAAACTCTTAAGACTATTCTACAACGAACTATCAACTCAGCCAAGTCAAATTGGCATTTGATGTTATACTCGGCATTATGGGCTTACCGAACATCTGTTAATACTGCAACCAGTTTCTCACATTTTCAACTCGTTTACGGGCTGGAGGCAGTCTTGCCCATCAAATGTCAAATCCCATCTCTAAAATTGGCAGTACAGTTATTGCCCGACACTTCTCCGCTTGAAGAACTGTTAGTACACCTAGAGAAGCTTGATGAGCAGCATCGTGATGCAGCCTTGGCCAACGAGGCTCACAAACATAAGGTTAAGTGTCAATATGATAGGTTCGTTCATCCTCATATTTTCTCTGAGGGCGACCTTGTCCTGGTCTATGACCAAGATAAGGACTCCCTGGGGGCAGGAAAGTTTAAACCCATGTGGTTCGGACCCTTCATTATAAAAGAGGTTTTAAAAAAGGGCTCTTATCATTTGGTTGATTTTGAAGGGAATTCTTTGGCGGAGCCTAGAAATGGGCTCTACCTCAAGAAATATTACTCATAAACAAGTCATTGTGGGTAACTTTCTGTAACATATGTATAGTCTTTGTACTATTACTTTTTTAAGTTTCTTTTAAGTGTTATGGACGTGTCATTGATGTTATCTTTCGTCAATATGGCAGATGTCAAGTGATTCCGAGGTGTTTGTTGGGTATGCAGACAGTGCTAGTCGACACACACGGAAGCTTGCCTCCGCAGCTTGGGTAATATTTACACCTCAGGGCCAGTTGTTATCTTCTGGAGGTATATGCTTAGGTGACACCACAAATAATGTCGCTGAGTATAGTGCAGTTATTGAGTTGCTTCGTGACGCCTGGTCATTGGGTATCTCTCATCTCCAAGTCTATCTCGACGCTCAACTGGTTGTGTCGCAGCTAAACAGAGTATACCAGGTTCATGATCCAACTTTACACCGACGATTCCTCAAGGTATGTCTCTTAAAATGAAACTTTGATTATATTACATATTTTCATGTTCCTAGGAGATTAAACCAAATTACAGATACTCTAGCTAATCAAATTTTAGATTGGCATCTTGCCCACATATAAAAGAACATGGAAATAAACATGTAAATACATTTTTGCACACAGAATCCATAAGACACAAAAAGATGAAAACCATATATAAACATCATAAAATAACCAGAGTACATAGATGGACGCAAGCGCCTCAAAAATGGGAATAGTAACGAGTCACCGAGCTTATGCCCTCAAAAAATATATACAAGTAGGTGCTCGAGGCACATAAAAAGTATAAGTAGGTTCAGGGCCTATGGGCCTTGTTATAATCATCCACAACACAGGCTAAACACCTAAACAATCGGACCCATGTCTGAGGTGCCCCCACTACATGAGTCTGCATGGATGGCGGCAGGTCCTCTATCTCTGCCATCGGGACTGTGCGAGTGAACGCAGTGAATTTTTGCTCAACTCGTCTAAGGACCCTCTCGGCCTCTTAGGCTGGGAGGTTCCCTGCTACTGTTGCTCCCCCAGCGGCGACAGTTGTGGCTTCTGGCCGTGGACAACGCCTGTTACGTCGCACGGGTCCCACATCTGCATGCAACAAACGTTTATCCGTCAAATACTCCGGCATACAAAAAAATGATATATATATAACAAAAATACATAAAAATTACATATGCAAACAAAAAAACTACAAAGGTGGAGACTTACCCATCTCCCCTTGCTCCTCACCAGGAGGCACGGGTATCTCAGGATCTCTAGAGAAATATATCCCTGCATACGGGTAGTCCTCAATCACAGGGATCTATCATGACAGCCAAGCAAAGAAATCATCGTCGAAGGACTCAACGGTCCTTTCACCACCCTGTCATAGCAGTAAGACTGTCCATCTACACACTGCAGGGAAAGAGGCCTGATGTCCTTGTACTACAACCTGAGGACTAAAACTCAGAACTCTCTAAAAAAAGAATGAACACAAGATGGTCCCGAACCCGAAGTTCCTCTGTGTCTGCTATCGAAAATTTGTTAATTGCCTCTTCATGCACTCGAGTAGTGTGGTACTCCAGTCAAAAATTTGTGCATTCATGCACTGGATGGCACAGTTCATCTATGCGCGTGACGCCTGATGCAAAGATGTCGAGCCGGTAATCTGCCCAATCAGTAACAATATAGTCTGTAGCGCTAAGTTAGTAATCTTGCTAATATGTACTTGGGAGCCCACACAGTCAGTCCCAGCCTCACAATGCTCAACTATCAGTTCCAAGATCTTGCTCGGCCCCATAGGAAATGTTCGGAAGTTGACTGGTTCCCCTCTCCTTGAGAGGCTAGTCAGAAAGTAGATATCCTCGATGGTGGGCACCATTGATTGCCCCTCTAGCATAAATGCCTCTGCATCAGGGTGCCAGTAGTCAATCAAGGCATTCAGTAGACTTGGTTGTGCACGCATAAATGGACATAGAAAGAATTTCAGTAAACCACATTGCATTAACACGGCCACAACATTCGGATCTGTTGCAACCAACTCACTGATTTCCTCATGCTCCCTTTCCCTCCACTGGACATACATCCTACTAACACAACAAGGTAAAGGAAGGTTAGTGCTTCCTTTTAGTTTGTTTTTTCATCATAAAAGGGGGGTACACGCGGGCTGTAGAGGTGACAGTCGCGTGTACATGCAGGCAGACTTTACTCTGCCCAAATGTACATGCGGCCTGTCCAGAGACAGCCCGTGTGTACCTAGGGCCGACCTTTTTAAGGTCAACGCCCACCCAAAAAATAAACTAAACAACGAAATTGAAGTATTGAATAGCTAGATAAGGGAGTTTGTACTTACTTGGTCCAAGCAGAAGTTTGTTTCGTCCACTGTAGCTCCCGGAATCACTATTTTTGGCAAAGAGGGTCTTTTGGCTCCAGAGTCAATTTCCAAATCAGCAATGGTGATAATGAGCTGCCAACTTCTATTTATAGACTTTTTGGCCTCTTGTTGTCACTTTTTTGGCCTCCCTTATCAGTTTCTTTATACCAAAAACCATTTAGAGTGATCCAGGAGTTATATGGGAGGGATTTGATCGAGTATTGGGACATTTTTTTTGAGTTTTGAGAAAATATTGAAGGTCCATAGTTTTTTTTTTTTCAAAAATCAACTTGAGCATATAGGTTAGGTTACCACCCCAACTTTTGCATCTCGTTGTCTTTTTCTTCTGCTGTAGGATCAATCCCATCAGGTTGTGACACGGAACCATCATATCTTCTCTAGAAGTGTCGCAACTTGGTGGTAGAGCTTACCAGAACATGGATGCCCTAGGTAGGTCCTGGTTGCATTATGGTGTCCATGCCATTTCTAAAAACACTGTAGGCTCAGGAGTCTGTATAGTCTTTCCTGAATATGAGTTTGAGCCTCATTTGCATGATTCTTTTTTGTTCTTTGTCTCACCCTCAGGACTCCCAAAAAATAACGGGTCTCCTTTTAAGCCCTTTTCAGACCCTCTAAAAATGAAAAGATTGTCGAGCGATCTTGTGGCCTTTCACACTCGTTAAACTGAAATTTGAAGTCACGCCTGTCCGTCAGTAGTTTACCCCTTTTTTGGTCTGGACGGTCAACTGTACGAACAAAGGTATACTCTATCGAATTCCCATTCTTTATAAGAGTACTCTCAGGTATAATTTTATTCCTTTTTCAGGTCTGAGGGATTAAATTTACGAAAAAGAAACCCCCACGGAGTCCATAGTTAAGCTCTTTTCAGACTCCCTAAAATTGAAAATATCGTCGAGTGACCTTATTCTTTCACACTCGTTAAATTGGTCCAAAAGAATATTCCTGACGGAGTCCATAGTTGAGATTTTTTCAGACTCCTTAAAAGTGAAAAAATAGCCGAGTGATCTTGTCCTTGTCACACTCGTTAAAATGGTTTTGAATTGACATCTAATCGGTGCTAGTTTATCCATTTTTTGAACCGACTAGACTATTGTCGAAAAAGGTACCCCGGCGGAGTCTCCTTTTATGCTTTTTCAGACTCTCTAAATATGAAAAACCACCGAGCTTACCTTCTCTAGGCTCATTAAACTTACATCGAAGGACGTTACCATTGTGTGTTCTATCAACCTCATTTGCATACCTTATCCACCAGCCTTGTGACAGTTTGCTTCTGCGTCTTAACACCTTTGGCCACCGAAGGATTTTTCCCAAGTATCATTTTACCAGAACATTAGTCTTGTCCTTGTGCCTTGAGCTTGTATGTTTGCAGTACTCATTCCTCCATTATAATAATATTCCTTTATTCTTTTTCCAAAATTATCGAAAAGAAAAAAAAAATAAAATATACCCCAAAAAGAGGATGGGGAAAGTACTTTCTTTATTGGCAGCATAATGATTCTCCCTTGGATAAATCACATATGTCTGTTTGATCATCAGACTATGGGATGTAGTACGACCTTAGGAAGCTTTTCTCGCTATATAGAGTTGTGTCCTCCATCATTTGGTTATTCTTCCAAACATATGGAGAGTTCGCGTTGCCTCCTGCTTCGTAGACTTATGATTAACATATATGTTGCCTGAGTCTCATCTTTTGTCATTCTATTGTCCAAGGGAAGTTTGTCACTAATCCTGAGTCGACCCCTCTGCAATATGTCTCTTGTCCGCATACGTGGCCATCCTGAACGTCTAATCAAGTCCTTGTTCGAAATCACTGAAGCCTTCAGTTCGATCATCAATATTATCAAGTCCATGACCGACGAGCCGTCGAATACCTCTGGGTAGTGAAGTCGTACACTCATATTACACTCCTACCTGAGTTTTGGAAGATTTTGAAGTTGTTGCTCAAGCTCTGAAGTCCAACCATCAGGCTGAATCAGCTCCTGGAAGATGGATACTCTATATGTATATCTTTCTGATTTCGAGATGTAGCTCCGCTGTGTATTATTCGCAGCTACTCTTTATAGTTATTTGACATGGATCTACAGTGTATTTGATTGGTAGCCATGGTTCTATTTTATCCTAAGCATGGGTATGCCCGCCTCAGTGAGACATTTGTTATTTTGCAGACGACACCTCCTGGTTCCTGATCCTTGGGCTCAATCGTTCGGCACATCAGTAAAGATTGGTAATGTATTTCGGCCATCAGATGCTCTTTTGACCTCACACATTAGGGGGCATATGTTATAACCCTAAATTGCACCACACATGCTTACTTGGCATCAGGCCAATTCATATCCCTTCTTTGCCAAAAATCTGTTGAACAACTCTTTGAAAATCCTCTTGTGTAAAGGCCCACGCGCCCTAATCCATTATTACACGCGTGTACATGTTGGCTGACTCACAACAGCGCGCGTGTACCTAACAAAGCACAAAAAAAGGAAAGTTGTCGATGGAACAAAAAGCTATGGGTTAGTTAACTGAAACTCCCGGCCATGCATGGATGAGGGTTCGTCCAAAACCCTAGCTCCTTCTAGCCTATAAAAGAAGGGGTAGGGGTAACATTTGGAAGAGGAAAAAATATAGTGAAGAAACTCTGCCCATTTATGTAATCCATTGTCCCAACCCTTTAGCCTTTCCTCATGCAAAAGGAGATTTAACGCAAAGCAGTTGAAGGACAGAAGAAGAGGAGCCCAGGATCAGGTTCAAGGAGCAGTGGTCGGTCTCAGCTTTTGTAAGTTGATTCACTTTCAGTAATAAAAAGAATGCTTCTCCCATCCCAATGCATGAATTGTCTATGGTTTGATTAATTTATGCTTGATTTCGAACCCTTGAGTATAGAAGTAGCATGCATGCATAGTTTTTGTTTGTCTTGATTGCAGGTTATCTTTGGAAGGAGTAGTGCAAGCAAGTAGTCAAGTACAACGAAGGATCTACATCGAACGTCGGTAATAAGGTAGGTGGTCCTTTTTCTTGCATCTACTGAGAAAAAGGGATTTAAATCTTGGGATGTAGGTAAAAAAGTAGTTTCTATTCGGTCAAATCTGCATGCAAGTCTGAACCTAGTTTGCTAGTCCATAGGGTGTTTTTCCCAACAACACCCTCCCCACTTTATCTACCCCCCTTCCTCTCTCTCTCTCTCTCTCTCTACATGCTCTCTTTTTCTCCCTCTCCCTCCCTCTCACACACTCAAACAATCCCTGTCCAACCCCCCTCTCTTTCTTTCTCTTCCCCCCCTATCACACTCACACATTCTCTCTATACCCCTCTCCTCCCTCTATCTCTCCCCCTCCCTCCCACTATCTCTCCTCTCTTTCTCTCCTACATCTACCACTTCTTTGTCTC
>ML779235.1:528989-579874 GCA_009831015.1 Picea engelmannii | reverse complement strand
CCCTCTCTTTCTTTCTCTTCCCCCCTCTCACACTCACACATTCTCTCTCTACCTCCCTCCTCCCTCTATATCTCCCCCTACCTCATATTATCTCTCCTCTCTTTCTCTCCTACATCTACCACCTCTTTCTCTATCTCGGTGTTGTTAGTCCATCGCCTACTACACCTCCCTTACATTAGGATTTAGAAACAAGATGGACCAGAAGTCTTAGAGTATTTTAGATTCTACGAGACTCCCTCCAGGAGAACTCACTTCCCAATAAACTCTCTCACCTAGGAGAGTTTCTCACAGGCCTAACAAACTGCTTCTTTAATTCATCTCTTATGTCAAAAAGACACAAGTGATGTCAAAAACAGAATTTAGGTAACAGACAGGTGAATCAACCATAGAAAATGGGTATGGAAACAAAATATGACATCAAACCAAGCTTAGCCAAAACTGCGTTGGCAACAACCACCAAAGGCTATGACACAACATGACTTAGGAAAAATACAATTTTGTTGGGCTTCATAAGAAACATGTAGGACAACTCCAGTGTCTGCAGGTTACACTGGCGCGTGCATCAGTGGGGAGTATGGCTCTCTTCCAAGGTGGCTAACCTCACAAGAGTGCAGACACAATGATGAAGTATCATGACAGTCATGAGAATCGTGAGACCGGTGAGTGAGCGGACCCTCAACAAGATGACTTTCCAACTTAAAACTACATGTTCCCAAGTTGACACATGTCTTCCTAAAGCTGCATGCACTCCACGTCACTCCACGTCACACTTGTCCCCCTTTCCTCCAGGAACTTAGGACAACATGGTTATATCAAACCTTAGCTTCTAGTAAATAATAATATAATATTATTCCTTTTGAGGTAAACCCTCTAGCTTAGCCCCTATTCCTAAACACGTATCCCCTTCCCCACCTAGTGGAGCTTAGTCCCCCATAACTCTTTCTTCATGGAGGGTCTACATGCAATAGTGTAATTTTATTAATGATATGTGTGTATTTACATATACAAAATCAGGCTCATTGGCCTTAGCATCTGGCTCACTAGCCTAATAAACACATAAGTCTCTCAGTTTATAACCACTCTTCTCACTGTCCTATAAGCATAATTACAATTCAACGGGGGCTTGGCCTTGGGGTGTTACAATCCCCTCCCATTATTTTTTCACTTTCCTCAATGCAACTCTTTACACAACAACAAGAAGATTTCCAAAATCTTCAAAAATATGTGGGTACTCTTCCTGCATAGCATCTTCATGCTCCCATGTTGCATCCTCAAGACCGTACTAGGTCCACTGAACCTTTAAAATATTTACGACTCAATTCTATAGTTTCTTTCTCTTCTAGTCCATTATGCGCACAAGATTCACTTGCAAAGCACCTTCTCGTTTGACCTGGATGAAATTTCAATCAATCACATGATTAGAATCAGGTATATAATTATTGAGAAATGATATATGAAATACATTTTGAACAATCATGGATGCAGGCAATGCAAGCATATAAGCTATTGGTCCAATCCTTTCTAGGATTTCAAAAGGTCCAAAAAATATGGCTGCCAACTTGGAACATCTTCCCAACTTCAAGGAACTTTTGTTGGCTTTCACCTTCAAGAAATCATGGTCACCCACTTTAAACTCTTTGTGGTTTCTGCCTTTTTCTACATAACTTTTATGTCTGTCTTGGGAAGCCTTCAAATTATGTTTGATATTCATCATTTTCTCTTCCATTTCCTTAAGAAACACTGGCCCAGCCACTGCCTTATCAGCTAGATTGTCCCATCTTATTGGGGTATTTCACTTTTTGCCATAAAGTGCTTCAAACAGGCTCATCTTCAATGATGCTTGATACCCATTGTTGTCGGAAAATTCTACCAAGTGTAGATAATCTTCCCATTTAGATAGTTTTTCCATCACATACATCCTTAGCATGTCTTCTATCACTTGGTTTATTCTTTATGTTTGTCCATCTAACTTAGGGTGATAGGTTGTGTTGAAGTTTAGGTTCCTTCTGAACCCCTCGAATAGTCCTCTCCATAAATTTGGGGTAAACTTTGGGTCTCTGTGAAACACAATTGTCTTGGGAATACTGTGCAGTCGTGATACCTCCCTCATATAGATATCAACAATGTTAGTTTCCTTGTGAGTGGTATTCAAGGGAATAAAATGGGAAGCTTTAGTAAGCTTGTCCACTACTACCATGATTGCATCACACTGCTTGCTTGTTCTGGGAGATCCTATGATGAAATCCATTGTCACCACTTCCTACTTCCAGGGATGGTTAAAGGTTGTAGGAAACTATCTGGGTGTCTATGCTCATACTTTACCTTTTGACATTCCAAGCATTTGGCAATAAATTCAACAACTTCCTTCTTCATGCCTGGACAATAATATTGGCTTTTGACTGCTAAAACTATTTTTTGATATCATGGGTGTCCTACATAAGGTACATTGTGCATTTATTTTAAAATCCCACTCTTCAATTCAAAAGATTTGGGTACATAAAATTTGTTTCTATACAAGAGAATTCCATCAATTCCCAATTTGAAATATTCATCCTTCTACTGCATTTTACCTTGCTACAATTTTGTTACCAATTCTATGTATTGGGAGTCAACTTTTGCAGCCTCGGATATTCTATCTTGAAGATCCATCTGATACATGTTGATGGTTGTAGCATGTAATTCATGCACTCTCCTGCTGATTGCATCAGCCTCTTTGTTCTCCTTTACTTTGATGTTCTTGATATCGAAGTATTCACAGAGGAATTCCAACCATCTATTCTACCTGATGGGAAATAGTGAATTATGTTTTGATAAAACGAGCACTTGTTCAATTTGGCATACATTTGATTCTCTCTTATCAATTGCAACACCATCCTCAAATGATGATCATGATTTTCTTTCGATTTGGAATATACCAAGATGTCATTCAGAAAGACAATGACAAACTTGTCCAAATATTCCTTGAAAACGCCATTCATTAAGCACATAAAAACAACGAGTGCATTTGATAACCCAAATGGCACCACTGTGAACTAATAATGACCATACCTTGTTATGAAGGTGGTGAACTAATAATGACTAATAATGTATTCCTCTTTAATCCTTACCTGATGGTATCTTGACCTAATATATATCCTCAAAAACATCTTTGCATCCTTCAATTGATCAAAGAGATCATCAATCCTTGGTAAAGGATACTTGTTCTTTATAGTCACTTTGTTCAACTGTCTAAAATCAATGCACAATCTCATCATTCCACCTTTCTTCTCTATGAACAAGAATAGGGCACCCCAAGTTGATACACTTGGGTGGATATACCCCTTCTTTAGAAGCTCTTCAAGCTACATTTGCAGTTCCTTCAGCTCTGGTGTACTCATTCTATAGGGATTCTTGGACATCGGGGCTGCTCCAGGCGTCAAATTTATAAAGAAATCAATATCTCTCTTTGGAGGTAGTCTTGGTACCTCCTTGAACACATCTTCAAAATATTCTAGGACTACATGGTCCTCTAGAATTGGCACCTTATCCTTAGATGCTTCCTACATATGAGCTGCAAATATTTGACAACCTTTCCTGTAGTATTTCTTCAGCTGCATTGCTGAAATTTCTCTAATAGCAACTACCCTGGGAATTCCTTGGACTGCTCTATGATTTCCTTCCTCATCTAAGAAAGTGAATTCCTTGTTATGGAAGTCTAAAATAGCATGGTGTTGGTCCAACCAGTCCACACCAATTAGGCAATCATATGATCCTAAAGGAAATATATTTAGATTTGCCTTGGTACTTAGTCCATTCATGCCCACTGGACATGATTTAACCGACTCAACAAATTTCCTTTAGGATCTTGTAGCCAGTTGTACCAGCCAAGATTTCTCATGCTTTCTTCTCTGTAATATTCCAGATATAAAAAGTATGCATAACAGAAATAAAATGCTAGAAATGGCAGATAAGCAACAATATAACTAAAACAACACCACTATAACATTGGAATGATATCAAAATAACACCATAAGAGCACTTTGATTCGAGGGGGAAGCCTCCAGTCGAGCAGAGCTCTATTACAATAATAGTTGAGCCAGGGTTCTCATACCCTTGACTCCTATTTATACTAAATATGTCTATCAATAGAACCATCCAGAGGAAGATCCTTCTAGAAGTGGAAGCTTCTATTAGGTCTTCTTACATTCGACTTGTTCTACTTTATTGCAAGGCCTTATTAATATTGACCTTTATTACATAGGAATACATTGTTCTACCTATGTGAGGGGTTAGGTCCCTAACATGTTCTCCCCCTTAAAAACAGTCTTGTCCTTAAGGCTTGAGATGTGGAAATTGTTGCAGAATGATAGTAGGTTCCCAAGAGCCATCTGCTCGAGTTATATCTTTCCACTGGACTAACACTTCCTTGATGGTTCGCTGATGTAGGAAATGCTCATGCTGGTCCAAAATTTCTTGTGGTTGTAGCCAAATGGATCCTTCTTCCCAACTCAGGAAGGTTGGTTTGAGTTTGACACTTAGTTCCAATCACCTTATTTAAGCATGAAACATGACAAACATGATGTAGCTTAGAAGGATTGGGCAAAGCTAACTGATAGGCCACCTATCCCACATGCTTGAGAAATCTATAAGGACCATAAAATTTGGGCACTAACTTCTGACAATGATCGGCCTTGAGGAAATTTTTCTTGCAAGGTTGCAGTCAAAGAAACACCTGATCCCTTTCTATAAATGAAGTTCAGAGCGACCTTGATCTGCTTGTTGCTTCATGCGATTCTGGGCCATGACCAAATTCTCTTTGAGGGTACGGAGAACAGCCTCTTGAACTGTAAGCGTTTGGTCAACCTTATGGACCTTCGAGACACCTAGTAAATATGACAGAAAATTGATGGATTTTGTCCATATACCACTTCAAAAGGAGTCATGCAGGTAGTTGTATGGTATGAAGTGTTGTACCACCATTTAGCTAGGGGTAACCATTGCGCCCACTGATTTTCTTTTCTGATGCAAAACACCTCAAATATGTTTCCAAACACTTGTTGACAACTTTAGTTTGACCATCCGTCTGGGGATGATACGTTGTGTTGAGACGCAATTGGGTGCCTTGTATCTTGAATAGTTCTTGCCAAACATTGTTGGTGAAAGTTGGGTCTCGATCAGAAACAATAGAATGCAGCATGCCATGAAGCTTGAAGACCTGATTCATGAAACATTGAGCCATTGTGGATGTTGTGAATGGGTGTTGAAGAGAACATAAATGATCATACTTGGAAAGGCGATCAAATACCACCACAATGACTGATTTATTGCCCGATTTATGTAAACTTGTAATAAAATTCATAGAGATATCCCTCCAAATAGCAGGTGGAATTGGAAGTGGTTGTAATGTGCCAGGAGATTTGACTATTTCTCCCTTGTTGCATTGACACACATCACATTCAGACACAAAATTATGAATGTCTTGTTTCATACCATCCCAGAAAAAAGAACGTTTGACCCTATCATAGGTTTTGGTAAACCCATAGTGCCCAGTTGTGGGCGTAGCATGAAGCTTAGAAAGAACCATGGATTTCAGTTTTGATTGTTTACTTAAATACAAATGGCATTTGTATCAAAGCTCATCATGGAGCCAAGAGTACCCTGGGGAAACTAGAGAATTGGATTGCAATTGTTGTATCAGATGTGACTTTTGGGATCATGTAGCCATTCCTGGCAAACGACTTGGAGCCAATCTGGTACAATTAAAGAGAGAGAAAAAAGGGAGACTTCATCTTCATATTTTTGGGAAAGTGCATCCACAACCAAATTTTATTTTCCTTTCTTGTAAATGATCTCATAATCATATCCAAAGAGCTTAGTCACCCATTTTTGTTGCTTTGGGGAGGAAATGCATTGTTCCAAAAAATACTTGAGGCTTTGATGATCTGTCTTAATTTGGAAGTGTTTCCCCAATAGATAAGGGCGCCACAAATCAACAACATGCAGAATAGCCAACATTTCCTTTTCATATACTAATTTGCCCAAATTTCATTTAGAAAGTTGTTTGTTGGTAAATGCCAAAGGCCGACCCTCTTGCATAAGGATAGTGCCAATACCTTTCCTTGAAGCATCACATTCTAGGACAAAGGTCTTTGTGAAATCAGGAAGGGAAAGGACTAGAGTGGTGCACATGGTCATCTTGAAAGTTTGAAAATCTTGAGTAGCTGTTGGATTCCAAGTGAAAGAATTATTTTTAAGGAGTGCAGTGAGAGGTGTCACAATATTTCCATAATTATTAACAAACTTGCGATAATAACGAGTTAATCTCAGAAATCCTCGTAAGCTTTTGAGATTCTTTGGGTGAGGCCAGTCTTTCATAGCTTCAATATTTTTAGGATCCACCCAGACGTCATTCTTTCCAACAAGATGACCCAAGTACTCGACTTATGAGGCGCCAAAAGCACATTTAGATTGTTTCAGGAAAATTTGGTGCTGAGAGAGTAGATGGAGAACGTGGTCCGCATGAGCAATATGGTCTATCCATGTTTTTCTATAGATGAGGATATCATCAAAAAAAACTAAGATGAAATGACAGAGAAAACGGTGAAATACATGATTCATGAGGCTTTGTAAGGTGGAGGGGGAATTACACAAGCCAAAGGGCATGAACAAAAACTCATAGTGGCCCTCATGAGTTCTAAAGGAAGTCTTAGGAATGTCTGCCTCTTTCATATGGATCTGGGAAAGAACTGGGCACCACTGAATTCATCCAAGAGGTCATCAATGACAGGAACGAGAAATTTATCTTTAATGGTGAGTTTATTGAGGGCGTGGAAGTCAGGTTACATGCACCAAGAACCTTCTTTCTTTAGGACCATGACCATGGGAGAAGAGTAGGAGCTCGTACTAGAGCGGATAATGCCTACATTAAGCAGTTCTTGAACCATTTTCTCAATTTCTTTTTTTTGGGAAAATTGGTGACGATAGGGACGGATATTGGGAGGAAGGCTTCCTGGTATAAGGGGAATGGAATGATCATGAACACCACGGGAAGGCGGGAGTCCATGGGGAATGGAAAAGACCAACTAATGTTTAGAGAGGATGGATTGGAGGTCTTGCGGCACAGAGAGTGTCTTAGTTGCCTATATGGCATGGAGTTGGGCAATAATGCAAGAATGACCTTTTTTGAGACGATTTTCCATGCGATAGGAAGTAATGATCTCAGGTGAACCGGCGGTGATGCCTTGGAACTTATATTTTTGGCCCTCCTGGTCGAATTGCATGGTTAATTCCTTGAAATCCATGAGAATGGGACCCAAAGTCCTTAGCCAGTCTGCACCTAACACAATGTCACAACCGCCCATGTTGATAGCAAACATATGATATTTTAGGTGGTAGTAACCAATTTGGAGATGCACATTTTCACAATGCCCTCCACATTACATGGATCCGCCATTGGCAATCATGATTTGGAAATTATTGACTGCATCGATATAGCAATGAGTTTCTTGGGCAATGTGACAATGAATAATATTATGGGTGTGTCCACTATTAACAAGAATGATGACCTTCCTATGCTTGATGTAACCGATTAGCTTGAGGGTTTGGGGAGCAGAGAAGTCAGTGAGAGCATTTAGGGAAATGACCGATTCTACTTCGGGAGGGTCTGAGGGGGGTGTTATGTCAGTGGTTTCAGGTGACTTAGACACAAGGGGAGTTTCAACATCCTCTTTCGAAATATCCTCCAGGATGGCCATAAAAAAAAATTGTACCTTACACTTGTGGCCCGGAAAATATTTTTCATCACAATTATAACAAAATCCTTTGAGTTGGCATTCAACCATTTCATCCCTGGTCAATTTTTGGATCTTTAGTGGAGCAAAGGGAGTAGTGGAATTTATTGGTTTAGTGCAAGGAATAAAGGAGGGTTTCCGGTTTTGAGAAGATACAACTTCTTGTGCTTATTTAGCTTTTTTAGTAGCCTCCACCCAACTCTAAGGCCAAGCCATGAGGACATGGGCACAAATCTCATCCTTGAGGCCACTGATAAAACATTCTCGGAAAAAGGCATCAGACATGCCCTTTGTCCGAAAATCCAGGCGCTCAAAAGCATCTATAAAGTCTTCTAATGTTCCGCATTGTTTCAACTTTGTCAAACATCCTAAATGGTTTGTGTCAGTGTCAAAGAGTTCATAAAGCTCTGCACAAAGTGTGTCCAAGCAATATACCCTTGACGGGAAGTTTTTAGCCATTGCCACCATTGCCACCATTATTGATTTATATGGAGAACACCATACTGAAATTTGGCCAAGTCATCTGTAATTCCGTATAAAGAGAAATAATATTCCATTTGGGTTACCTAACCAGTGGGATACGAGCCATCAAATTTGGTCACATCCACCCGTGGAAGGCGTAGGTCATGCTGAAATTGATGGGGCTGAAAATTATGGGAATGAGAGGAAGTTTCAACTTCGGTATGTGGAGGTGGGTCAGATAAAGGGTTATCTGCAGGGATATGCAGCTTGGTGCAAATCATCAAAACGACAGATTCAAGCTGGGTAGTCATGTATTGCTTGAGTTCCTCGATTGAGGTGGCGATGGAGGACTGCATGGTGGTAATGATGGTGGAAATATTGGCACTGAGTTGTTTCACTTCTTGTTGGGTCTTTGTGAAATTAGATTGCAAGGTATTGAAGTGAGCTTCCAAGTCTTGGTTACAGGTATGGGCCATGATGATGAGGGAACCAAAACGGGGCAGCTGGGGTCAAAAATTTTTCTGAAAAAGGATATGTATGAATGTGATAAGGGAGAAGAGATAAATCCAATGGAATAGGTCTCAAATAATGGTGCAAAAATTTCCAGANAATATATATATATATATATATATATATATATATATATATATATATATATATATATATATATATTTACACCTGCGGAGTTATACTCTGGTATAAAGAATACTGCAGTGATGAAATGCCCAAATTATTAACCAAGAAGAAATGTGTAGTTATTTGGCAACCCAAACATAGTTACGCAGCAACAGATCTTGTCTATTTTGATTTTTTTATTTCCATCCCCAAGGGTTAGGTATTCAAGGGTTCTACAAACAAGGGTTTTCCCTGTGCTATAGCTCTCGGATATACGTGCAGGGTCCAACAATAGTACTCTGCCCAATATCTCAGGGCACTAACTAAGGAGGCTAGACTGTGCCCTTATCCATACTGTCAGACTACTAAGGTAGTAGAGAGTATCTTCTCGAGTGTTGTTCTCAGTGGAATTATAGCAGTCAGGCGACTGATCGATTTATCTAAAGAGGGCTTCTGGAAATCTAGGGCGATCCATACACAGGTGTTGTCTGATGCGCTACCACTTGAAGGGGTACCAACATGGGTTACAAGGGTGGCCAATATATGTGCACTTAAGTACCACATGTATTTCCTGCATGTATGAATCCCTCAACTACGGTTTTATGCACGTAACGATAGATCTTTGTGGCTTAAAGATGTCGAAATATGTCTCCACCCTGGAAAAAAAATTAACCCACAATTTTTGTCGAGGAAAGTGCTCTGATACCACTTGTAATATTCCAGATATAAAAATTATGCAGAACAAAAATAAAATGCCAGAAATGGAAGATAAACAACAATATAACCATAACAACACCACAATAACACTAAAATGCTATAAAAATAACACCAAAAGAAGACTTTGATTCTGAGAGCAATGTTCACGGGCCTCTTCAAGGGGGAAACCTCTAGTCGAGTAGAGTTCTATTACAATAATAACCAAGCTAGGGTTCTCATACCCTCAACTCCTATTTATACTAAATATGTCTATCAATAGAACCATCTAGAGGAAGATCCTTCTAGAAGCAAAATATTATATTAGATCTTCTTACATTCGACTTATTCTACTTTATTGCAAGGCCTTATTAATATTGAACTTTATTACATCATAATACATTGTTCTACCTATGTGAGGGGTTAGGTCCCTAACATTCTCGGTAAGCATAGTATTTCCACAACTTTAGGATCTATGTAACTATGACTAGCTCCTAAGTCTATTAAAATAGTAAAGGCATGGTTATTGATCATACCTTCAACTTCAATAATGTGTGATTGAAACTTAGCTTGCTTGTTGTCCAAGGCTGCATAGATTCTTGGTACTCTCCAGCCCATGTCCTCCACTGTTTCAGCTTACTGAACATTGTGAACAACTCTCATCTTATCCTTTCTGTGAGGACAATGTCTATACCTATGATCTCCTTTTCCCACCTAATTCACCCATCTTGGGCTCTCTCAATTTTTTTTTTCCTTGAGGGTTGTTCCTGAAAAATGGTGGTTTGTTTCCCTTTTTCCTCTGATCCCTCTTAAACTTATTCTTGTCTCCCCAAACTTTTCAGAAAGTAGGGTTTTCTTTTTGCTGATCATTTAAGCATTTTTCTCTCCTTATAATTTATTCCATAGTTTTAGGATCATCATACTGGATATTTTCATTGATGAAAGATGGAAGCCCACTCAGATACATTTCAATCTTAATTGTCTCATCCTTGATGAAGGGAACATACTTCAAAAACTGCAAGAATATTCTTTCATACTCATCAATGGACAAACTCCCAGCTTGAGTTCAAAGAACTCTTTCATTTTCTTGTCATGATACCTCTTAGTTAGGTACTTCCTTTCAAAATGTCTCTTGAATTCCCTCCATGTAACATTCTTATCTCTGACCTGATGTACTTGCACAAGTTGATCCCATCATACAAATGCCTTCCCTTTGAATTGATAGATGGCAATTCTTCCTTTCGCATGAGAAGAATAATTATGCAATTGAAAATAGTTTCTCATGCCCAACAACCATTTCTTTGCATATTCATCCTTCTTGTGCTCCCCATCAAATGTAGGAGGTTTGATTTTGTTCAATTCCCCTTGTATCTCATCTTCCCCATACCTCTTATTCTTCCTAATAGGGGATGGAATTGAGCTGATGTGTGCTCTCTTATTGGAATGCCTTGGGAAATGTTGTTGATGCCGGATAATACTTCTTGTTCTTCCGGGACTTCCTTATTTATTGGATCCAATATCCGTATCCAATTTATTTTCTATTCTTTCCAGGCTCTACATCAACTTCACGTTGAATTCTCCTTGTTTCTCCCTGGATTTCATGAGTTTTTTATTATCTTTCTGCAAATTTTTAATGATTTTATTCATGTTCTCTTCTTTATCTATCTCTTCTCCATTCCCATTGGAGTTTGATCCTTCAACTCCCAAATGTACATCCATTCCTCTCACTTCATCCTCCAAAATGTAAGCATCTTGTGCCTCCTCCATGCTCTGCACTATGCAACAACTCAGTTCGGCCCGTCAATTGTTAAATCTGCAAAAATGTGTAGTCAACTGGATTTTTGTCAGGCTATCAGTATTTAATAATTTTCTAGAATAAACCAATCCGATTCAATAAAAACAATATCAAATTCCATTTTCTGTAGGTATTGGTCAATCAAGAACCCCTCGGGCTTCAATCTCTAGCCCAGTTTTTTTCTGCAACAAATTTCGGGTGATAGCCCCTTTTATTCAACCCTTGATTCGCATGTGACCACGACTGTGACCCAGCGCTTATGATTTGAGTGGTTATCTGGAACCCTAAAACTTTGGGCTCTGGGCTTCAGTGGATTTCAAGGCACATCACAACAAATCTCTTGGAGTGTTGGATTGGAGAACTCACGAAGTAGGGAGGATCGACATTCCACGTCTCCCAACATCTAACAACTAATACTCACTATGGAACTCCAGGATTCGGGGTTCCAGGACTTCAGAGCTTCGGGGCTCTGGGACTTCGGATGATTCCACCTTTGCTCAACCCAAAACTCTCAAACCGTGAGTCTCTACATACTTCCATGTCACCATGGTGACATCATTGCATCACTTTACTTCGGCGTAACGAAACTTCAGGGGTTTCTTCCTCTCATTCCATCATGAGCCATTTCTTTTGAAGTGTCCAGTCTCTGGACTTCACGATCTAGCACCACGTGTCCACTGGGGTCCATGGTTGGCATGCTTGAACTAAAATATACTGTAAAGTTACATAAAACTTTATACTTTTCAAATTGCAGGGACATGGTTTGGTTGTTTTACAGTGACCCACTGATCATTCTACTATTGTCCCCACGCTGACACGTATCCCTTCTGGGAAACCATGGTTTGGATTGCAAGACCGCCTTGTATAATTATCTGTCATGCATCTTCTATCTCCGCAATGTCTCCCGACCATCATTCTTGATAGATCGTGATCAAAGTTAATGCAGGTCTGATCCAACTAACTTATTCGCCAAGCTTAACTGCCTTATGTCATGTTCTAACTGTATTTCTATCTTACAAAGGTTCTTAACTCACTGACACATGGCACACATCCCATGTTTCCATGTCATCCTTAGTGACGTCAGTAGGTCATGTCACTTCGGGACTTCGAGCTTCGGAATATTTCACCTTTGCATACCCTATTTCTCCCAAACAATGAACTCCCAAAATTTCTTAACTTCCAATCTTGGCTTAACCCTACGATTGTGATCCGTCCTTGGTCAAATCCAATGGTAAACACTCTCCCCCCCCCTGAATCTATGGTGTAGTTCCTCTTTGGGACTTCAGAACTTCGGCTTCGACCCTTTCTGCTCTATTACATGTAAACTTCATTGAAGTCACGAAGTCCGAAGTACTTAGGGATTAATATTCATGCACCTTTCTCCAGATCTGACATTTGTGAAGGATCCTCCTTTTCCTGAATAGATCCCACGACGCAACTTCAAACCTTACGGTTCCAAACCCATGGTTATTGTAGTCTCTTTTCTCTACCACCATTCCATAAACTATTATACCTCTTAAGCTTCATAACACAACCAAGGTATTCTCTTGGAACTCTAGAATACTCTGAAAATCAATTTTCCTCTTTTGACAACAATTCACTTTAAAATCTTGTCTCGCTAACCACTAACATGGCCCATCCAGGATCAAAGTTGAAACCTTGTCTCTCATACCAATTTGTAACATCCCTCGACTGGTGACCCCGACTATCTAACACTACCAAAGCAACCTTTAATTTCCTTTACTGCTCTAATACCATTTCTGTGACATTCCCGGCCTTAAACAACGGGCTAGGCCAGGCCACCGAGTAAATTTGCGGAAATAATCACATATAAAAATTAACCGGAAGATAGAGATAAAATTTGGTATTCACACATATAAATATATATATATCTAATGCAATTAAACAGACATCAATACTCTACTCATACACCTGTTCATGTGAAAGCAACATTAACACATACATGCAACATATATATACATGCATTACTCATCAATTATAATGCAAATACAAATACACAACATACAACGAATAAATAATTGGTACTTATGTTTTAATAGATGACCACCAACTGTGTGCATACCTTCCACAAACCTCCCAGCCTTAGACCACGCTGCTCATCACACTCAACAGTGGGTCACCCCTGAGCTAGGACTAAACTCCATCGAGCAAGGGAATTCTAGGCTTGGCAAGGACAACAAGGAAGTTGCACAAAACAATAGGAAGGATATTTTATCCCAAGAACCACTTACGCCCACAACCTATAAACCCTCATTTCCCACATGCCTGTTCCACCCGAGGAGGGTACACCTTCACTAATACAAGTCCATCGGCTACTACACCTCCCTTGCCTTGGGCTTCAACAACATACTAGACTAGATGTCTTAGAGTATTGTAGCTTCTATGGGACTCCCTATAGGAGAACTCACTTCCCAACAAAATCTCTCACCTGGGAGAGTTGCTCACAGGCCTAACAACCTGCTTCTTCAATTCATCTCTATGTCAAAAGGACACAAGTGATTTCAACAAAAGAATTCAGGTAACACACAGGTGAATCAACCACAGAAAATAGGTATGGACACATAATATGACAACAAACCAAGATTAGCCAAAACTGTGTTGGAAGTAACCGCCAACCGCTACGACATAACACGATTCAGGAAAAATACAAGTTCTTCAGACTTCATAGGAAATACACAGGACAACTCCAGTGTCTGCAGGTTACACTAGTGCATGCATCAGTGGGGAGTGTGGTTCTCTTCCAGGGTGGCTAACCTAGCGAGAGTGCAGACACAATGGTGAAGTATCGTGTCAGTCATGAGAATCATGAGACCAGTGAGTGAGCGAACCCCCAACGAGCTGACTTACCCACTTAAAACTACATGTGCCCAGGTTGACACATGTCTCCCTAAAGCTGCATGAGCTCCACTTAACACTCATCCCCTTTTCCTCTAGGAACTTAGTGATGCAGGAGCATCACCATCAAGCGCAAGTGGAGGACAGTTGGATATACACCAATGCTCATTTTGAAGACATTTAAATTTCAAAAGTAGAACATCAATGTAATAGTTGGAATGGTGTAATTGTTCTTAAATGTTTTGGGGATTGTAATGCAGATCTTGAGCAGTTGCTCTCATCTGCTGGTTGGAGGCATTTAATTGTAATAAATTTAAAGTAGTTGTAGTCTTTAATTTCGATAAGATAGCTTAGAGTAGTAGGAGGGAAAACTCAATAAATTTCCCTCATATGTATTGTATGATCATTCTCAATTGTAAGAGAGTAGAAGTTGTAGAGCAAGAGAGCATAGGAGAGCAGAGAAGAACACAGATTGAAGAAGTTGTATGAGCAGATAGATGTTGCTATAGAAAACCATGTACAGAAGCACTTGAATTAATACAAGAATGTTTTGATCCAATTTAATGGTGTTGTTATGGTCACTATTTGCATCTATTGAATGGTATGTTTACATTTTTCTTATATACTCTGTTATGCATTTGTTTCAATTCTTTATGTGTATGATTTCATGTTGAATGTATGAAGTGTGTGAGAGGGAGAGTATAAATTTCAATTTCTCCTCGTCCTGAGAATTCCTCCGTAAGGAGTGCATTGACAAGATTCTGAGTTTATATCAGCAAAGCTCAAGAGAGATATAGTTCTTCTTATACCAATAAAAGTGCAAGTAGAGAACAGGGTCGTGCAAGGTGTGTGAAGGCCATGTTGAAGTCTTAGAATATTACAACCGAAGGAGTGGTTGAAGAACTTTTGTCGCAAGGAGTGCACAGAGTTGGAGTGTTTGGATAACCATAGGTTACCATGAAGGTCGCAACGAGTGCGTGCAAGAATCCCTTAGAATATTTCAGTTTGCAGAAAGAATCAACCTCAAGAGGGATAAAGACTTGGAAATTCTAGAGGAAATACAAGGGTCGAAGTCACCTCACAGAAATCAAGCTTAGGAGGAAAGATGCCAAGTCATTTGGTGAGAAACTATTGAGAGCCTGAATGGACGATGGAAATTCTTGAAGGGAGAAGTGTCTATTTTCCATGGACCATCAGATCTAGTAGATATGCGGGAAGGATAAGACTGCGATTTTTTCAACACCCACAAGCTCATGAGAGATATCATCCATTAGATCCAGAGGAGCATGAGCCGTTGATTGGGTACTCCGAAATATTGGCATTTCAGGAGTTGAGAGAGTGTAGGAGCTTGCTACCTGGAAGTTGCGAGCCGTGAAATCTCGACTTTGTGGGAAAAAGAATCTAGGTTATCATATCTAAAGGAGTGAGAGTCGTTGATTGGGTGCTCTGAAATATCGAATTTTGGTAGTCAGATGAGTGTAGAGGAATCTGTAACTCAGGAGTCCCGATACGTGAAATCCCGACATGATCTGGACCATCAGATCATGGGAGAATCATGACTGTTGATCTGAGGCGAGGAAGTCATGAGTTAGGATATCGGGAAAAGGGAGAAAATTCACATCGTGATTTCCCGACACGTGAAATCCTGAAGCACTCAGAAGTGGACCCTAGGGTTTGATTGGGGGTCATATGGTAGAAGAATAAGCGAGGATCTAAGGACTATTAGCCCATTTTGGGGTTTCAAGAATTGGAGAAGTCGGGGTGACTCACAACGAAAGTCTCGAAATCGTGAAACCCAATGCGCCTTTTTGTCGTTAAGTGTGTGGTCACGTCGATGGTCACGCATCTAGTGTATTTTCATGAGGGCAGATCATATAAAGGGATACCTATGATTAGATGTGTGAAGGTTTTGAGTGGGGACCAAGAAGTCGTTTCGGCTCGAGAATTGGAAGATCCAAAGACCGGGAGGTCAGTGGAACCTGCTGAGGTGAGGGTCTGCGTCAGGTGGTATCAGGGCTAACAAAATTTTTTTCTATAGAGGGAATACAGAGGACAATTGTGATTGAATTCTGCATGGACAGATTGAAACAATGTCGCCAAG
Source organism: Picea engelmannii (assembly GCA_009831015.1). Classification (NCBI taxonomy): domain Eukaryota; kingdom Viridiplantae; phylum Streptophyta; class Pinopsida; order Pinales; family Pinaceae; genus Picea; species Picea engelmannii. Next base: position 563,583 of record ML779235.1, on the reverse strand, counting down.
AAGAAGTCTAGAAATAACTTTACCCGATCTAGTCGTGGAAAGGGAGATGAGGGAACTTCATGCTTGATTGGATGCTATGGAGACAACACAGTGGTGAACACCTAATATTGGAGATATCAGTGAGGTTGAAAGTGAGAATGAAGTTGGAGCCGAATAAGAAGTTGTAGTTGAAGATGCTGTAGAGGAACGTCTATTTAAAGCTATTGCAAGAATAGGTTCCAAAGCAAAATTGGACATTCTGATGTATGAAGGTAACTTAGATGTTGAGGAGCTGCTAGATTGCTTTAGAGCTCTGGATAAATACTTCAACTATGAGGATATCAAAGAAGATAAGAAAGTAAAACACGTTGTCACTAGACTGATAGGGCAGGCAACACTGTAGTGGGATGAACTGTAGGCTGATAGGCATTGCAAAGGCAAACAAAGAATCAAAATTTGGGACAGAATGGTCACCAAGATGAAAGCCAAATTCATACCTAGGGATTATCAAATCAATTTTTTTAGAATAATGTAAAATTTGAGGTAGAAAGGGATGACAGTGAAGGAATACACTGAGGAATTTTACAGGTTAAACATCATAGCTGGTCATCGTGAGAGTCATGATGAAAAGGTCACTAGATATATGAATGGCCTGAGATATGAGATTCAGGATGAGATGAGCATGGTGACAATAAGGAATGTAGAAGATGCTTATCAGATTGCTTCAAAGGAAGAAGTGAAATTGGCCCAAAATAAAGGTCAAAGGGCCAGAGGTAGAAGTCAGAGTAGAGGCAAAGAAATTGCCCAGGATAGAGTACAGAATCCCAAGGATGAAGAGAAGAAACCTCATAACCACCCAGAAAGGGGAGGAAGATCACATGGAGTACAATATGCCAATAGGAACACTTTTCCTCGAGCAAGAGGAAGAGGAAGAGGCAGAGGAGGTGAAATAAAGTGTTTTTTCAATGGAAAGATCGGACACAAATATTTTGAATGTCCCGATAGAAAAAAAGATGGAGGAGGAGAAGCTCACATTTCATAAGTGCAAAGGAGAAATGTTGAGGTAGAAGATGCAGAAGAAGGAAGATCCTTAATGATGAGAAATATTCTCTTGAAGCCAGAGAAGGAGATGGAGAATCCAATCCAAAGGAACAGTTTGTTTAGAACTTCTTGCAATAACAAGGATAGGGTATGCAAAGTGATAGTTGACAGTGGAAGCATAGATAATCTAGTATCCAGAAAGATGGTGGAAAAGATGGAATTGGAGACAGTTGCACATCCAAGCCCATACAAGGTTTTGTGGTTACAAAAAGGACATCAGTTAACTGTCACTAAACAATGTTTAGTTGAATTTAAGATAGGGGGATACAAATATTTGATCTTATGCGATGTTATTCCCATGGATGTCTATCATCTTTTGTTGGGAAGACCATGGAAATATGACAGAAACGTTATTCATGACAGAAGAAAGAACACATACACCTTGGAGAAGAATGGTAAGATGCATATGTTGCTGCTAATTGAAGACAAGAAGGTGAAATAAGAAACAAGCAACACTATACTTCTCATGAGTGGGAAGGAACTTATTGATGAAGTTAAGAAAGATCAAGAAATGCAGTTTTTTGTGGTTAGAAAACCTAGATTCATCTTAACCAGTACCTCAATAGATTATCTACCTGAGGAAATTCAAGAACTACTAGAGAATTTCGTTGATATAGTGGTGGATGATTTACCTTGTTCGTTTCTGCCCATCAGAAGTATAAGCCATCACATTGACCTTACACCAGGGGTGAGTTTACCAAACAAAGAAGTGTATAGATTGATGCCATAGGACAATGAAGAAGTCAAGAGGAAAGTCTGGGATTTGATGGAAAAAGGGTTGATTAGAGAAATCTTGATTCCATGTGTTGTGCTAACAATGTTAAGTCCAAATAAGGATGGTGGATGGAGGATGTGTACAGACTCGAGGGCTATAAAAAAATCACCATCGGGTATATATTTCCTTTACCCAGGATGGATGACTTGATGGGTTGCTTGAGTGGAGCAAAGTTGTTTTCAAAAATTGATTTGAAAAGAGGATATCATTAGATTATAATGAGGGAAGGTGATGAATGGAAGACAACATTCAAGACGAATGAAGGGTTGTATGAATGTCTTGTCATGTCATTTGGTTTGACGAATGTGCCAAGTAATTTTATGAGATTGATGAACAAAGTCTTGAAATATTTCATCGGGAAGTTTGTAATTGTATATCTGGATGACATAATGATATTCAGTAAGATTGAGGAAGAACATTTGAGACATTTAGCTTCATTGATGAGGAATTTGTAGCAAGAGAAGTTGTTGATAAATCTAAAGAAGTTGTCTTTCATGAAGACAAAGCTTATTTATTTGGGTTTCGTGATCTCTTCAAATAAGTTGAAGATGGATCCTGAAAAGGTAAAAGCAATCAAAGAATGGTTGTCGCCAAGGAATATCTTTGAAGTCAGAAGCTTCCATGGACTAGCCAATTTTTACAGGAAGTTCATCAGAACTTTTAGTGAAATTTGTGCACCAATGATGGACACAGTCAAGAAAAGACATAAATATTTTCATTGGACAGATGAAGCGGAGAAAAGTTCCAAGTTGTTAAAGGAGAAGATAATTGAACAACCAGTTCTAGTTTTTCCAGATTTCAGTAAAACATTTCAAGTGAGATGTGATGCAAGTGGATTTGCAATTAGAGCAGTCTTAAGTCAAGACAATAGACCAGTTTCATACTTCAATGAGAAGCTGAGCGAGACCAAGATGAAATATTCCACGTATGATAAAAGTTTTATGTAGTCATACAAGCATTGAAGAAATGGAGGCACTACCTGGTTCCAAAAGAGTTTGTTTTCTATAGTGACAATCAGGCCTTACAGTTTATAACTAGACATGATAAATTGAACCAGAAACATGCAAAATGGGTTGAATTTATGCAGAACTTTACTTTTGTTATAAAGCACATTTCTGGAAATGCTAACAAGGTTGTTGATGCATTGAGCAGGAAATGTTTGATTCTACAGGAGTTTCATGTGAATACCTTAGGTTTTGATTGAGTTTCGTGTGAAGAACTTAGGTTTTGAATCATGTACAGAGATGATTTAGATTTCAAGGATGCTTATGAAGCATGTGAGAATCATGTTCTGAGAGGTAGAAGCCAGTGGATTGAATATTTAATTCAAGATGGACTGTTGTTTAAAGGAAATCAATTGTGTATCCCAAAGAGTTCTATGAGAGAAAACCTTTTGAAGGAAAAGCATAGTGGGGGATTGGATGGAAATTTTGGCCATGATAAAACATTTGCACAACTAAACAGTTTGTATTATTGGCCGGGGATGAGGATGAATGTCAAGAAATTTGTCAATAGATGTAGAATATGCCAGCACGCAAAGGGGAAAAGATAGAATACAGGGTTGCATCAACCATTTCCAATACCAAAGAGGTCATGGGACACGGTAATCATGGATTTTGTGTTGGGACTACCAAGGAAAAAGAGAGGTTGTGATTCCATATTCATGGTATTCGACAGATTCTCAAAAATGACACATTTAATTGCATGTCATAAAACCAGTGATACAACACACATTGAAAATCTATTTTTCAAAGAAGTTGTTCGACTTCATGGTTTACCCAAGAGTATTGTTTCAGACAAAGATACCAAATTTGTTGGTCATTTCTGGAGGACACTATGGAAGAAGCTGGGGATGAATCTATCTTTTAGCTCAAGATATCACCCTCAGACAGATGGATAGACTGAGGTAGTAAATCAAGGTTTGGGGGACTTATTGAGGACTTTAGTAGCTGAACATCATAGTCATTGGGATTAGATTCTACTGCAAGTGGAATTTTCATATAACGACTCACCTAACTGGAGCATAGGACAGATCCCATTCCAGATAATGTATGGAATGTAGCCAAGAGGAGTATTTCAGTTGAAAGACTTGGATCAGAATGAGTTCAGGAGTGTTGGAGCAGAAGATTTTGCAGCAGAGATGCAGGAGCTCCACAATAAGATTAAAGAGCGGTTGCAGAGTTCCAAGTAGGAATACAAGTGCAGAGCAAATCAACACAGGAGAGAGATTCAATTCGAATTCATAGATCTAGTCTTATCACATCTAAGAAAGGAAAGGTTCCCAAGGGGACATATAACAAGCTGAAGATGAAAAACATAGGGTCGTGTAAAATCTTGTGGAAATTTGAGGCAAATGCTTATGAGATAGAATTGTCAAATGATGTGGGCATATCACCCATATTCAATGTAGCGGATCTGTATCCTTATAGAATAGATGAAGCAAGAGGAGAAGAGAATCAAAATGAAGTTCAGTGGGTTAATCATATGCATGTAGCTGAAAAGCCGCAGATGGAAGAGATCATTGATCAGAGAGTTGGTAAGAAGACCCGAAGGAAGGAATATCTTGAATATCTTATAAAATGGAAAGGACACTTGATTGAAGATTCCAGTTGGGAAAGTGAAGAAGATATCTAGAAACATGGGCAGACGGTGTAGGAGCTCATGGAAACGAGTCCATGAATTTTTTCAGCCAGAGGAGTATGATGTAGAAGCATCGCCAGCAAGCACAAGTGGAGGACAACTGGATATACACCAACACTCATTTTGAAGACATTTAAATTTAAAAAGTAGAACATGAATGTACTAGCTGGAAGGATGTAATTGTTCTTAAATGTTTTGGGGATTGTAATGCAGATCTTCAACGGTTTCTCTCATTTTCCAGTTGGAGGAATTTAATTGTAATAAATGCAAAGTAGTTGTAGTCTTTAATTTCAATAAGATAGCTTAGATTAGTAGGATGGAAAACTCAAGAAAGCTCCCTCGTATGTATTGTATGATCATTCTCAATTGTAAGAGAGTAGAAGATGTATAGAAAGAGAGCATAGGAGAGAAGAGAAGAACCAAGATTTAAGAAGTTATATGAGAAGATAGTTGTTTCTATAGAAAACCATGTACATAAGAACTTGAATTAATATAAGAATGATTTCATCCAATTTCATGATGTTGTTATGGTTACTGTTTGCATCTATTGAATGGTATGTTTACAGTTTTCTTATATACTCTGTTATGCATTTGTTTCAATGCTTTATGTGTATGATTTCATGTTGAATGTATGAAGTCTATGAGAAGGAGAGTATAAGTTTCAATTTCTCCTCATCCTAAGAATTCCTACAAGGAGTGCAATGAAGGTCCACAAGGAGTGCGTTGACAAGATTCTGAGTTTACCTCAGCAAATCTCAGGAGAGATAGGGTTTTTCTTATACCAATGAAAGTGCAAGTAGAGCACAGTGCCATGCAAGGGGTGTGTAGGCGAGGTCGAAGTCATAGACTTTTCCAAACCAAGGAGTGGTTGAAGAACTTTTTGTCGCAAGGAGTGCGTAGAGTTGGAGTGTTTGGATAACTAGAGGTTACTGTGAAGGCTGCAAGGAGTGCGTGCAATAATCCCTTAGAATCCTTGAGTTTGCAGCAAGAATCAAGCTTGGGAGGGATAGAGACTTGGAAATTCTAGAGGACAGACGAGGGTCGAAGTCACCTCACAGAAATCAAGCTTAGGAGGAAAGACGCCAAGTCATTTGGTGAGAAACTATTGAGAGCCTGAACGGACATTGGAAATTCTCGGAGGGAGAAGTGTCAATTTTCCATGGACTGTCAGATCTAGTAGATCTGTGGGAAGGATAATACCAAGTGTTTTTCAACACCCACAAGCTCAATATAGATATCATTCGTTGATTGGGTGCTTTGAAATATCGACATTTCGGGAGTCACGAGAGTGGAGGAACTTGCTACCTGGAAGTTGTGAGTCGTGAAATCCTGACTTTGCGAGAAAAAGAATCTGGGCCGATAGATCTAAAGGAGAAAGAGACATTGATTGGGTGCTCCGAAATATCATAATTTTGGGAGAAAGATGACTGTGGAGGAAGCTATAAATTAGGAATCCCGATACATGAAATCCTGACATGATCTGGATCGTCAAATCATGGGAGAATCAGGACCGTTGATCTGTGGTGAGGAAGTGACGAGTTTGGATATCGAGAAAAGGGAGCAAAGTCAGATTGCAAGTTCCCGACATGCGAAATTCTAATTCTCTCGGAAGCGGACCCCAGGGTTTGATTGGAGGTCATATGGTAGAAGAATAAGGGAGGATCTAGGGACCATTAGCCCATTATGGTGTTTCAGGAATCGGAGAATTTGGGGTGACTCGCAACGAAAGTCCTGAAATCGTGAAACTCGACGTGCCTTTTTGGGGTTAAGTCTATGGTCATGTCGGTGGTCACATGGAGTGGAGGCTCAAGTCTAGTGTATGTTCGCGTGGGCGGAGCATATAAAGGGAGACATGTGGTTATATGTGTGAAGGGTTTCAGTGGGGACCAAGAAGTTGTTTCGTCTCAGGAATTGGAAGATCCAAAGACCGAGAGGTCAGCGAACCCTGTTGAGGTGGGGGTCTGCGTCACTTAGGAAAACATGGCTATATCAAACCTTAGCTTCTAGGAAATAATAATATAATACTATTCCTTTATAGGTAAGCCCTCTAGCTTATCCCCTTTTCCTAGACACTTAGCCCCTTCCCCACCTAGTGGAGCTTAATCCCCCATAACTCTTTCTAAGTGGAGGTTCTATACGCAATAGTGTAATTTTATTAATGATATGTGTGTATTTACATATACAAAATTAGGCTCATTGGCCTTAGCATCTAGCTCACCATCCTAATAAACACATAAGTCGCGCAACTTATAACCACTCAAATCACCAGCCTATAAGCATAACTACAATTCAGCAGGGGTTTAGCCTTGGGGTGTTACACTCCTCCCATTTCTTTCTTTATATCTCTTTATCCCCTCTTCCCTCTATCTTCCCCCTTCCCCTCACACTCATTCTCACTCTCTCTCTCCTCGTTTTTATTATCACTCTCTTTCTCTCTCTCTCTCTCTCTCTCTCTGTCCCTCCCTACCTCCTCCTCTTTGCCCCTAGTTCTATCTCCCTCTCTCTCTGGCCATCTAAAGGTGAGTCATGTATCAAAACGAATGAAGGATACATGTGCAACACATAAATGTAGCCTATCTTGTAAGGTGAGTATTAAGTTTTTGTTATTCTTCCAATGGATTACTTATACGAGTACTTATATGAACATGACCATGACCTAGAACATGAACTAGACCTATAACATCACCTAGAGCCCCCTAGCTCTCTACCCCACCTCTTTTTCCCCTCTTCCTTTCACTCTCTCACTCTCGCTATCTCCTCCCATGACCTATACCACGAAATAAAGATATATCTATAGTTATATGTTGACCTAGAGATTGACATAGACCATGACATAGACCCCCATACTCTCACTCTCTCACTCTCTCACTCTCTACCCCCCCCCCTAGACATAAACTTATACCATGATCTAGACCACGACCTAGAGCTAGGCCATGACATAGACCTAGACCATGACCTAGACTACGACATAGATCTAGAAATTGATTTAGACGATGACCCAGATATTGACGTAGACCATGTCGTAGACCATGACATAGATCTAGATCTAGATTTAGATGTTGACCTAGAGCTTAACAATACCCAAAATAATGAAATCTATAATGACTTTTTTTTGTTCCTCTATTACTCATTATCTTTAACCTACACACAAATATTGATTAATCCACTCACATAAAGAATATTACTTTGTAGATTCGTGAAATAAAATCTCATACCTACTTTTCTAGCCTCAAGGAAATTCATATCAACAAATAAAACAAACTACAAAATAAAAATTGTGAATGAAATGAATCCAAATGATGTTCTCTTTGCAGTGCATTTTTTGATATCAGCCCCTTCCCAGAAAATATCAAATATAACCCTAATATAATCTGATACGATCTGACACTCCAAAGGGTACACTGCAATCTCACATCTTTCCTCCTCAAACGGTCATTTCAACTCAGGTGTACTACAATCTCATCATGTTTGGGCCTCCAAAATGTTCATTGTAATATCACTATCTCTTTGCCTCCAAATGGTCCTTTCAATTTGGTTGCACTGCAATCTCATAATATCTAAGCCTCCAAATGGTCATAATGTCCATTGTAGTAGGTTCCATTACTCCAACTATCTTGTCACCAAACCTAGAGCTTGATGTAGACCATGACCTAGACCACCACATAGAGCTATATATAGATTTAGACATTAGCCTAGAGCTTGATTTAGACAATGACATAGACCCCCCTAGCTCCATCTAAGCCTATGAATAACTTATACTCAATCCTTAACCCTATATTAACTCGATCCCTAAGTGCACTATCCATATACCTTGTGTACAACCCTTGCACCCACATCTTGGTGCTCTAACCATTGCTCTATCCTTGAAAACACTTTCAATCCTAACACCTTATAAGGCGTTAGTCATTCCCATACCCCTATACATTTTTATTCATAAATAGGTTTGGTGTATATTAAATGTTATATCCTTTGCATTAAGAGCATGCATGCACTCCTGTGACTTGACTGAGTTGGTTGTTTATGCTCAGCAGGAATGCGCACACACTCCTAGAATGTGCATGTGTTCTAGGAACACGTGCATGTTCTTGCTGGACATTTTTTGGTTCTAAGCACACCCCACCTCATCTATCTCATGGTCGAGGAAAAACTGCGACATCTTCATACAAAAACATCTCTCACAAACAAGTTTTACATTTTTTAGTGTTCTTGTTAGATTCATAAAGACTTTTGTGCTATTGCCAGACCATTGCAGGAAAATTTGGAAGACAACTTTGTCAAGTGCAATTGGAATTGTTGTTTGTATCTGATTGTGTCTTATTGGAATTTGAAGACAAGTTTGTCCAAGTGCAATTGGAATGGTTGTTTGTATCTTCTTGTGGCTTCTTGGAATTGGAAGACAATTTTTTCCAAGTGCAATTGGAATTGGAATTATTAGATGTGTCTTCTTTTGTAATACAAAAACAAATTTCTCCACTTGGTTGTGCCTTATTACATAATACAAAGACAAATTTGTGGTGTGTGTTTGGTAGCCAACTCTTATATTTAAACATGGGGAACCACCATATTCGAGAAAGAAATTGATCGAGAAAAAAAAAACCGATCGAAAAGGTATAAGAAGAAAGAGAAAAATAAAATTTACGTATGTCAAAGCGTAGGCTTTAAGAAGAGGGAAATCCAATTTCTAGCGGAATAGATGCCACAATTATTTCTCCTCCATCACCAGAAGCAAAGAACAAGAGTTCATTAGAGAGAAATACAAACAATATCTCACGAAAGCAACTTTTTGTAGATGACCAGATGATGGAGGATTTGCTTCGAGCTGATTATACAATGGATGAAATTAGAGAAGAAACCAGTGTACAACATTGTGGTGAAGAAGGTCATGTGGTGGAATCTCTTTTTGGATAGTCAAATGTTCTAGAAACTAGACAATCCCATGTCCACTCTCCTCCCACAGTTGATCTGTTAGTGATTGAAGGGGAAAGAACTGAAACATTGTTAACTCCACAACATGGAGGTCATGAGTCCCAAAATAGGGGTTCATCGTCCCTACCTAGATTGAGAAATATGCGATGAAGAACTCCTAAACGCATTTAGGTTGGTGAAAGTGGTCTAGCATCACTTGAAGGTAAGTTACCTAACCATACTATTCGTTATCACTCTTATAAAATCATTCAAGAATATTTTGAGCCAAAATCCGATGTTGCTAAATGTCAATTATTTTTATCTGTGTTGAAATATAGAAGTTTGATTGTTGTTAGGTGAATTTTAGGCATTAAAATAGTCAAAAGTGTAGAAACAATTCATCATATAGTACAAAACCTTGTAGATAATTTTCAAAGAATTGGTAAGAAGACCCATTCTAAAGACTGCAATGCAGCCCAACGTGTCTTGTCCCAGTCAATTATTAGCAAGATCACAAGAAAACAATGTTTTCTACAACAAACCTCTCACCTCTTGAAATGAAATGTCAAAACCATTAGAAAGTATTATCATAGAAGAGATAACCTCGAAATAGGTGCCCCAAAATATTTATGGTCCTTCATTGGAAGGCTACCTCGTTCTGACATTAACTTAATTGGAGCAGTTAAGGGACTAGTTCATGACTTTTGGCATGAGTACACAAGGCCCTCTTTCAACCAAAAGATGTACTAAAATTATGTCTTTTCACAGTTCCTCAACCATACCATACCATTTCCATTTCCATTTCCAATTCCAATGCATACCATACCACACATACCACACCATTGCCAATGCATATCATTGTATGCATTGTATGGTATGCATTGGTATGGTATGCATTGGCATTGACAACAGAAATGGAAATGGTATGGTATGCATTTCCATTTCCAATGGAAATGCATACCATACCATACCATTTCCATTTCCATTTCCAATGCCAATGCATACCATTTCCATGCAATGCATACCATTGACATTGCCAATGCATACCATTTATATTTCCAATACATACCATACCATTTCCATTTCCATTGCCAATGCCAATGAATACCATTGTCATTGGCAATGCATACCATACCACACCATTTCCAATGCATACCATACAAGACAATGGCAAGGAAATGCATACCATTGACATTTTCAATGCATATCATACCATATCATACCATTGCCAATGAATACCATACCATACCATTTCTTGATGTCTTGAATATTCTATAGTTGTTATGTGTTATCTTGCATTTCAACAAATATTTGTTATATAAACCCTAGTTTATGCTTGCATTTTCTTTTTTTTACAGAAACGGTTATAGATTATATTAATGGGGTGGACTAGCCATAGATCCGATTACAAATGGCCTCGAATTTCTTCGGGCCTGTCTTTCTGAACCATTCTACTTCTATAGCTAGAGAATTGTGAACTGAACTAGTTCCTGTGCGTCTTCTAATAGAACTAGATTAAATTTAAATGCCGAAACTCCAGTCACTGTTTCAGCTTAAGTCTCAGCACTATTTTAGCATATGGCTCAGTACTATTTCAGCATTTGTTACAGCAGTGTTTCAGCAAATGTTCTAGCATTGTTTCAGCATATGTTCAAGCACTGTGTTTCAGCATAAGTTACAGCACTGTTTCAGCATATGTTCCAGTACTGTTTCAACATATGTTCCAGCACTGTGTTTCAGCATATGTTCCAGTATTGTGTTTCAGCATAATTTATAGCACTATGTTTCAGCATATGTTCCAGCCCTGTTCCAGCATATGTTCCAGCACTGTGTTTCAGCATAAGTTACAACACTGTTTTAGCATATGTTCCAGCACTGTTTCAACATATGTTTCGGCACTGTTTTAGCATATGTTCCAGCACTGGATTTGGTCTTGTCCCTTTCTTTGCAATTTGCATGCTTCCATTTAGGTTGAGGCTGGTCAAGGTACATCCACCGTGGTTAGATGGTCATTTGCACACTTGCGTCCTTGTTCCAGCTTTGCACCTCACGTCAAGCCATTCAAAATTTCAGCTCCAATGTAGACTGCTTGTCCAGAGATACAGATTTGGTCATACTAACCGGTCCCTTTACATCGGTTCTGGATTTCGCGGGGCAGAGACAGGGAATTTCATAATTTCGGCTACCATAAGGAGAAAAGGAGGTTTGGACAGTATGAAACGAGCTCAAATTGAAGTCAATCAGCTGGAGCTTGCATCCATTCTGAGTGGCTCTTCTTTTGATTTGGCAGATACCCTGCACAACGAGCAAGTTCTAGGATACCCCAGTCATATCCTTCTTAACCAACAACGAGATTTTCTGAGAGCACGTAGGGGGAAAGTGCGTCCCAGCATAGTTCCTTCTTCTCCATCTACTATTCAAAATCTCACCTATTTCTTCAGGATGCTTGCCCTGGGCATTTGTCTCCCTGGGGGGCTATGATTAGAAACTCTTCCCCATGATAGCAGAGTCAGGATGCTCTTCATGTGTCTGTCCTGACGCCCCTTTCCTTATTCTAGCGCGTCCTTGCACAAGACTTATTTGACCTTCCTCATACCTTCGCGCCTGCACTTTGGATTCCTTCCTGGAAAATTTCAGACTTCTGCAATTTCTAACAGGAGAACTCTGTTCGATTCCTTCTCCCCAGACTCTAAGGAATAGGTTCATAAATTTCAGCTCCATTTACGCTGATGACTCCCTTGCCCAGGGAGGTGCCTCTATTAGCTTCATGGTTTGACAACTGATTAAGATGCCTGAGGACGTGGCAGAACTTCACCTCTTCGAAATATTTCATCTGGACTAGAACCTTCCTATAATAATGATCCAAGCCCACGTTTTTGGGAGACTTCCTCTGATTGAGATCATGGATAAATATTCTAGAGTCCCCTATGACAGCCAAATTCGAAATTGATAACCTTCTGGCCTGAGCCAGCCCCTGCCAGATTGCTAAAATTTCAGCTGTATTATTGGTGTTCAGACTCAGCCCCCAGGAAAAGTTGAGCACAATTTTCCTTGAGATGTCGATTAGGACCCCTCCACTTCCCGCGGGCCCGGGATTCCATTTCGAGGCCCCATCCACCTGCAGGATATGCTTCTCCAAAGAATATCTCCACTTTAAGAACTCTTGTTCCTCCAGCCTAATTTCCCAAGGGGAATAGTGTTTGGTAAAATGCTTGGTTCTGTCCAAGAGGGAGGGATCAAGCTCATGGAACCAGACATACTCATCTTTGTTAGGGGTTACTTCATTGGTGATATTAGTCTTTGAGGCTATCAGATCACCCATAATCGCTTTCACTTTGAGTGCATTTTCGGTCGGCATCCCTGCTATATCCCTGAAGATCCTGTTGTTTCGCTCTAGCCACAGTTTCCAGCAGACTACTTTCAGCACCCACATCCAGCAATGCTTTAGCAGGTTCAAATTGGTAAAGGAGAAGGGAGCCAGATCGACCCAGGAGGAAAACAAAGAGGTAACTGAAGAAGGCAGGGGAACATTCAACTGGCCAAGAATGAGATTCCAAAGTTCTAGAGCAAAGGGACAGAGGAGAAAGAGGTGGACAGAGGTTTCAACATGACAAGAAGAGAGAGGGCATCGAGAGGGCCCTTCCCAGCCTCTTTTTGAGATGTTTTCCCAAGAAAGGATACTGTTGTGTAGAAGGGACTAGCAGAAGAGATCTAATTTGGGAAGGGAGGGATGAAGCCAGAGATTTCTCCACACCGAGGGATCAGGGGCTACCCAAGGGATTGCTTGCAGGGCTGCATAACCAGCTGCAGCTGAGTAACTGCCAGATGTAGAGCCCTAGCCTCTTTTGTCCTTCTTCCTTGTCGAGGAGGGGGAGCACCCTTGAAGAGCATCCAGGAGGGTTCGAGCTTCAGTTTCTACGTGCTGCAGATAGTCCCCCAAATCCCACTTAAGCCAAGAGTCGTCCTGGTTCCAAGATGAAAGGTCCCACAGGGTGACTTTGCTAATGGAGTGGAGCCAACTCTTGATGTTTTCCATCCCTTCCGAAAAACTTAAAGGGGTCTGTCCTAAAATAAAGTCTTCCCAAAACTTGATTTTTCTGCCATTCCTCGAAATCCAATAAAGCTTTGAGGTAATCAAATCAAGAGCCTTAAGGCAGAGAGAAAGGATGGGAAAGCCTTTTCTAGTCAAGGGGGGGCGATCTAGGCACCTTTCTTTGTGACCACATAAATATTTAATCCTTAGAGATTTGGAGCTCCAAGTGGTTTTACCTCTTATCATCTTCCAGAGAATCTTACCTCCCATGGCCAGATTCTGAGTGGCCACATCTCTTACTTTCAGCCCACCTTCCATCCTGGGGGCTTTAACCTTATCCCAGCTGACTAGGTGCATTTTTTTCCCCTCATTCCTTCCCCCTTCCCAAAGAAATTTTCTCAAGATGTTGTTTATGTCTCTCACAAATCCTCTCGGGGCAAGGATAATGGAGGCCTGGTAGACAGGAAGAGAGGTGAGAACATAATTTATAAGGATTAACTTCCCTGCTTTGTTCAGCCATGTTTCTCCCCAGGCCAAGATCCTGTCTTTCATCTTGTCCAACAGAGGCAGCCACAGGTTACTTCTGGGAGCTTCTTTGACTAGCGGGATTCCTAGATATTTAATGGACTCCCACATTGAAGCTCCTTCCATTTCCAGCACCCTGGAAATGCCAATCATTTCTATAGGAGGGCAGTTCCAGCCATAAATTTTACTCTTCCTCAAACCGATTTCGCTGCCTGAAATTTCAGTGTAGTCATCCAATTCTTTCTTGAGAGCTCTTGCGGTGGACAGGTTGTCTTGGCCCAGAAGGAGCGTATCATCGGCAAATTGAGCATGATTAATTCTCTCAACTCTAGGATAAATTGAGAGGCCAATTAAGGAGCGTTGTTGCATGCTCTTATTCAGCTGAAAACTTAGCACAGACGCTTGAATGGCATAGAGCAGGGGGGACAAGGGGCAGCCTTGTCTAAGTCCCCTTGAGACTTAGAAAAAATCAGTCGGTCTGCCATTGACCAGGGGGGCGATCCATGGCCCCACTATACAGGCCCTAATCCAGCGAACCAAATGTGGGTGAAATCCCATCTTGAGCATCACAACAAAAAGGAAATTCATCCGGACTCTGTCAAAGGCATTCGCCAGATCCATCTTGACTAACATTCCTTTCTCCTTCCTTTGACATCTTGAGTGGATAGCCTCTTGCACAAGGATAATATTGTCCTGGATTTGTCTCCCTTGGATGAAGCCCCCCTTGTTCTCTGGGATGATCCCGGGGAGGACTTTTTTTATTTTGTTTTCTATAACTTTGGTGATGATTTTGTACCTCGAATTGCAAAGCGAAATAGGATGAAATCTTGCAAAGATTTGGGAACCTTTCTTTTTGGGGATTAAAGCTAGAAAGGAGGAGTTGGTCCTCCCTCCAATTTTGCTACAGTTCTGAGAGTTCCTCACCATTCTGACTAGATCTTTTTGGATGATATCCCAGCAGGCTATATAGAACCTGGTCGTGAATCCATCAGGCCCGGGGGATTTATCTGGGTTCATAGCTTGGATAGATTTGTTGATCTCCTCAGTCATGATATGGGCTGTCAGCCAACGGTTTTCATCTTCATTTATGAGCTTGGGGACCACCATGAGAGGATAGAGCTCCGGTCTAGTAGGGGCCTCCAACTCTTCAGTAAACACATTTTTATAGAAGGAGTGGGCTGCAAGTTTGAGCTCCTCAACTTTTTTGTAGGTTTGTCCCTGAAATTGGATCTCTCTGATTGAGTAATGATTTTTTCAGGATTCTGCCTGCTTGTGGAAGAAAGAAGTATTTTTTTCTCTTGCTTGGAGCTAGAGACTTCTCGACTTTATTTGCCAGCACTCTTCCTCTCTTCTAAGAGCTTTGTGAAGATTCTTTTGCAGATCCAACTCATCGTTCAGCATCGCTGGCATTACCGGGGCAGACTCCATATGATGTTGGTGATTCTCTAGGGCCCTTTGGGCTTTTTTCCTTTCCTACAAAGGGGAGGGCAGGTTCTTTGCCCAGTTTTTGAGATCCACTTTGAGCCTTCTCAGTTTCTCTTCCCAAATGAAGAAAGGTGATCCCGACACACTCTTCTTCCAGGACTCTGAAACCAGCTCGAGGAAGCCTTCCGAGGAGACCCATAGTGGGCTGAAGAGGAAGGGGATCGGGCCTAGATTTTCCCCAGGGGCTAGGGAAAGGGATATGGGCTTATGATCCGAGGTGCAAGCTTGCAGGATTTCAGACGAGGCAAAAATTCCAAGGGTTAAAAAGGAAGAGTGAACCAAGAAGTGGTCTAAGCGGGCTGCAATGTGCCCCGGTCCCACTCTTTTGTTGTTCCGGGTGAAATTTCCTTTATTGGGTTTGATGTCCTCCAGATCCCAATCCAGCATAATGTCTTCAACCCACTCCCATGCAGGGAATCTTACGGGTGTTACTCCTTTTTTTCCAGAGAGGGCTAGGGTGACATTCAGGTCTCCGGCCAGAATAAGATTCTCATGATGTTTAGTAGAAAGGAAATTATTCAGAGAATCCTGGCAATCTTTTTTTTCCGATAAAAGAATCGGAGCATAAATATTAAAGAGGCTAACCTGATGTCCAGATTCATGGTGAAACAACTTCATGAACAACCAATGGATGGTGATATGTTCTTCAATCAGGTCTAGCGTTGAGGAGTTTCAAAAGGTGACTAGACCTCCTGAAGCTCCCCTGGCACTAGCGGCTCTACCTGCTCCTTTTTTCCAGAAATTTTTACTAGCCTGGAAGGTCTCAGGCTCCTCCATCTTCGTCTCCTGGATCAGAAGTACATCCGGGGAAGTCATTCTGACTAGATCTTTGACAACTTCTTCTTTTAGTTTGCTTCCCAACCCTCTGCAGTTCCAGGAGACGAAAAGCATTAAGAACCAGAGGGGGGGGGTGGATCCTTTCGAAGCCTTGCCTTTTTTTGAGGATCTGGTTTCTATCATAGCCGGGATGGTATGCTGAAATCCTGCAGTTACGTCCCTGTAAGATTTCTCCTCCATTTTTTTCTCTCTGGTTTCCTTCCTCTAGGGGCCTTCTCTCGGGTTCCAACAGAACTTCTTGTCTCTGTGTCCCCCTCATCTGTATTTGCACCCGTTTCGAAATCTAAATGGATGTGCTCCTCGTCCGACTTCATGGGTTCATCTGCTAGAGGGGTTTCATTGACCGATATCGGATTTTCTGGGGCTGGCGGGGACTGAGTGGTTATAACTATTGGCTCTTTCCAGGTTTTCTTTGGCTTGTTAGCCCATTCTTTCGGAGGTGCCTTCTGAGGGTTTGTCTTTGAAGATGATGGTTGGATCACCTTCTCTGGCCTTGGATATTTGGATTTAGGACCTGGTTTGCTTTTCTTGACCTTTTGCCAGCCCTCATCATCTTCCTTTTCTGGGCTTTAGTTCTTTGGGCAATTCCTCTAGAAGTGTCCATGCTCTTGACAAGGTCTTCACTTGAAGGGAAGGTGTTCATAATCGATTTTCTGGTAGTGAGACCAGTTTCCCATAGTAAGCTTCACCGCCTCCGGGAGCCCTGCCTCAAGATCCACTTCAACACATATCCTAGCGCATTTGTAGATGGACTTGTTGTATGTCGTATCAATGAATTTCCCTATTCCATTCCCTATCTTTTGCAGAGCTTCATAGTTCTAGCAGTGAATCGGCAAGTTGGGGAGCCTGACCCAAACAAGTACCTCCTTTAGAAGTTCCACCATGGGATCGAAGTCCTGGGTCCAGCGGTTTAGATACAGCCCCTGGCTTCCCATAAAATATGGTCCATTTCTGAAAATGAGATCCTTGTCTTCCTTGTTTATAAACTCGAAGAGAAAAAAGCCACTGCTCAAAGGGTAGCAGGTAACTCCTTGCTTAAGGAGAGGCTTCCAGTTCCTTTGGACCCAAGCTTCAGTGGTTTTTGCTGAGGGCCAAAGTCCCATAAACTGGCCTACAATCCCTCTCTCAGAGAGAGCCAGGGCTATCTTGATCGCTTGCGTCTCCGGGAGGGCGATTTCTGGGATTTCATCTAGATTTTTTATGAATTTTGGAACCGTAGGAGGGATCTTGCGCTTGCCTCCACTGGCAATCAGCTTCCTGAATGCGTCCTTTTCTGAACTCGGAGGGGTAGGGTCCGAATCCCCACCCCCTGGGGCGGCCATGGCCGACTCTAGCTGCAAAAATGGACCCTAGACGCTCTCCACGAACCCTAACGCTCTATCATTGTTTTCCCCATTTTTTTCGGCAATCCTTTGTTGAGCAAGCTACCCGTTTATGCTTGCATTTTCAGCCACCTTTCATTTAATGATTACTTGTGTTAATGGTTGTTATATTTATCACATTGCACCATAGTTTTAATATCATTTATTAGCTTGGTGAGGCATGGAAATGTTATGGCATGACAATGGAACGTTATATTTATTGTTATATAGGTTAAAATAGGAAACTAAATGAAAATGGCATGGCATGGCATGACTTGAAAAAGCATGGAAATGACATGGCATGGAAATGACATGGAAATGACATGGAAATGGAATGACATGGAAATGGCATGCCATGGCATGTCTTGGCAAGGAATAACATTGGAATGACAATTCTTTGATATGGAAAGGCATGGAAATGGAATGGCTTGTCAAGGCATGCTAATGGCATGGAATGGAAAAGTTTGACAATGGCGTGGATAGGAGAATGGCATGTCATGGAATGACTTGGCAAGGAATGACAATGATATGATACCAATAGGTTTCTGGGATTGGGTTTGGGAGGTGCTTTGTCTCCTTGTGTTCTCCAACCCAAAAAATTGGGTAGGAATGTGAAATAAACTCTCATATATGGTGAAGGGAAAAGAATAATGGTTTCAAGTCTCCCTGGACAAATTTTGGTAGCATAACATTACTTTCTATAGTGTGTCATGAAATGTAACCTCAAAACCTTTATTTCTAGGTGGAAAATGATACACGTTCTAAGATCTAGTTTCCACGTAAACACTCTCATTATATTGATCAAAATCAATAAGTTTAGTGGACATCATGGAAGATTGAATAAATGTTATTAATAATTGATGGGTTTAAAAAAAATTACATATACCCACTACACAATCTAAAAAAACATGTGCATTAATGAGTCATTGACTAGTCTTTTTGGCATTTATGAAGGATTACACATAAATAATATGATTTTATATATGTCATGCATATAAATAGGGGAATAATGTGTGCTCCCTAAAAAATAACATTTAGCTGAAATTGTTAAGTGATTTACAATTATGTAGAAGATAAATGAGAAAAAAAAATTCTATAATAAATTATTGTAATATGTTTTTTTTAAGATCACAATATTTTCAAGTGACCACTATTTGAGTGCGGATTGTCATTGGATTTAGATGGAGATAATTCAAGAGGTAGTCCATATTGTTGGATATGATTTAGAATATGGATATCCACAACATTCATGCAAATAATTCAGAAGGAATGATCTATTGATGATGTAGAGATACATGGTTGATTAGCAAGCAATGATACTTGAGAACCATTAATTCCTTATGGATTTAGAACTTAGAAATATTTTCCACCATAAGATATTCCTTAATGCATAATACAATTATTTATAATCGCTTTAGAAACAAATCAAGGGATTAATACACATAAAATTCATACACTTTGGAATTCAAACCCTTTGAAATTCATATATTCATCAACATCAAATGTAGAAACAATGAGAATCATAAAAAATGTTCCATGAACTATATATATATATATATATATATACACTCAACATCGTCTAAATTGTACATTTTTTACAAAATGGCAAATCATGCCCAGTATACAAAGTGACAACAAGTGCCCTAACATAAAAAACGTTGATATCGTGGCCTAGATAGAAAATGGTAGTAGTTGGTTAATCATTGACCATTTACACCCTCTCCACCCTTAGGAGCATCCTAGAAATATATTTGTCTTCTCTTGCTCGAGGATGCACCTAGAGAGGTTCTAGGCCTGGGCATGCTACGATGCTCTAGAGACTACACAAAGAATAAACAATGTTATAAGTTGTTTTCATCAATGAATTAATAGACATACAAATTAATACTTTGTAATTTAACCTAAGACAACTCATAGCATATGAAACTATCAATCATGAGGGTGTTACCCTCCTCTGTGACCCCAATCTCTCTGCAATTCCACCCTGCACCAGCTACAAAGATTAAGTCAAGAAAATTAAACAAATATGCATAAAAAATAATTCATGAAACAAATTTTTTTTATTATGAATGAATTATATCACCATGAATATCTCAGGCATCGATGGAGATTCAATAGAATATGGAGCACTAGGTTCTACAACCTACTCCGAGACAACCTCTACTGTGGAAATATTTGTCGATGTGGCCGAAAGTGGTGGGGGGGGTGGGAGGTAGAAAGGTGGGATGTGATGGACCCTCACAGGCTGTACAAGTGATTTAAACACCCTAGGCCTAAAGAAATGAAACCCATAAGCAACACCCAGGTGCCCAGGGGGTGCAATACTACTATACCTAAAAACTATATCGGTAGCCTACATACATATGAATAAAATTGAGCTATTAGTACCAAATAGTAAAATTCAAATACATAAACACAATCAATTTGATAATTATGTGATATTTGACTTTACACATGATACCTATGATGTTGGTGACTTGTCCAACCCAGATGGACAATCCCCAACATCACCTAGTGCCAAATCCTATAGAAACAAGAGAACATATAAAAAAATTGAGGATGTCATAAAATAAAGAAATGACTATGTTGAATCTATCAAATGTGATACATACATGTGTGTAAGGTGCACCCAATGTACATGTTTCCTCTATTGTTGCATCAATGGTGGGGCTAGGCATTGATGCATCCATAGGCGTAGAGGGTCTGTTGCTAGGTGTTAGCGTCGAAAGTCACTCCTAGATTGCTTGCAGGAGCAGAGCCCGACACCCATCAGTTTAATGTCACGATTTGTTTATAAGGGATGATAAAATGGAGATAAAGACTCAAGGAGATATCACTCTAACTCAGGGACTGGGTCTAGCATGTATGGGACAAAGGAGGTCTTAATCTAACTTCAGCCAAGGGGTTGATTAAAAGATGAGCAGGTGGAAGACTTAACAAGAAAGGTGAACAAACAACTTTAGGCAATAGGCTTCCAGCGGTTTGTAGAGGAAAGACTCTGAATGCAAGATCCTCTTGGTTCAGGGTCTCAAGAAACTGACAGGGGACTTGACTGGATCCACCAATTCCAAGTCGCTCAGCACTGGGAAAATCACAAGAACTGATTAGAAACGACGTAACTGTTACAGTGATCCAACCTACATCATCCTATAACATCTACAGCTCGACTGGATCCTCCAATTCTGAACTGTTCTAACACAGTATAACAAAGACGTAAAAGAAGCTAGCATTCATAAGGCAATAAGTCTCAAAAGTCCATACATAACCAGATTAACAGTGCTTCATTAAAACTTTACAACCGAGAGCTCTACTCAACCATCGATCCTTTACAAAATGGAAAAAATGCCTACATATAGCCAAAACAAAACAACAACAGCGGAAACGAGAAGCTGCATTAAAAAACTTTATGTTTGCATGTCTTCTGACAGTCTGCGCATGCAGACTCTGGATGATCGCACACTTATGATAGACGCAATGGGACTCCTGACTGTCCTGCAGTGGTTTGACAGATGCAATCTCCGTCAGGAAGGACTATCAGTCTGCTTGTACGCTTGGTCCTTTCCTGGCCTTCTATTTATGGAAGAAGATGATGTTCAACCACCTTCACGGCAATAATAACTGCTTCCTTGGTATTGGGAACGACCTCGGTCAACTCTGCCCTTTGGGACATGGAAGACCCCTCACGCTGCCACCTGGAACAGTTGGACAGTCTGATGGATAAGGCGTGGAGGAACTGGCACGCTTGGCGCGGAAGGGGAAAGGGAGGTGATGGCGTCAACACTGTGAGGGTGAGATGAGAGGTGATGAGGTGGTAGAAGATAAGAGGGTCTAAGGATGGGTGCAGCAGTGAAAGGTTGTCATGGAAGGGAGTGGGACACATGGCAGGGGACGAGGAGGCTCGGAAGGTGAGTGGATGATGAGATGGGGGGAGGGACCACATGGACCAGAAGAGGGAAGGTGGACAGATGTCGGAGGATGAGGAAGGGATAAAGGGAGCGAGCCTCATCGCACGGCCAGGAGGAGAACAGATGGCAAGGGGAAGGATGGTACAAAAGATGACATGACATGAAAGGGGCCCACGTTGGTTAATCGCAGAAAGACAGAAGGCTCTGGAATAAAATGTGCACCACTGATTCGGGCGCTCTAATCACAGCCGTCGGAGAGATGTGTCCCCGATTCCGGACCCCCCCCCCCTCCGCTTAAAGGTAGAAAGGAAGGGGGGGTCCAGAATCACCTTGCGCACCATTGATCCGGGTGCTCTATTCGCAGTCGTTGAAGAGGTGCACCCCCAATTCTGGACCCCCCCCCTCCGCTTAAAGGTAGAAAGGCGGGGGGACTTCGGAATCCAATGTGCGTCGTTGATCTAGGTTCTCTAATCCCTGTCGTTCAGATCTGATTTCTATTTAAACACAGACGCATTTTCATCCCGAACTTAGGACAAGTGGGTTTTTAACCCATTCCTTTTCATTTTACCCCCCCTTTAAGTCCAATGCACCCGAGTTTCATTGATGGATGGACGACTGAGAGGACCTCGGTGCTTCCAACGTGAAAATCCCGAATGGCCCCACTCGTGGCTCAGCTATTGCGCTGCGTGTCCTCCATTACTAGGCTCGCTTGACGTGACCAGGTGCTAGGACCATAGGCTTAGCTTCAAAGGTGCTTATCGGTGTTTCGTGGTTTGAGGTTTCGAGATGTGAGATGACGAGGGACTTTTACCCTTCGAATTCCCGAATGTCGATATGCTAACGTGACTAGATCTTGCGCCACGCGTCACTGGATCGGACGACCCAGATTTAGTATTGAAATATAGGTGCTTTATCTGAAACTATATATCGGTTAACTTGGTAGCCCCGATATCCTGATGACCGTTGATCTGTTCTTATGGATGAATCCAGGTCGTTGACAATGTAATTTCACCCACTCATTTCATTGGAAGTCGTAAAACGAGATTTTTCCATGCTGCGCTCAGGCGCTTCTCGTGTAACTTGCAGACCCGAATGCTCTTGAGCCCAAGACAAGAATTATCGCTAACATTAGGATCCATGGGGGATATAGTCATCCCTATGATGCTCTAAGAACTCATTCTACAGCTTCAGTGCCTTGCTGTTGGGCTATGGAGTCATGCTCAAAACATCCCGCTGCTGAAAATACAGGCCGAAAAATAGAAGTAACAAAATAAAGCTACATGCTCAAAGGAGCTTATTTATATACAGTCCTAATGCTAGTAAAATATTTTACATGGGCTAGGTGAAAGAAAACTTCCACTATAGCCATTCAAGCAGCTTCCTGGATAGAATCTCCTTCCTCCTGTCGATGATCACCAGCAGATAGTGTAACCGTGACAGCAAAACGGCTACACTCTTCAACTTCTCCTGACAGGGTGAAGTTGATATGGAATAGGGCGGCTCCAAATCATAAAGGATATGCCACTCCATGTATTCGCCGACAGGGTCATAGAATGAGTGGCAAATTTTGGAAAATTGGTGACAGGCAGCCTCCTCTGCTACAGAATTGCTCACATGCGGCTGAATATGTCTGATACGCATAGGTGGGTGGATAACTGAAGTAGGCTCGCTGATCTCAGGCAGTGGCTTCTTGCTGACTGGATCTGGAATGAAATATGTGCTCATCTTCTCTTCTAGTTCTTCCTCATCTTCTCCATGCACTCTCCCATCTTGTAAAAAAGGAACGGCCTCACGATCCTTCCTTTCAATACCAAATGTAAATACATCATGGGAAATCTCATGAAGGAAGAAAGAACAATCCTCTTCCACAATGGCTTCTTCATTTAATTCTGAGACAACAGGCTCATCGGGGGCAGATGCTAATGCATCCAAGAAATCTTCAATAATCTCTTCAAAAGAGCTACTTAGATCATCTGCCTCGAAGACTAGAAAATCCTTTTTGCTGCCTTCAGATTCCAATTTTGTACACTGGGGAGTGGGGAATATCGCCTACACCACTAGTTCACTCAGAGCGCCATCCTCCTCCCTAGAAACTTCGTCACTCTCATAGCCCCCCCCTGCTGCAGACGAATGGGGAGGAGAAAGGATGGAGCTCTGATTCAGGTCCTCAGGATCATCCTCATAGCCTACGTCCGAAACAGCTTCATCCAGTATAGAGTTGTGGTATCCCTCACTACAGTTATGACAAACTAATACAGAGGGATAAAACTCTTGGTAATAGGTGACGAAAGTTGTATGAAACCCCGAGAGTGAAGAAATGCTAGCAGGGGGTAAAGAATGATACCATTTACGCGCATCCCTTGCTAACGAGAACATGAAAATTTTCAATAATACATCCTCATGATGTATCTCCCACTGACGCATGAGTTCATGAAACTCACTGAGGTGCTGAGCAGGGTTGTCATCTTCACGCTTTCCAAATATGGGCAAATAATCACCCCATTCATTCGGAGAGGGGACAACATTAGGAAAACCAGGAATAGAAGAAAAACTAAAAGGAGCAAACCTGCGAGCAAGGATTTTCTCCATATCGAACCATTGGAGTCGCTAATCGATCCTTGAACCATGGAGTTTCCAAGTGAAAGATGTGCAGCTCCGAATGTGTCTGGTCCTTGTTCACCATCAAAGGCCAGATCCTAACGTTGTCGTTACCCCAGGAAGCTTCTCATGCTGAGAAAGCAGTTGCTGAAACCTTCTCGAGAAAGCTCCTTAGGGTCAGCTTTCAGGTGTGCTAACAGTAGTCACAACTGAAACAGTGATGTGGAAACAATGGAGTCGCCAGGTGCACAGTAGCAATATTTAAGGGCTCTGATGTCTGATGCACCTTCAGAATTAGAGGCTCAATGTTGTTCTGCCCAGGGAAAATCTTCAACTTCGTCCCCGGCAACGGCGCCAAAAATGTTAGCGTCGGAAGTCACTCCTGGATTGCTTGCAGGAGCAGAGCCCGACACCCATCAGTTTAATGTCACGATTTGTTTATAAGGGATGATCAAATGGAAAAAAATACTCGAGGAGATATCACTCTAACTCAGGGACTGGGTCTAGTATGTATGGGACAAAGGAGGTCTTGATCTAACTTCAGCCAGGGGGTTGATTAAAATATGAGCAGGTGGAAGACTTAAAAAGAAAGGTGAACAAACAGCTTTAGGCAACAGGATTCCAGTGGTTTGTAGAGGAAAGACTCTGAATGCAATATCCTCTTGGTTCAGGGTCTCAAGAAACTGACAGGGGACTTGACTGGGTCCGTCAATTCCAAGTCGCTCAACGCTGGGAAAATCACAAGCACTGATTAGAAATGACGTAATTGTTACAGTGATCCAACCTACATCATCCTATAACAGCTACAGCTCGACTAGATCCTCCAATTCCGAACTGTTCTAACACAGTATAACAAAGACATAAAAGAAGCTAGCATTCATAAGGCAAGAAGTCTCAAAATTCCATACATAACCAGATTAACAGTGCTTCGTTAAAACTTTACAACCGGGAGCTCTGCTCAACCATCGATCCTTTACAAAATGGCAAAAATGCCTACATATATCCAAAACAAAACAACAACAGCGGAAACGAGAAGTTGCATTAAAAAACTTTGTGTCTGCATGTCTTCTGACAGTCTGCGCATGCAGACTCTGGATGATCGCGCACTTATGACAAACGCAATGGGACTCCTGACTGTCCTGCAGTGGTTTGACAGAT
Source organism: Picea engelmannii (assembly GCA_009831015.1). Taxonomy (NCBI): domain Eukaryota; kingdom Viridiplantae; phylum Streptophyta; class Pinopsida; order Pinales; family Pinaceae; genus Picea; species Picea engelmannii. The sequence continues at coordinate 538,281 of ML779235.1, read as the reverse complement.
GCAATCTCCGTCAGGAAGGACTATCAGTCTGCTTGTACGCTTGGTCCTTTCCTGGCCTTCTATTTATGGATGAAGACGACGTTCAACCACCTTCATGGCAATAATAACTTCTTCCTTGGGATTGGGAATGGCCTCGGTCAACTCTGCCCTCTGGGACATGGAAGACCCCTCACGCTGCCACCTGGAACAGTTGGACAGTCTGATGGATAAGGCGTGGAGAAACTGGCACGCTTGATGCAGAAGGGGAAAGGGAGGTGATGGTGTCAACACTATGAGGGTGAGATGAGAGGTGATGAGGTGGTAGAAGATAAGAGGGTCTAAGGATGGGTGCGGTAGCAAAAGGTTGTCATGGAAGGGAGCGGGACACATGGCAGGGGACGAGGAGGCTCGGAAGGTGAGTGGATGATGAGATGGGGGGAGGGACCACATGGACCAGAAGAGGGAAGGTGGATAGATGTCGGAGGATGAGGAAGGGCTAAAGGGAGCGAGCCTCATCGCACGACCAGGAGGAGAACAGATGGCAAGGGGAAGGATGGTACAAAAGATGACACGACAGGAAAGGGGCCCACGTTGGTTAATCAAAGAAAGACAGAAGGCTCCAGAATACAATGTGTGCCACTGATCTGGGCGCTCTAATCACAGCCGTCGGAGAGATGCGTCCCCGATTCCGGACCCCCCCCTCCGCTTAAAGGTAGAAAGGCGAGGGGGGTCCGAAATCACCTTGCGCGCCATTGATCCGGGCACTCTAATCGCAGTCGTTGAAGAGGTGCGCCCCCGATTCTGGACCCCCCCCCTCCGCTTAAAGGTAGAAAGGCGGGGGGACTCCGGAATCCAATGTGCGTCGTTGATCTGGGCACTCTAATCCCTGTCGTTAAGATTTGATTTCTATTTAAACACAGACGCATTTTCATCCCGAACTTAGGATAGGTGGGTTTTTAACCCATTCCTTTACATTTTACCCCCCCTTTAAGTCCAATGCGCCCGAGTTTCATCGATGGATGGACGGCTGAGAGGACCTCGGTGCTTCCAACATGAAAATCCCGAATGGCCCCACTCGTGGCTCAGCTATTGCACCGCGTGTCCTCCATTACCAGGCTCGCTTGATGTGACCAGGTGCTAGGACAATAGGATTAGCTTCAAAGGCACTTATCAGTGTTTCGGGGTTCGCGGTTTCGAGATGTGAGATGACGAGGGACTTTTAACCTTCGAATTCCCGAATGTCGATATGCCGACGTGACTAGATCTTGCGCCACGCATCACTGGATCGGACGACCCAGATTTAGTCTTGAAATATAGGTGCTTTCTTTGAAACTATATATCGGTTAACTTGGTAGCCCTGATATCCCGATGACCGTTTATCTGTTCTTATGGACGAATCTGGGCCGTTGACAACGTAATTTCACCCGCTCATTTGATTGGAAGCCGTAAAATGAGATTTTTCCATGCTGTGCTTGGGCGCTTCTCGTGTAACTTGCAGACCCGAATGCTCTCGAGCCCAAGACAATAATTATCGCTAACACTAGGGAACAAAAACTACAAAATAATATACAATAAAATATCTATATAAACACACAAAATAAAAAACAAATATATAACGATGAAGAACATAGAGAAGGTTAAGATACTAACCTCTTCCATGAAGCTATGATGTCCACTGGGATCGATAGGCCCATATCATGTATGCTCACAGCTCGATCATCTATGAGGTTCACATGGATGAATGGTATATCCATATGCCCTCTCCTCATTGTACTCTAATGTGCATGTTGACGCTCCAACTCCTCTATCAATGTCACTGGCAAGAATGTCCTACCAAGATAGTGCAATACAACTATTGTGTTGCACTAGGCTACGTGTCAAAGAGGAGATGGCTAGTTGTAATTGTTGCACATTCTCTAAAAGAAGAGTATCTTGGGTAGGGGGGTCAGGCCTTCACTTGGGGGGGAGGGGACCTAACTCGAGGTAGTTCATAGCATTCTCTCAGTCATGTGCAGATCCTTGACCCACCCCATGGAAGTCACCAATGTCAAAGTAGTTGGCATGCTTACCCATAATAAAATCAACCCATAATTTTCTCAAAAAATATAAGAAAATATCCCTATTATTGCAAGGAGGTTTATAAAAAACCATGTACCACCTATCCATCTAGTTTTGACTAATCTGGGGATGGATGCACCAATCACTGGAGATGTGTTTCCTAGTCAATGGTAGTTCTTGTCCATTTCTAGGATCCCTAAAAATAGAAAATATTTGTTGTTTTGAAATGCCCAGTTCTTTGAATTAGTTTTTGTCCAAACCGATGCTATAGTACTCATACATTTGTGCCCTATAATAAAAAAATATAGTTCAATTTCCCTTGGTCACTTGCAATGGACTCCACAATTATGTCCAAAGAAGTGGCCAAGGAGACTCTGCTAGGCTCTCTAGTCTCCCTTAATTGTTCCTCAAGGGTTTGTAATATAACCAAACCCTCATTAATTTCAATGTTTACATTGTGTGGTGGTGGTGGGTTGGGGTTTTGAAATTCTTGGTTTTCTTGTCAGGAGTTTAAATTGTCTTTGGGTTCAATTGTATTATATATACTACAATCTAAAATCCATGGCATGTAAATTAGGTTTCTTTTTTATTTAAAATACAAAATTAGATTTTGTTTTTAAATTTATATTATTGGGAGAAAATTACTAAATTGGAATGACTAAATAAGATTAAAAATAAGAAAAATGTAACACACATGGACATGGTTCCCCCCTCCTCCCTTTCTTCCTCTTCTCTATCTCCACTATCTTTTCCCAATGAGAGAAACACAAGTGTGATTTGGGCACAAATCACACTGTTAGGTAGCTAGAGAGGTAGTGGGGGGGGGCAAAGGGCCCATAGTGATAATAGTGGAGGACATTCAATTTAAGGTGGAATATGTCCACTATATAATCAAATAAGGGCCACTATATTAGTTAGATATAATAAATGGGTAGTTACATATAATAAATGTAAGAGGAATTCTTAGAAGGTTCTATTTCTAGAAGATTCTTCCTCTAAAATGTTCTTAGGTGATGGTAGCACTATATAAAGGGGTTCAATCAATGTAATGGGACATGAAGATAATTATTGTATTTGTATAGGTAGCTTAATAAGAGTATTCCCCCTCGAAGAGGAAAGTGAACATGAGAGGATACCTTCCATAATAGGATCCATTGTATGGTGTTGCCCTACCCCAAGGGTTTTGATATAGTAAAAGTGGTGGTTTTATATATTGTTATTATATATATATATATATATATATATATATATATATATATATATATATATATATATATATACGGTGGTGATTTTTTATTCATTATTTGGTACTTAACAATTGGCATCAGATCACTTTCCTTGTCCAAAGAAGGGAAGAAGATTTTGCTCTTTTTGCAGATTTTTTCCAGGAAAAAAAGAGAGTGGTGCACTTCAGGTTTAGATATAATTTTTTTTTTTGTAGAATGGGGCCAAACAAATTGGATATTTGAATTCATCTTGGATAATAACCCAATTTAAAAAAAAAAAAATCGACCGAAACGGAGTCCAGGAAGTAATGTTATGAGCATTTTAAATTCAATAGTTTTTCAAGGTTTTTCCGAAAAAAGTCGCGATTTGCTGCAATAATTTATTTTTAAACCCTAGTTTGTTTTGAAAATTTATTTCAAGCAAGATGTATTTTACTGGAAAGGATGATGGCCCTATTATTGAAGAATATATACAATCTCAAAAGTCATCATGGAAATATCGTTGGAGAATATGTCTACACTATGGTTTTCAAGAAGATGTTGGCATATGGTGGAACTCATTTAATTATAATGAGTTGATGACACTTTCTAATGAAGCATATGTAAAATTCATTTTAGACAAGTGGTCTCATGCAAAGTGTAAGGATGCAGAGAGAATCAAGGGTTTATTTTCATGTGGAAACTCTATATTACAGGTTCATGGTTATATTCATAAGGAGAAGGTTATTGTTTCTATTAACCCTAGTTGCATGCATAATTTTATCAATTTTCTGTTGGTTAATCGATTGCAAGTTCCTGCATAGGATATTCAAAGCACATAGGTTGAGGGTGAAAATGTGAAATTTTTTAAAGATTTGAAGCTCAGTATGGATAAATATGTGTTGCATTCAGATTTGTATTCTATGGATATGGATGAAATGGATATTGTTTTGGGATATCCTTGGATAGAATCAATGGGTACCATTAATATTAATGTGGAAAAGAATTTTTTGAAGTTATTGTACAAGAAAAAGAAAATCCAATTATAGGATGTGTCTCTTAATAAGAAATATGGGCCCACAGAGGCCAGCAAAGAAGTTATTTTCGAGTCCAGAGTTGAACCTGAGATAGATTCTATAGAAACAATTGAAGCAAAACCAAAGGACGAAAATAGTAAAGAAGCTAAGGTGGTCAGTGACTCAAACGCACAATGTGTAGCTGATTTGAAGAAAAAAAAACAAATTCCTACAGTTTTTGTATATAGCCATCCACATCATATAGAGAAACAACAATCATCAAGGAAAGGGCATGAGCATCAACACATTTATGCACCAGCAAGGAGCTAGAAAGGAAACCAATCTAGAGGCACATGGAGACCTATAGGAAGACATGAGGCTAGAGAACCATGTCCATGGAAACATCAACATGAGTTGGCACAAGCTCAAGGTGGAAAGGAAGTAGTTGGACATCCTGTTCGATTTCCATTGGCATGGATGGATGGTCATACTTGGTACCAGTTGGCTACATTGCTTAGCAAGTCATATTTTATGGTTTCTTCTCATGTTTCGAAGAGGAAACATGTGAAGGGGGATGGAATGTAGTATACCTAGGGAGGTACTCAATGGGAATGTGGTTATGTATTATTAGTGGAATTCATTAAATGTAAGGTGGACTAGGTCCATTATATTAATAAAGGCTCACTATGGTAGTTAGATGTAATAAATGTGAGAAGAATATTTAGAAGGTTCCTAGGAGATATAGAGAGTTATACAAAGAAGTGTAAGCAATGTAATGAAACACATTGAATAATATTGTGAATGTATCAAGAATTTCTTGAGGAGTGTTATCCTTCCTTAAGGATTAATATATGGTGTTACCCTACCTCAAGGGTTTTATCTACATTCTTGTGTTCAATGATTTGGTGTTTATTATTGCTTTATTTTGAGATTTATCTTCATATATATTCATTTACTTAAAAATTGGTATCATAGCACTTTCCTTGGAAGGCATTGTGGGAATATATATATATATATATATATATATATATGCAAAAAAAAATTCAGAAAAAAAAAAGAGGTCCGGGAAATTCTAGATGATTTCTATAGGTTTTGATGAAAAATTTGTATAAAATAGTTGTATATAGGAGTTCCTCTCATAATTTCACCCGATTTCAAAAAAACAATCGTCCGAATCAGAGTTACGGAAGTGAAGATATTGTTGATTTAAAACCAGCTATTTTGGGCGATTTTTCGTGACAATGGGACTGCAAAATTCATAACTTTTCATAGGGTGCTCAGATTGCTACTAGATTAGTGCCATTAGATAAATCATTTGAAGAGATTTATTTTGGTATATTTTATGTGGTGTTTCCAATGGATGTTCACACTCAAACCCTCAAGGAAATTCTACACACAATTGAAGCATTCTAATCTCAAATGCATAACATATTGCATAACTTTCAAGGAGATCTCAGGGATGGCTTTCGTAGTATTCATGAGTCCTTGGTGAGCATACAAGGGAAATATAATTTGGTGACCATCATGAATAAATATCATCAATAAGTGTATGCTCGGTATGATTTAGAGGATGATTGTGATGATTGGTATATGGATAGTTGTCATTTATGGGATGACAACCACTTCCATCTTTTAGTTGATGACTCTACTCCACCTTCTGTAGAGAACATCAATGTGACACATCAGAAGGTAGTTATGATTACCAGTGTCCATCCTGCATATTCTACAATGGTATTATTCCTTCCCGATTCATCTTTGACCCTTTCCCACTATGTGGATGGATATTATTATTTGGATCCACATGATAGGTGTCAGTATTGGGAGTATCATTTTCACCTGGTTATTAGGTGTCGATATCGTCCATGTGGAGTTCACATGAAAAATTGGACATGGTGTAATGATCCCAAGCCAAATTCTTTCTTGGAATCACTAACTACTACTGATTTATTGAGTTATTAAGTGCATACAAGATTCATCAACACATGAAGATCACAATATATTCAAGATGTAGAAGCACAAGAAAAGATATGACCTTTTTATTATGAGCAATGTAAAATCAATACAATAGATGGTCGATCTCGCATAAACCTCAGATGGTCGTACAAGCAATAGATATGAGCTGCTACAAAATGCTCCCGACAATACAAAATAAGTCTCCAAGGGATGGATATACAATGAACACTGAATCAAGCAAATCTGAGTCGTACTAATGCTCAACCTCCAAGCTGGAAAGTGCCACGTCCTGCTAGAATGTTGAAGCCCTCAATAATTCGGCCCTGCTACAAAAAGTGTCCAATCATCCCGAGAAATATGCCAAATGATAGATCGGGCAACTGTAAGGACAACCCAGATGCCCAAATTCCCAAATCCACTCTCAAACCATGTAGATATGAATTCCTCCACTGAATGGTGCACCCCACTGGATGACTGAAACCCTAGATGGTTCGACCTTGATTAAGGAGGCCTCCAAATGCTCTGAAACTCTCCAAGAATATAGATCGGGCTATGAGAATCCTGTGGGAGAAGTTTCAGACTCAGATCTCAAGCAGATCTCCCTAGATCTGAGTTTTACTGAATCACAGGATGTCCCCTATGGCTCCAAGACGTCCCAATCCGCAAACAAATGTAGAATGATGATAACCCTCCAGAAAGGCCCTCAAACTGATGGTCCTGCCCCTGCAAACAAAACCCAACTGTCGGAATGGCCCCCGGCCCTCAGGATAAGCTGGATCGAACCTCCCTCTAGATGATGGTGCGCCCTTGCTGGAAACAGAAGAACAGTATGACCTGCTACCTTCTGAAGCACTAGATGGAGATGGGCTTAGACTAGAATGGTGTGGAGGAGTCTTTCATCCCCGAGACCAAGCTGCGGAACAAGGTGAGTGGATATTTCACCACTGAGTTGCTCACAAGGGTTTGTATAGAAAAACCCCCAAACTGAATGCTCAAGAGCAATAGCAAATGCTAATCCAAAACCAGAATGAGTAATAGGTGCACCCTAGCCTCTTACTTATACTTTTCCTTCTAATTCTCTGTTGAGTTAGGTTAACTCTCAAGGTTAATCTTCTATTCTTCTGTTGAGTTATATTTTACTCCTTTATCCTTTTCCTTTCTTAAGTCAACTTAAAAATATAACTTTTAACTTCTTGACTTTCCCCCCCCCTCAGTGTGAGACTATGACCTAGTGGGGGTGCCCAGGCCACTGAGTCTCCTCATCACCTCCTTAACAGGTGGGGGACATTACAGTCTCCCCTGCTTGAAATTGCTTGTCCTCAAGCAATTCCAAACCTTCTTCTATAACCACGTGCTCCTGCTCCCAAGTGGCATCCTCAATGTGTAAATCCTTCCACCTGATCAGATACTCCTTGATGCTTCGATTTTGGAGCCTCTTCTCTCGAACTTCTAACACCTCCTTTGGAATCAAAACAAGTTGTCCCTCCTCATCTATGGGAGGTAATGCCTCAATAGGCCTAACGCGTTGACCGAGGGCTTTCGTGAGGCACGAGACATGGAAGACGTTGTGAATTTTGCTACCCTGTGGAAGCTCCAACTCATAAGCTACTGCCCCTATCCTCCTGCTCACTCTCTAAGGTCCAAAGAAACGTGGCTGCAGTTTCTCCACTCCGCTTCTTTTAATGGAGGCCTGTCTGTATGGTTGCAACCTCAAATAGACTAAATCACCAACCTCAAAGGTACGATCAACTCTGTGCTTGTCTTCTTGGACCTTTTGTTGGTTGTGTGCCCTCTGTAAATGATCCTTCAATTCCCTGACAATGTATTGGCTCTATTGTATCCAATCCTGTACCATCGAAGCCCTGATGTCACCAAATGCAATCTCCACAAATGATAAAGGATCATAGCTATATAAAGTAACCAAATGTACATATGTTGGGTGGTTTTGTAGCAATATTCTCCCAAATGTAACCATCTGACCCATGCTTTCTGTTGTCCTGCTACGTAGTTTCTAAGGTAACCTTCCACCCATTTGTTGACTATCTCAGTTTGACTATCCATCTGAGGGTGATAGCTAGTACTAGGATTCAATGTCGTACCCACTAATTTAAACAACTCCTGCCAAAACGTACTCATGAATATGCTATCAATGTCACTGATGATGGTTTTGGGTAGGCCGTGTAGTCTGAATACCTCTCTGAAAAATGATTTGGCCACCTGTGCTGCACTGAAGTCTGTGGCTATGGGAAAAAAGTGTGAAAACTTTGTCAACCTGTCTACCACCACGAAAATGAAATCTTTCCCTTGTGCTCTAGGCAACCCGGTGATGAAATCCATGGATATACTTTCCCACTTGTGCTCTGGAATAGGTAGGGGATGCAATAGTTCTGCAGGGTGCGTGTGCTCATCCTTGTTTTCTTGGCATGTAGTGCATTCTTTGACATGCTTCATCACATCTTCCTTGAGGCCTTTCCATGCAAACCTCTCTCTCACCTACCTGTACATCTTACTGATGCCCTGATGCCCTGCTACTGGTGAGTTGGCTCCAAGATGTCCCAATCTGCAAACAAATGTAGAATGATGATAACCCTCCAGAAAATCCCTCAAACTGATGCTCCTGCCCCTGCAAACAAAACCTAATTGTCGGAATGGCCCCCGGCCCTCAGGATAAGCTGGATCGAACCTCCCTCTAGATGATGGTGCGCCCTTGCTGGAAACACAAGAACAGTATAGCCTGCTACCTTCTGAAGCACTAGATGGAGATGGGCTTAGACTAGAATGGTGTGGAGGAGTCTTTCATCCCCGAGACCAAGCTGCAGAACAAGGTGAGTGGATATTTCACCACTGAGTTGCTCACAAGGGTTTGTATAGCAAAACCCCCAAACTGAATGCTCAAGAGCGATAGCAAATGCTAATCCAAAACCAGAATGAGTAATAAGTGCACCCCAGCCTCTTACTTATACTTTTCCTTCTAATTCTCTATTGAGTTAGGTTAACTCCCAGGGTTAATCTTCTATTCTTCTGTTGAGTTATCTTTTACTCCTTTATCCTTTTCCTTTCTTAAGTCAACTTAAAAATATA
>ML779235.1:505419-528939 GCA_009831015.1 Picea engelmannii | reverse complement strand
CTCTCTAAGAGGTGGGGGACATTACACATGGGACCTTGGTTTACAATGGCAGTTGGACTACTTTAGCATGGTGGCTTTCATTTCTCAAAGGGACCATGGTTCTCTAGTCTAATTCAACACTATGGTCCACACTTATCCATGGGACTTAGGTATATGGTTGTACATCAAGCATTGAGGACAACGCTTTCATAAGGGGGATGGAATGTTAGGTAGCTAGAGAGGTAGTGGGGGGGACCAGAGGGCCCATAGTGATAATAGTGGAGTTCATTCAATGTAAGGTGGACTAGGTCCACTATATTATTAAATAAGGCACACAATAGTAGTTAGATATAATAAATGGGTAGTTAGATATAATAAATGTAAGGGGACTTCTTGGAAGATTCTACTTCTAGAAGATTCCTTCTCTAGAATGTTCTTAGGTGATGGTAGCACTATATAAAAGGGTCCAAGTAATGTAATGGGACATGAAGAGAATTATTGTATTTGGAGTGGTATCTTAATAGGAGGATGCCCCCTCGAAGAGGCAAGTGAACATGAGAGGATCCCTTTCATAATAGGATCCATTGTATGGTGTTTCCCTACCTCAAGGGTTTTGATATAATAAAAGGGGTGGTTTTCTATATTGTTCTTGTATATATACTATGGTTATTTTGTATTCAGTCTTTGGTACTTAACACGCACTTGGGATCCTAATATATTTTTGTCAATAAGACCGTGTGCGTGGTCTTAAGACCACCCATGCGATTTTTCCACTAAAAATATGTGGCAATCTACATGGAGGTTCATCCATATCCAAACCTATATGTATAGGAACACACACATGTTATTGGGAGTGGAGGTTCTTAATCATGCCATTGCCACTTTTTCGTCCACCAAGTTCTTGCACTCACCCTAAGATTAATTTATAAATTAGTCACAACACACAATAAAAGATCTTTGCCTTAATAAAAAAATACAATTATTAAAAACAGAGAACACATTTGCAAGGAAAGGATGCATATCTCAAGATCATTACAATTTGTGACCTTGATTAATTTAATAATCTAAAGTAGCTTCTTAATATTGTTATGATTTGTGTAGGCTTAATAGTGACTTGGATACGCTTAATTTGAACTTCTCCCAATTAAACATAAATAAAATAGAAGCAGGGGGCAATGAGAGTTGCTTACCAAAATTTATAATATATAGAATATAAAGTGAGATTATTAAGGAGTTTACAATCAAAGTAATGCAATGAATGTAATTGACAAATGCAATTATTGTAGTTTACAATCAAAGTATTCTCAAAATGGTAAAACACAAAGTTCTCAAGGAAAATTGTGTTACGTAGGTCATCCCCAAGGATCATGACGAACTACCTTTAAATGGAGGCATGATTCCGTTAAGAACATCAACTGTGACTCTTGTTTTCTAGACTATTATGAATGTACATGACAACTAGCTACACTTATTGCTTTTGATGACCATCAATTTTTATGTTATATTATTAAGTATGAATGAGAATTTTGTACTATAATTTAGGGAAATTTTACTCTATAAACTCTAGGACACTTACTAAGGTTGTGGTAACTTCTTATCCTTTTGTCTAAAATATCTTTTATGCACACATTTTGATTATCTTAATAGTTATCAAAAAAACATCATTTTCCTTATTCACATTTAAGTTATAAGTTTATCAGTACATGCATATATACAATATGAACTTGCGAGGAGAAGAAAAATTATGGAAACATGCACTTAGTGCCTCAAGAATGAAATAAAGATATTTGCATAATTGGAACATGTACACATTAACCTTTACATTTTTTTCATGTTTAAAAATTTTCTTTGCACTACAATGAACTTTATAGTTGCATAAATTGAAGACTTTTTTAAAAATAATTTTATATTTATATATATCATATATTAAAAATCTTAATATTTAATATTTAGAAATAAATAAAAAATTAGTTTCAATGTTTTGAATTATTGTGTTTTTTATATATCTAAACTTCTATAATTTTTGAAAATAAAATAAAAAAACAATTCTTCAATATTTCAAAATGTTTTAGAAAATAAAATAAAATAAACAATTTTTCAATATTGCAAAATGATCTATTTCAAATGATAATCATAATAGTGAAACATGCCATTCATGAACATTTTAAAACATTTGATTTTATTATAATCCAAGACAAATCGATCGATATTCAAAATACTACTACAGAGAGGAAAAATAAAATATTTTTTGAAACAACATTGTGGGTTGTTAGACATTCCACCTAGTGATGAACTTTACCTAGTGGAACAACAAAATCAAAAGATTTTTTATGTTCTCAAGTAATGGTCATCTACCACTTAATTATGTTTAAAGAGGTAAAAGGTCAAACAAATATTAATGTAGATAGCTAAATATCACTTCTTATTATGAATATGAATAAAAATTGCTAAACATATAAGTATAAAAATAATGTTTTTAATATACATATAAATTTGAATAGTTTTATAATTTAAAAATAATATTTTTTGATGTTTTTTTTTGTAAATTAGTGTTTGTATTAGAGATTTCTTGGAAAAATTACATAATGTCTGTGGAGTTTAGGCATGCGTGGAAAAAATGCTCATCTGGGAAACCATTGTTGCCACTTGTCCCAATATCAGACCGCCACTTGTCCAAAAACCAGAGTGAGACATGCAAAAAAACTACAATGTCGCGTAGGGAGAAGTGTTGAGAGGTAAACTAAAAAGAGCAAGTTGTCTTGCCATGGCTAGATAGAAAAAAACATAAGCTAAAAACCTAAAAAAAGAGAACACTAAAAACCTTGACCGAGCCTTGGTCCTGCGAACGCTTGGGTTTTCTTCGATTTGCCCCTGTCTCGATCCCCAATTGCTTGTCATAGGTCCTGTAGAAAGGACATAAAAATGTCCACCTGACTCCATCATTTAGATTCCTTCTTTTGCAGTTCCAGAAGTGTAGACTTGACTTCCTCATGTCCCCTGGTGAGGTCGCGTAGTGAAGCCATGATCGCTTCTCGATCGAAACACATGTCACACGCGGAGTGGAGTGGGGGGGGAAAGTGGTGAGTCGGAAGAGGAGGAAGGAAGGGGTGAGGGTGCAGAGGTAGCGTCAACCCGGTGGCAGGGGGAGAGGGTGGAGGAGGTGGGCGACGAGGAGGGGAGGGGGGAGGCGCGTAGCCCAGTGAATTCCCAAGTGTGTCAAGCCATTCTACTCGGCAGTCGTAGGGGTTCGAGAGCAGTGAAAGGTCTGGGGTGACCTCTCGAAGAGGTTATGTGGGAGTGGGAGTTAGGATAGGAGCCAAGGCCGGGATAACTTCGTTTTCAGGTGGAGGGTCAGAATTGGGCACCTCCTTCCCCCTGGATGTGTACCAAGCTGCCCCTCTTCAGGATTTACCTCTCAAATGGGGCATGGCAAATGATTTTTTCGGCCTAAGATGGAAAACACAGAGGAGAGGCAGAAGAGTGAGGCGCCAACCTGAGGTCCATAATGCCAAGTGAAGAACTCTCCAGAATGGAAGGAGGAGAATTGGAACCAGGGAAGGTTGGTGAAGGAAAACGCAGAGGAGAAAGTGAGGAAGAACACGCCCAAGATCGGTTGTAGGGGCGACATAGCTGAGAAGAGGATGCAACTGTTGTGGCGACCTGCATGGCACTGTGAATTTTCTCACGCTGTGGAACTTCCAGATCATGTGGCAGGTTGGTCGCAAGTGTGGTATGGAGGGTGGTGATGGCTTCATTTAAACCTTGAGGTGATGTACCAGGGGGGCGGGCCTGATCAGGCACCAAATGGCTGACCTTCCCGTGAACTATCCACATGTTTTACCTGGTAGCACCTCATCCGGGGGTCGGTCTTTGATGTTGGATATGTTTCTACATGTGATCACTATGGGATGAGAGGAGGAGGAGGTGGGTGAGCACGAAAAGTCTCCTTCCTCTAGATCGACACCATAATTTTCCAGCAAGTTGACCAATTGATTTGTCAATCATCAAACATGGGAAGGAAATATTACCTAGTTAGGCTGGAGAATGGATTTGATTCTGAGAAGCCCATTCATAAGTCTCCAGCTTGGGGAAATTTTCTTCGGGTCTGCCCCATTAAGGAGATGACAGAGGAGATTGATGACAATTTGCAAATCACCTTCTGCAATGATGGGAAAAATCTATTGTTCTTTGGTTGCTTGTAGACCACAGAGGAGTCCCCATATTTACGTTGCATTGTTGGTGTTGTGCCCCAGATTTCCTGCAACAATGTGGAGGATTTCCCCTTTGTTGTTGTGGATGACTTCTCTGTATCCTGTCGGTCCTGTATTTCCTTTGGAGGGCCCATCAAAATTTAATTTGTGGCAACCTATTTGTGGCACCTCCCAAAGTGTGGGGCTCAACTTACGACTGGCATTAGTGTGGGGGTTGGAGGGTGGGGGCTGGATATTGAGTTGCCAGGAGTTGAGGATGAGATGTTCATTCATTGGGAAATTTAAGTCCTGGTCCATCTAGGGATGAAGAGAGATTGTTTTGTTGATGTTGGAATGAATTGTGTCCAAGACTTCCTACCAATTCCTAGTAGCTAATTTGAAGATTCGTCGATTCCTTTCCTTTCAGATTTGCCAAAGAATAAAACCTAGTAAAAGCCGCTAGATTCTATTGAGGATAGGGGATTGAAAAATCGAGGTGTGCCAACCTGCTAAAGATTCCTAGATGTCTGTGAGATTTCTATCCATGGTTCTCATGAGGCTAGCACTATGATCCCAGATGCACGAACTGTAGGAGCAAAGATTTAAGATATGGTTTTGAGTTTCCTCCTCTGAACTGCATAACTGACACCAACAAGGGCCAATGAATCCCCTTTTTCTTAAGTTATCGTAGGTGAGAATTTTATTGTGCGTAGTTAGCCAAAGGAAAGTGTTGATTTTTGGCCAAGATTTTGTTTCCCAAATATTTCCCCAAACTTCTTCTTTTGGTAGGGATTGGTGGCCTGCTTTAAGTTGGTAGGCCTCTTGAATATTGAAGGTGCCTGTGGAGGTATGTCCCCATCTAAGGATATCATCCTCTTTGTGTGTTGAAATTTTCCTTGAGTCTAGATGGGCCATAAAAGGTTGGAGATTTAGCTCAGTGGGGATGTTCAGATCCTCGTGGGATTTTTTCCAGGTGCTATAGATTTCCCGATTAACTGTTGGGTTCCAATAATCCGAGACTTTGATGAGGCCTTATTTTGTCATGAGGGGAATGAAGATGCTCATATTTGGATCTGTGTTCAGGGAAGGGAGTTGTTACCAAGAGTCACTCCATAACAGAGCTGAAGTCCCACTCTGCAGTTCCCAGAAAGAGTGGTCTGTGATGAGACCCCTGTTGTTTATGGCCGCATTCAAAGTGAGCGAGCCAGGGCTCTTACTGTTCCATCCAATGAGCTCTCTTTCTGAGGTTGTGGGGGTGTATGTTTTCCTCCACAGTCACGCCCAAAGGTCTTGGGGTCCCTTTAACCATCTCCACCAATTTTTTTCACTGAGGACCTTATTGAGAAGGGTTGGGTCTCTAAGGCCCAAACCCCCTGCTTTCTTTGGTTTGCAAACTTTTTTCCAACTTACTAGGGTCATTTTGTGTCCTTATTTAGTGCCCTGTCAGAGAAAGATCCTTTGTATATTTCTTAGGGTACTGAGGATGAAGTTTGGAGTAGCTAGAGCTAAGAAGGAGTAGACTGGAAGAGCTTGTAGTACAAACTTAAGGAGGATGAGGCACCCAGGCAGATTAAGGGATCGAAAGGTACACAGGGAGAATTTATTTCAGAAGTTGGAAAGAAGGGAGTCCCAGGATAGATTTCTTAGTGGGTTATCAATAAGGGGGATCCCTAGGTAAAAAGAGGGGAGGGAACTACGAGTGAATCCAAGTAAAAGAGTGAGATGGTTTTGGATCTCGATTATCATATTGAAGAAGAAGACCTGGGACTTTGAGAGATTCACCTCCATGCCCAAAGCTTCACAGAAGAGGGTGATGATAGAATTGATGCAGAGGGATTCTCGAGATGTGGGTACTCCCATTAGGAGTATGTCATCCACGAATTGACTATGGGAGATGGGGGGAAAGATACCATGGGGGGTTAGACTGGAGAGGGAGTAATCATAGATGGTTGCTTTGATGGCGCGACTCGGTCCTTCCACCATGATTATGAAAAGGAAGGGCAAGAGCAGGTCCCCTTGTCTTATGCCTCTAGAGGGTGAGAAAGGTATCGAGGGGACACCATTGATCAGGATGGAGAATAGGGTTGAAGAGGTGAGGTTGACTATCTAGGAGACCTAGTTGAGTTCAAAACTGAAGGAAAGGAGAGTAGATTTTAAGTAACTCCAACTTAATTTATCAAAGGCTTTAGAGAGATCTAGTTTTAGGAGCATACCTTGTGATTTAGTCGAGTGAAGTGAATGGATTACTTCATGAGCCAGGATGACATTGTCCAGAATTTGACAGCCCTCCACGTATCCAGTTTGTTCAGGAGAAATAATGAATGGTAGTATGGGTTTAAGGAGAGTTGCAATGATTTTCGTTAAAAGTTTGTAGATGACATTGCAAAAGGAAATGGGTCATAAGTGCGAAGGGGAGGTGGTGTGGTTTTATTTGGGAATGAGGGTGAAAAAGGTTTCATTGAGGGCTTGGAGGACCTGTCCCGATCTTCTTGATTCCTCTATTATTTCCCATACATCTTCGAGGATGATTCTCCAACATTTGTGGAAGAAATCTAGAGTGAACCCATCCAACCCCAGAGCTTTGCTTAGTAGGGTGTCCCTTGGGGATTGATCAACCTCCTCCTGAGTTATCGGTCTCATGAATGCCTCATTCTGATTTTTGGTGACCTCGTTGGGGATGTTCTTAAGGATGGTGTCAATTTACCTGGAGCGGTCTATAGGGGGTTCTGAGAGGATTTTTTTATAGTAGGAGAGCATTTCCTTTTCTATATCAGTGTGTTGTTGAATTTTCGTTCCTTGATCTGAGACCAGGTGAGTAATGTGATTTGTTTGGCATCGTTGGACCATGGATCTATGAAATAATTGGTGTTTTTCTCCCCGTGTTTCATCCACTGGATGAGATATTTTTGTCTCGAAAGGATTTCTTCCTATGCCTGTCTTTTAGCTAGTTGGTTGCTTAGTTGGGTCTCCTAGTTCTTTAGAGAGTCTGTGAGGCCTTGCTACTTGATTTTCTATTGGAGGATTTGAATTTGTTGGTTAAGATTATCCTGAGCATGAAGGATATTTCCGAAGGTGGACTTATTCCAAGATTTCAGATGTTGTTTGAGATGTTTTAGCCTCAGTTGGAATCTGTACATGGGGGTCCATGTTTGTATGGCCGCTTCTTCCCACCACAGCTTGATGTTTGCTTGGAAGTCTGGGTGTGTCAACCAGAATTTCTCAAAGCGAAAAGGCTTTTTGTCGAGAGTGCCACTAATGTTGAGTGTGAGGAGAATCGACTAGTGGTCCTAACCCTGGGTATCAATGATTATGGCATTCCGAGCTAGACCATCCAGCATTACAGCCTCTGAAGTGAGGAAGCGGTCTAGTCTTCTGGAGACCTATTGATCCCCCGAGCATATGTTGGACTGTGTGAAAGGTCCATTGTCTGTACCTACATCTATGAGATTCAAAAGTCCAATGAGGCGGTTGAAGTGCTCGCTGTCATTTCCCAAAGTGTGTGTGCCCCCCTTTTTTCCTCCATACCTGTTATTATGTTGAAATCTCCCCCGAGGATCCATCTTTGGGGGCTGATGTGATTGGATATCCAATCCAATTGATTGAGGAAGGCATCCTTATCTCCTGTTCTGGTGGGTCCATATACATTTGTGATGTATCCGAGTTTGTTCGAGCTAATGAGACAAAAGGAGGTTTTGATGGTCCATTTGGATGTGAAAAATCCATCCAGCAGAACTATGGATGAATTCCAAAGCATCGCTAGACCACCAATATCACCCTTGGCGTCGACTTCCACATGATTAGCTTGCTTCCAACATTTTTGAAGAGTGGAATAAGCTTCCTCTCCCACGCATTTTGTTTCCTGCAGTAGGAGTATGTCTGGCTGCTCCTTCTCGATTATTTCTCGAAGCAAATCTTGTTTTCTTCTTTCATTCAGGCCCCTTATATTCCAGGATAGCATCTTCATGAGGATGATGGGGGTTGGAGGGGAGGGAAGTTGTCTGAGATAATATGTATCTGACCTAAGCTGACAAGAAAGTTACCAACATCTTGAATGAGTTGATGTTTCAGTTTCTTGCCCCTTTTTTCTCATCTTTTGTGGGTTTGTGTGGATCCTTCGAGGCACCCTTTTGATTCCCAAGGTTCGTACTAGCTCTGGATGATCCCCCTACCGAAGAGTTGAGAAAGAATTTATGCATTGTACGCAACTGGTCTGTTGATATGGTGTACAGTTGCTACTATGGTAAGCTTGCTCCAGGTGTGCCATGTCAATGCCTGCTAACTCTTGATCTTCCAAGTCTATGTTTGGGTCTCCTATTTCTGGTCCGAGTGTAGTGGGAAGGGAGGCTTCAGAGGGTGGTGGTTGAGAGGAATCTGAGTTTGAATGGTCGGGAGTCGCGGAGCTCTGGCCTTTAGCAAAATTTGTTAGTGGGACCATTGAAGAGGAGGGTATATCTGCCAAGGTTTGGAGGGCTTCGAAGGAGTTTTTGGTTGGGGGTCCTGGGGGGGTGCCTTTTTGGTTTGGTGTCCACGTTGGCCCATGACTGGGGTAAAACCGTCCTTGGACTTGTCAGGGTCTTCCAGAGATGGTTTGGTGGGGTTATTTAAAGGGCACTCGCGGAAGAGATGTCCGTGCTCGTGGCATTTTCAACAACGAAAGGGAATGTGCTCATAGTCGAGGGTTTGGGACCATTCCTCGTCTAGGGAGAGGTTTGGAGATATTCAAATAGACACAAATGCAGGCATAAGCAGTGTACCTTCGTTGTCTTGTCGCCTTCGATGCATTGATGTAGATGCCAATGGTGTTTCCTATTCCTGCGAGGATCTCTTCTAGCCAAAATTCTTGTGGGAGCGAGTATATTCTCATTCAAACCGAAGCATTTGCGAAGTCTTCCTTTTCAGGGCTAAATCTTTCTGCCCAAAAATGAAGGAAAAGGTCTGCTGAGTTGTAAAAGTATGACCCTCCTTCAAAGATTTGGTTTTTGTCTTCCAGATTATGCAAGATAATAGTAAAGAATCCTTTTGATCCAAGTTGGAGGTCATAGTGGCCTTTGGGCTTCCACCAGTGTTGGATCCATTTGACTAATTCTTTTTCCGAAGGCCATAGCCCCAAATATTTCCCTATCAGGGCAAAATCCCTCATGTATTGTTTTTGATCCTCTATTCTTAGAGAGTCGATGATGTATTTTGGAGCGATCGGGGCTTGTGGGATACATTTTCCTGATTCCCAAGTGCGACTGGTTTTTGTGTGGTTGGCTTCTGGATCGATTTCCATTGGATTTTCCTTCGGCATATCTTCCTCCCAAATGATCTGTTGCATTCCCTCCGGGAGTTCGAGGGTCGGTCTTTTGGAATGGTTGGAATCGTGCTCCTTGGCGGTGACAGAACTGTAGGAAGGGGCCATGAGCCCCCCTCCCTCGGCCTCCATGGCCGCAACAACAAAGAGAGGCGACGTGTGGTGGGTTTGAAGCAGGGAACCCTAGCAGAGCTAACCTTTTACCCGAAAATAATATTTTTTAATGTTATTAAAATAAAATAAAAAAATATTTTAAATTTATAAAATATTTTTTTTAATATAATATAATATTTGTTTTATATTTTTATAAATACAAGATTGCATTTTCACTATATATATATATATAATGATGATGATGATGATTAACAAAGGCCGAATTGGTTTATCGGACCTTAAGAGGGTAAGTGATTACTTGTGATTCTTTAGAATTTTGTTTATGTGCTTGAAAATCATTAAGAGAAGCTTTCCAAGATCACCATACTTTTGTTGAGTTAAGAGGTTAGGAAGATTGGTAGTGTGATAAATATTTTGAAAATGAGATTTAATATAGATATAGGATGGACAATTTAAAAGAAAATGCACTTACAAAGTTTGTGCCTAAGAGAGAGTAGTATTAATGTATTACTCATTCATTGATTAACCTTAAAAGTTAAGGAAAATGGCACTTACAAAGTTTGTGCCCGATAAAGAGTAATATTAATTCTAATTTAAATTAAATAACTTTATTTTTAAAGGTTGATATAAAATAGAATTGGCATTTAACTAATTATACTTTCGTTTATTGATTAAACTCAAAAATTAAGAAAAATGATACCTACGAAGTTTGTGCTTAATAAAGAGTAATATTAATTATAATTTAAATTAAATAATATTCTTTTTGAAAGTGGTTATTAAAGAAAATTGGTGTTTAACTAAATGAACTTTTGAAATATAATTGTTCACAATTTTGATGTGAATGAATACAACTAACAAGTTTTTAATTTAAATTTGTTTAATTTATTAAATTTATTTGTAAGAAAAATATATTTTAAAGAATTATTATTAAAACTTTTAATTTAAATTTGTTTGATTTATTAAATATATAAAATTTGTTTATAAAAAAAATATATTTTAAAGAACTATTATTAAAGCTGATACATCCAAATTACCACAAATCTAACTTCAATCAAGTTTTCATTAAAGAGAAAAATATGGATTAACAGATCTATTAAAAAAACAAAAACATGGTATATATATATATATATATATATATATATATATATATATATATATATATATATATATATATATTAAAAAACTATCATTAAAGTTAATACATCCAAACTACCACATCATCTTTATGTTACATTTTTTATTTGGACTGCGGTCATTTTTTCTCCTCATTCAACTTCAATCCTTGGTAAAATTGGCATATAAATATGTAGAAGTACCACATCATCTTTATGTTACATTTTATTGTGGACTGGGAGCATTTTTTCTCCGCATTCAACTTCAACTCCAATTAATTCTTAGTAAGTTTTTTATATCCAAATATTATATTGTAGTAATTTTTTTATATCTAAATATTATTTTTTAATAAGTTTTTTATATTCAAATATTATCATATCATATTATATTAGGAATTAAAAACAACCATAATTACTTTTGTATATCAAAGTATTATTTTAACATATTCGAAATTAAAAATAATGAAAATTATTTTTGTGAAAGTTTGCAATTGAAGTTGTGGGCACAAGTGGGATTATTAATAGAAATTATGACAGCCCAACTAAAGAAAGACAATTGTAAACCTATAATACATGAATAAAGTTAAAAAAATACATGAATACAACTTAAAAAAAGGTTTGTTTGAACATGAATTTTTATTAACTTGTTCAATACTAACTACACATTTATTTTGATTGAAACTTCCGATAAAATATTAGAAAATCAGATTTCAATACTACTAACTACAAATTTATTTTGATTGAAACTTCTGTTAAAATAATACAAATTCGGTCTTCAATGGATATCAATTAACACATTCTACATATAAAAAAAATGTGAAGTTGAAATGGACATAGGGTTAAAAAATGATAGCATAAAAAATTAATAAATTTATTATTGAAACTTAAATGTTTTAGACATTAGATTTCCAGTGTTGAGTTGTTATATATGTAGAGTTGTTAAGTTAAATTCAATCATGGGTTAATGTTAAAGTGAAAAACACAATTTAAAAAAAAACTCAGACTAAATCATTTTATTAAAAAAATTTATAATGAATTTATATTTACATATTGAGAAAAAAAATAACATAAAAGTTGAGATTTAATATCATGTTTCTTTTTATTTGACTTTAGATTCATAATGTGTGAGATACAATAATTTATTTACAAAATGTTCTGAAATTTCGAGGTTCCATGTTGTTTTGATATTTACTTATCATCATTAATGAATGGACTGATATTTACGCTGAAATGTGTATACCTATTGGTAATGGGCACAATTAATCATCTTTTAATTTAAAATTCTTATCTGATGGCTAACCATTAAAGATGCTGGAATATTCTTAGTCATCCTCCCAAATCAATGAATGTGATTTACTTTTCATAATCTCCTTGTATTTTTGAATGCTTTAACATTACCACGTTTGGATTATTAACCACGAATTTCCTCCCCTGTTCCTACATTTTCCTCAGACTTTTTAACGGTCTACACGTTTCATATACCTTTCAACGTTCATCAATCACAATTATGTGATTATGCTAGTCATATAAACAAACTAAACAAATCAATCTTAAAAGGGCCAACACAACCGTTTTTCAAAAAAAAAAGTGAGTAACTATATAAAGTTTCTTTAATTTCTCAATCAAATTATGTCACACTTTCCAATTAAGTTAAAAAACTAAACTCATTGAAGTTTATCAAACTTATTTTCTAAACTATGTCACAAATTCAAATTAAATTAAATTAAAGAACTATACTCATTGAAGTTTATTAAACTTAATTTCTTTTTCCTTTTATCCTACCATATATCCTTGTAATGTTCCTCCGTTGGATGTGACAAAGCCCCTTAATGTGTTACAATGTAAGTTTGATGGCAAGCTATCCCATATGTAAGTTTAATGCTAATCTATCCTACATTTGTAGTGCAACATAATATATGGGATTATTCCTTGAAAGCATTATGATATATCTGTTAATTAATATGAATAAATGTTTGGTGATTTGTGTGTTGTAATGGTCATTTAAGTGCACATATTAATTATTTAATGGATAAGTTACACCCAGTTACAGATTTTCTACATAAAAAGCATCCCAACTGCACGTATAGGCATCGTTAAGTGACATTAGTCTTCATGTATAGTTTATTGCTTCAGTTTTGAGCACAAAATAAAGGATATGTGAAAATGTTATATAATAGTTCAAGGTTTCTAGTTTTGTCTTTGTTGAGTTAATGAATTATTTTACAAGAAAAATTGTTAATTCTAACACTTCTACTTTAACACTAACACATTTTTTTTCTATTTACAACATATTAGAATCACATCTAATAAAATAAAAATAAAAAAATTAATTAACTTTCATATTAATAAAATAATTAAATCTCAATTATTACATTTTATTAAAAAAATTCAAAATCAATGCACCCCATCCATTCAATTCGAATTTTTCATTAAAACATATTAATGTTATGGTTTTCAAATTGTAAAGACACCTATATTACATTAGGGGAGGTTCCTCTAGAAGCCTGTGTCTTTTATCCATCCCCTATAATAAATTTCCATTTGTTAATTAGTGATCGATCAATCTTCTCTTTGCACGTGTCTTTTCCTTCGCCTTCTCCTTCGCCAACTCCAAACTACGACTATTCAATATGTGGTCGCTTGCACATTTCTTTTACTTCGACTCTCTCCCAAATGAATTGAAAAACAACTTTGGGGTTCATGGTGGTCGTAGCAATATTATGTGAATTGGTGTCAATCAATACACAAGCCATTGTAGTGGGATTCTACACAAAGACTTGCCCAAGTGTAGAGAAACTTGTGTAGGTGAGGGTACAAAGAAAATTTAGCAGCATTAAGACCAGTGTGCCTATGCTTCTTCGAATGCATTTTCATGAAACAAAGTAAGAATGAATACATTAAGATGATGTTGTTCCTTCCTACCTAGTAAACAATTTGCTTCATCTATGATATATATTCAAGTATTCACAATAAACTCTTTTTCATGATTTTTTATGTGTTTCTGAACTTGTTTCATGGGTGTGACACATCCCTACTGGTAGGATCCACTCTTGGAAACCGAGCAGAGAAGGAGGTAGGACCCAATGCAAGTATGAGAGGATTTGATTTCATGGACAAGATGAAGAAGGTCTCGGAAACAGTATGTCCCAGCATAGTATCTCATGTTGACATTATTTCTCTGGCTACAAGAGATGTTGTGGCCCTGGTAATTAAATTCAATCTCATAGTCGAATCTTGTTAAAATCCTTCAGAAATATAGTAACATTTCTCACTCAATATTGTTTATGAATGATTTTTAAGTTATGGAAGAATAATAATGAGGTGTTTTTAATATGACTCTATTGGTGATTAGTTTATATGGGGTGTTATGTGTAGGATGGTGGGTTGCGCTATGATGTTCCAACTGGAAGAAGAGATGTTACACAATCCAAAGTGGATGATGTGAATAAGATTTTTGATCCCAACAATAGTACCATGCAATCCTCTTCAACGTTTCCTTCCAAGTGTCTCTCTATTTTAGATCTAGTTACCCATATTCAAACTTTTTGTTAGGGTGCATGTAGCTAGTTTTCTAGTTGAGTTTTAATGGTGCATAAATAGCTTTGTTTTGGAAGGTTTCCCAATACATTATGAATTTTTAGCAATGAACAAATAATGTCTTGAAACTACTAATTGTTGTCTTTCATTTGAAGGGTGGTATAGTATTTTTTGTCAAATTTAGCAGGTTGGGTGGGCATATTGGTGAATTTGTGTTCTTAAATAGATATTCATAATGTACTCCAAACATATGGTGTTCTTCATGTCAATTAAAAGTACATTACAATAGTGTAATGTATTTAGAAGTTAAACACCACATGGTAAGTTATAATTCTCATATGTCTACTCGGTATAGTGTACATTTTTATTGGTATTATTGGGCAATTGTTATAACCAGTTAAATCTACAATAAACTATTGGTTATGTAAACAAGTGTTTGTTTATATTTCTAGTAAGGGTTTAACCACATGTATATCCTTATGTGTTTCCAAACATGAATGTTATAACATGAGTTGACATATAAATTAGGTAAGAATATTTGATCACCATATAAAAACCTTTCAAAACCATTAATTTCCACTAAATGCATTAACTAGCTTAATAAAAAAAGATATTAATACGTTTTAACTATATATTGGTAGGTTATAGTTAATGGTTTCAACTTTCAACTTTTATATCGCAAGAAAATCTAACTACTTACCACTAATATATAAAATGTTAACTTTTAATTTGCATTTTGTTGGAGTTATAAGTGAATTTTTTTACACTTTGTATATACAAAAACACAAGTGAATCTAATTAGAACTGAAGGTGATTACATTGTCAATTTTTTTGAGGACACATTCACAGAGGCCTATACACATTGTATCACAATTGTAAAAAATCACACTAAAGAAGAATCCTAATGAATTAAGGAAACCATTTATATGCATTCATGTAACACAACTAATAAAATGATATGGATACCATGAAATATGATATTGTAACAATTAGTTCATTTTACAATGAATAGTTATTTGATTCTGAACTTCGTTTAACCATTTTTTAATAGTTGGACAATTTGTTCAAACAAACAATGCAATGGACAATATAATTTATTTCAAATTTCAATTGAGGTAGGTTTTTCCACTATGGGGACTTCTTATAATATATATTTAAATATTTCCATTGCTCTTTAACTAAGAGTGGAAACATAAGTTTTACTTTTACATACTATGTCAATTTCTCTTAAATTTTAACAATTTTTTATTTCAATAATTGAAAATACATTCATTGGTTGGGAGCTATGCAATATTACAGATATAATATAATGTGCAAAACATAAAATATTTAGCAAACAATGACAGAACAACAATGATATATCCAGAATAATACCATAATAACACCAAAAAGAGGACATTTATTAACGATAGCAATGTTCACTTGCCTCTTCGAGGGGGCAACCTCCAGCAGAGAAAATCTCTATTACAATAATCTCCAAGAAAAAATATCCAATACATCATATTCTTATTTATATTAATTCTATTTTATAAGGAAACTTCTAGAGGAAGATCTTTCTAGAAGTGGAAACTTCTAGAAGTGGAAACTTCTACTAGGTCTTCTTACATTGACTTATTATCCTTTATTTATTAGGCCTTATTAACTAATGTTGGTATTTATTACATAGAAAACATATCCTACTAACTAATGACTCATGGAGAGGGGTTAGGATCATATCCTAACAAGCTACCTATGACAATATGACACAACAATAAGCTTAATGAATCTAATTTTAATTGATGTTGGAAATTGCAAACAATGTTATATCATTTCTAATTGTGCAATGTCTTTGGTGTCATTGGTGCTCTAGTCTTCGGCTAAGGGACTCTGTCATTTCTAATTAAGAAAGGAAATTGCAAGTGATATTATGTCATTTTTAATTGTGCAATGTACTAGAGATTACAAATAACATTGTGATTTTGATTTATATGTTATAGTTTGAACAAATGCTAATAAAGTGTTTGTTTCCTTTAACAATTTAATAAAACTACAAAACATAATTTTAAGACAAGGACTAGTTGCTTTGCAAATAATGTTTGACAATAACATTAATATTAATATCTTTTTATAATAATATTAATATAAAAAAATTTAAACTATTTTTAAAAAATTATATCTTAAAAATAATATTAATAATTTTTATTTTTATTTTTATTTTTATTTTTAATTACATCCACTTATAATAAGTTCAAAACGAATTAATCATGTTTGAGGATTTAAAACGATTTATTTTGGCTGCCCTTCCCTATGTAATAGAAATTTGAAAGTTGGAAAGAGCTTCATGTAAACACTAATCTTAAAGGTAATTTCAAAAGCTAAATGTTACAAGGTGCAGTGGCCCGATTGATGGTCAGAAGGTTTGAAAGACCGCCTATTTAATATATATATGTCAAATAATTCATATCAACTTTGATATAAAGCCATACCTACTTAATTCCGCTAATTAAGATTTGTCATGTCTTCACTGTACCTTTTTTTTCCACTAAGAAAAAACTTTTATATTAAGTAAATATAACACTGTATTTTTTCAGAAACTACAAAATGTAATCATGCAGCAAGAAGTTTTTGTACCTACTCCGCTGTAAACTCATATTGACTATACTCAAAACTTATATCGAAAATTGTTTGATAATTAAGATTTGCCCATGTAAGCTTGGAACAAAACTATATTGACCAGGAAAGTAAAGTATATTGTCAAAATATAGAACGTTTAGATTACTACATAAACAACCACTAACATGTCAACAGAGTGCACCACGACAAGCATGTGTAGCTATGCTATGTTTTATTAATTAATAATATTAATAAAATTCACATGGTATATTATTATTTTTTTTTGTTTATTTTTAACCTCACAAAAAAGCAAAACCACATTTAAAAAAATAATGATGAACCAATAAAATAATAAATAAATAATTTTATAATAAATTAAAATTATTATTTTTCACATGGTAATATTAAATTTCAAAAATGGGGGTGACAGGCGCGGGGGAATCATCTTTGATTTTGATGGACAAAAAATCATGGAATACTCCTGGGGGTTTGGGAAGACCACTAATAATAAATAAGAAAGCCTTGCAGTTTACATGGGGCTCCAAATCACACATGCAAGAAACATCCACAAACTTACTATTCACGAAGACTCTGAACTAATAGTAAAGGATCTCCTCGACCAAAAACATTATGCCATCCAAATTCCCAATGGCCTTCACTCTCGAACTAAAACCTTGAAACGAAAATTCACCAAGATCCACTTCTTCCACATCCTTCGTTGCCAGAACCAGGAAGCTAATAGCTTAGCAAAATCAACAAAGAATTTGGAGTAGAGCCAACTTTTCATAAATCAAATTGAAAACCATGTGTGGCTTCCCTAACTCCCCCCATCGTAGATAGTTTCCCTACTTTATCCTGGATCTAACTCTCTACAGAACTCTCGTTTACCCCTCCTCCCCTTCTCCCCTCTTCCAACCTCTCCCCCCACCCTCTCTTCTCGTTGTACCCCTCCTTCCCCTCCCCCCCGCCACCTGGGCCTTTCCCTTCATCACGTGGCTCTATCCCCATGACCATATGCCTTCCCCCCTCTCTCTCGTGCCACCTTCCCCTATTTTCGTTCCCCAGTGTAAGTTCTCAGCAGTTCCTTCGTACCCTTTGACACCGTTCGCAACAACCATGGTGTAGTCTTCCTTTCTCTCCACTATGAACGATCTCGTCGGCTCATGGGAAATTCATATCTCCTATATTCTCAAGTGTGCACAGGTGTTCTCCTTCTCTCACATATGTCAAATACTTCGCTCCCCTCCAAGAACATATCTGCAATTCTCCAAAGAACTCCAAGACATTGTGCTTTTGTGCCCTCTCACCATCATGTGCCGGAGATCCACAACACCCTTCACCTGCCCGTCCTGCGTCTCTGAGGAACTTAGAGATCAATTTTGGTCTCTACGAATGGATGTCAGACATGCAGAAGAAAGAACAAATTAACGTCTCAGGGAATTTCAAAGGGAAAACTAGGAGCTTTAGAGCGATATCGCCAACTTGCAAGTCCAGCTGCATCAAGAGGAATTTAGGCATAATCAAGAGCTTGCAATAGCTCTGCGTGGGATCAACAGGAACACCAGGCATATTGGAGAAATCACTCAGCAAATGGTAAATCCACTCGACCACCCTCAACATCCAACAAATTCCAATGAATCATCTTACTCAAGGCTCCCCTCAACTTTTCACTATACAGAAAGTAACGATCATCCTATGGTACCTCCTTCTTCACCGATGGCTCCAACACGGTCCAACCTAGGAAAAGGAAACCAACAAGAAGAAGAAAATCTAGCTATTTCCTAGGATGATGCATAAGCTTCTCACGACCTTTAGTCGGGGTTTTTGATGGCCTGTAAATTTTTGTTAATTTTGTCCTCATATGTAGCCATTTTTACATGGAAAATTAGTAGCTCCCATTGGATCAGTTTCACTAGCTCAATTAGAATGGATTAGTCAAATATATTTGTAGGCATAGTCCAAAGAACCCACTACTCTGTTTTTTGTAATGTGCGACAACACAAATATCTTTTTTAATATAAATTCTCAACCGTTTATGTTAAAAAATATATATTAAATTTCAAAAAATTATTAACTAATATAAAATTAGTAAAATGATAAATAAATACTTTGAATAGTTTAATGGTTAATAATATGTGTTTTCTTTTAAGAGGTTAAATGTTTAAATACGAAGTGGCATAATGTAAATTTAATCAATCAAATGAGGGTGTCAATTATCCCTCAGACAAGGAGGTCTCATACATCAATTTGGTGTCTAGCTAGGCCATGACCTTAAATTTGATTATTATTATTATTATTATTAGTATTATATAATGAGGAGACATTAAGTTGATGTATATGATTTCATTGACATAGTAAATAGGATTGTAAGACTATTTTTCGTCACAATATGTTGTAGTATTTGTTCTAGTAAGGAGTGTTCTAATAGTTTTTTTTTCGAAGGAAAATCTCATAGGAAAAATTTCAAGCAATTCCCTACATTTCATGGATGGTATCTAGTGTAAACCTATCAATGTTGATTATGACACCACCTAACATGTCATGTATTTAGGTGGTTTTTCGGCACATGGTTTTTGTCGATGGTTTTCTATTTTCGGTTAAGGAATTAGGGTTTTGGACTAATCCAGGTCATTGGGTTAGGGTTTTGGATGTCGTTGGCTCCTATATGTATATTGTATTGTAAACAATGTAACACAACGAATGAATATAGAATATGTTGGTTTTCCCGGTTTGGGTTTCCAGGGGAAAAATCTATGTGTGATGTTTGTATTTGCCATTGTATCTTTTCTATTCTTTTCTGAATATCTGTTTGCAGTAGATATTGTACAAGGTTAGGATTTACACCCCTACCAACATTCCAGACGAGTGAAAGGGACTGCTCCCAAACCCAGCAAACAATGTGAATGGGTTAGATGAAGATGACATGATTATGGAATGGAATATGATACCCATTTGACTGTCCCATCCCATAAAGTGATTAGGGATAGAATATGGTAAATCCCCACTCCTGAGCAAGGGGGATGAGGGAAGGATGTGCCCTCCACCCCAAGGAAAATATTGGAGGGGAGTAGAAGAACTCCCAACACCAACATTAGTGCTTTGAGGAAATGATTGAGAACTAGACGATATGTTCAGCATGCCAATTGATGGCACCCGAAATGACAAATGTTATATATAGACGACAATGAATAGGCCACACACAAAGGTTGAGTGGACCCACCTATGAACAACAAAGATCTATTAATTGATGAGAATATTGTGGATTGAACCACACTAATCATTTGGTTAGATATGAAAGGAGGTAAGATTCATCTTGACATAATAGCCAACATGGGGGTTGTAGGGACCCTCGAACCAAACACTTCTGAAGTGCCAACCATGATATCCCACTGAATAGGTCGACTATCAGTGAAGTTTGACATGAAATCTATAATCTGCAAGAGAACCAGATCATGGGATCCAGTTAATAGAGGATTGAACAGACGAACGAAACATTTGTATTCAAGATTTGATATGTCTGTGACCTCTAGCACAAAAGAATTAGTTTCTATGGGTTTTGTCTCTGTGATTTCGATGGGACCAATCGATACAAAAGCATCGGTTTGATCGAATCGACTCCTCAAAGGAGCCAACGGAGAATTCACTTTAATAGGAGGAAAGCCTTGAATTCTCCTAGATCAACTAGGTGGTTGATCAATCACTTTAAGTTACAGGCTCAAGGTGACCACCACCACACCTACCTAATAATTCTATGATAGCATATCACACCACTAGAAAAATACCTAAGGAAATAACAATAAAACAAAACTTTGTCAATACACTAACGCAGGTGGATTAGGTCCCAAGACTATAGTAGTAACAAAGTCAAGTAAGGACCTTCTATACGAAGGCATAGGTTGATTAATTACCATGAACCAATGAACAAATGAGTGAGAAGCAGTTACCTCGACCTCCACTAACCATCCCTTCCTAGTGAAACTACCCGCACTTCACGGGGCGACCTCCAAAGGTACTAAAAAGTGTGATACGACATCTTCTCTAGGTACCATAGGAAACCCCCTGCAGTCACCTCTAAGAATATTAGGAATGAAAAATAAGGATACTAACTTGCAGCTAGAGGCTAGGGGATACATTCGATATTCAGGATCGAACGTATGGGCAGGGTAACAAATCCTGAATCCTCAAAGGCATCGCCTCTCACAGAGGTAAAGGAGCTAACAAAACTCTCAAAATACGATCTCTCCACTACGCTTAGTCAATATTTAGATGGGTTATCTCCTCATCTCTCCTTCATGTGACCTCAGTTTTAAATATTGTGTTATAGGAGGCTCTTGACTATACTTATACGAAAATTGGATTTTTCACTCCCTATATCAGACTCATAAGTTTCTTTTTTACCTTGGAGAATTAACTCTCCAACCTAAACGAAGGCCCTAGCCTAAGCTAGTTTGTTTACCGTAGAAAATGAAATGTCTAGTTAATTGTAATTAAACGTTCATTTTCTAGAGGCTATTATTTACTTAGAAGGGTAATGGGTGAAACTAAATGGTGTTTTAAAGACTTGATAGAAAAACACTTAAGAACATAAAATGAAAAATTATGTTCTTCACTGAAAATATGAGTGTAAAATGCTTCAGAATTAAAAATAGACTTTTTCTCTTTGCAATATGTAAGAAATGCATTTTTTTTTCTTTTAGATGAGATGCACTATTGATGCAATCTTTTAAACGAAAAAAAATAAAAAATATTATAGAATCTTTTTCGTAAAAAATATGAAAACAAAAAAAAAATCATTTTCAGAGATGCAAAATGCAATTTTAAAACTAACAAACACTATAAAGAAAGAAAGCATAGTAAAAAAAAATCATTTTAATGACACAATAGAAAGGACTGAAAGAATACTAAAGTATACTTTTTACAAGTATTTTTTCTTTCCTTGTTTAAACATGCAAAATATTGGATGTATGGGTTGACTAGGTTTCTACCTTAGTTCTCCAAAAAAAACCTATTCACCATCATCCCTTCTGGTAAACCGGAAGGCTACACCGTGCACAACGCAGTCTCACCTGAGATGGCTTATGGGTGATTGCATGAACCAAGTTTTTTCAATCATGAAAGGGATTGAGGATGTTTCTTTTACTTCTACTTCTACTTTAACATGCATCGTACCATAACATTCATCGGCCATTATCGTACCATAACCCTAATTCTAACTTCCTTCCATGTAGTTGGTATTCGATCCAACCCTTCTTTACTTTGACTCTGCGCTCATCTTCCTTCTTTCCTAGTGCGTTGCTTCCTTTTCCCTTCTTTCACGTTTCTTTTCATTCTTTTCATGCAGGCCTATAATCATCGTCGCTTAGACCTTCTTCCAACGCATTCTCGTGTTTGGAAGAATCACGGACTCATAATTATGTAGCTCCCTTTAATTAGTCTTCCTAAGAAGTCTCGTTACTTAGCCATTTTTCATCTTCGTGGACTTACAGAATCATGGACTCCAAAGAGTTCCCACACTTAACCATTTTCCTCTTTTTGGACTTGTGGACTCAGAGACTCCAAAGAGTTCCCAAAACTTATATTATTTTGTCAGTTTTTTGGGTTTCGACAAACTTGCGTACCCATTCCTCTCACTTTTCCATACTTTAAATTCGACAGGGACCCACTCCCTATTAAGTCAACAAATTACATGCCTTCATGTGGCTTCCTCATACACGTGGACTCACAACATTAGAATAACATTAGCATGATTTCATGCCTCCTCTTTTCAATTTCTAAGGGATTTGACACCTAACTTGAGACCACTCCCACGACGCCACATGGAATTATCTAGGCATGGCACATCATCATGGTGTACGCGGGCCCATCCAATCGGAGTTGGACACTACAGCAAGGGAAATTTGGTTCTTCGGTGCTTTGTCACTTCAGTGTTTGGCCCGTGTACCAACATGTAAAATCTCTCGGAGCCCCGAAGTCTCGTTCTTCCTTGCCACATACTTCGGTGTTTTGGGGCATTCTCATCCCTTGTGCCTTGTGTTATCACTCCAAGAAACCCTTTGTGGTTGCAGACCAAAGGTGCTTGGTAACTTAAGAAATGAATGTTTTTGTATTTTGTAAAGGTGGATCAATGGGATAACTCAATTCATCTAATAGCATTCAGACATCAAAATGGTAAACAAATAGACAGTGCTCTCCAAGATTGGTTAAACATCAAAATAGCTTTCAGTGGATGAAGAAAAGATTTCATAAACCAGTGCAAAGCAGGGTCTAATAAACAACTAAAGAAACTGATTACAATGTCATGAACCAAACAATAAGATAACAACTATTCAAGGTTTGACAACAAGATAACAGTGAAGAAGAAATATGAAAAAATGATACCAAAATGGAAAGGAACCTGTGATCTGTATTAGCAATGAAAATCTGAGTACAAAAGTGTATTACTGTATCCAGAATCGAACCCCTTAGTCCTCCAAATGTCTTTGGCTTTATAGCCTTTTACAATCAGTTTCAGATCCTAAAACAATGGATCTGATACTCTAAAAATAGAAAGTCAAAACTGGTTTACAAAAGATAAGGAGAGATCCTCAAGATGAGGTCAACCTCTATCTTTTGGTCTTCAAACATTGGTTGAAAGTTGATGAAGTGTAGCCTAGCCTTCCAAGGCTCTTTGATCTGTCCCTTTGAAAGTGGAATTCGA
Organism: Picea engelmannii; assembly: GCA_009831015.1. Lineage (NCBI taxonomy): Eukaryota > Viridiplantae > Streptophyta > Pinopsida > Pinales > Pinaceae > Picea > Picea engelmannii. Next base: position 505,425 of record ML779235.1, on the reverse strand, counting down.
ATTTGA
>ML779235.1:482025-498358 GCA_009831015.1 Picea engelmannii | reverse complement strand
CTCCAAATGTCTTTGGATTTATATCCTTTTACAATCAGTTTCAGATCCTAAAACAATGGATCTGATATTCTAAAAATAGAAAGTCAAAACTGATTTACAAAAGATAAGGAGAGATCCTCAAGATGAGGTCAACCTCTATCTTTTGGTCTTCAAACATTGGTTGAAAGTTGATGAAGTGTAGCCTAGCCTTCCAAGGCTCTTTGATCTATCCCTTTGAAAGTGGAATTCGAATTTGATGATGTGTGCCAAAAATCCCTATCATTTTTCCCTTGAAAATCACCAAATTTAGTCAAAAAATTCCCTTTTGACTTTCATCTCCAATAATGGCCTTTAGATTTTGATTTGGTAATTCATAACCAGCTTATTGAAGAAGAATTCAAACCATTCAAACCCAAAAATTCTTGATCTGGGTAAAATTTTGGCTATTCTAGCCATGACAGCTTTCAACAGCTAACTTACCCAAAAATATGCACCTGCGCTGTGGAAAGTTGCCACTTTCCACAACTAACTAGCCATAATTCTGCCTTTTGCGCTCGTGAAAGTGCAGAATTTTTCAAAATCAATTTTCTCGGTCATGGAGAGTCCGTTTTGCATGTTTAAATAGTCAATCGACATCTACAAATCATGAACTTTCCAATGGTGCTTTCAGATCTGCATTTGGAGCTCAGGAATCTAGTCAAATGTTCTATACAAGATTAGGCATCTTTCCTTCAAAATTGTCGGTGCGTTTTTTAGTGCTAACACCTTGCATTTCCCAGAGTAGGAATTTGTCAAAATACTTGCGTTGTACTTCCACTAGTTGATGAAACTATCAAGAAAGGATCCCAATGGATCCTCGTATCAACAACTCACAATCACTCTGAATTCCTCCCCATGATCTAACGGTTAGAGAAGGTGGTCATGGGGTCATTAACATTTCCCGTTCTTAACCCTTCGATTTCCTCTACTTCGGGAGTTTGCTAACTTTCCTATTCTTAACCCTTTGATTTCCCTGAAGGTTTACCTGTCAAAGGGGTAAAAGGGGATACAAATGATTTTTGTCTATAGTAGTGTCGCTTACTCTATCCTTCCACTATACTCGATCTAATGATTGAGATAGACACTGAAGGGTCCATAGATCAACGACACATCACTTCGCGACTTCGACGTTTGGGGATTCTGTCCACTTCAAACACTTTCACACCTGGATATTTTCAACACCGAATTGACCATAGCTTATATCCAATAGTTAGGAAAGATATTGAAGATCCTTAGATCTATGACTCATGTAGCTTCACGACTGAAAAGTTGGTCAAGGTTTATTGTTAGGGTGGATCCCATGGAAACTGTTAAGAAACCGCTAGTTTTCATTCAAACTCTTTGGTAATCATGTCAGTAGGTTGCCTTCGATAGAATTAGAGTGTTGTGAAGTTAAAACATCGTGGAGTCTCGGACCTTCGAAGTCCAGAAGCCTATATAGTTTATCACCTTTTGAGTGTAGTGCAGCGTTCCAGGGTTCTAGTCATATCGGGTTTTGATAGGCCCTATAGGTTTACACTCTTAAATATTACACAAGATTTGGTTAAGTTAGTGGACTAAAGCCTGAGGTCACTTGGACAAGAAAATGGTTTGAAGGAAGCGCCTGCCATTCATAGAACTTGAATTCTATAGGAGATCTGAAGTGGATGAACTGAAGGGTGAAATGAATAATGTCCAACCTCCTACTTTTGATGGAGAGCACAAGAAAGATGCAGAGGCTGAGACATGGCTACTTGGCATGAGGAAATGTTTCCAATTACATAATTATTCCTCTCATGTAGAGGGAAGAATTGAAATATATCATATGAAAGGAAAGGCATCCTTGTGGTGGGATCATCTTGTGCAAGTGCAGCACGTCAGAGAGAAGGATGTTACATGGAAGGAATTCAAGAAACATTTTGAAAAGAAGTACTTAACCAAGAGATAGTATGACAAGAAGATGAAAGAGTTCTTTGAACTTAAATTGGGAAGCATGACTATAGATGAATATGAAAGGTGATTTATAGAGTTGTTGAAGTATGTCCCTTTCATTAAGGATGAGGTAGTCAAGATCCATAGATATCTGAGTGGGCTGCCATATTTTATCAGTGACAAAATCTAGTATGATGATCCTAAAACTATGGAAGAAACCATAAGGAAGGAAAAATGTTTATATGATCAGCATAGTGGAAAGCCTACTTTTCAAAGAGTCTGGGAAGACAAGAGGAAGTTTAAGAAGGAGCAGAGGAAAAAGGGAAACAAGCCACCATTTTTCAGAAATAGTCCTCAAGGACAACCAGTTTAGAGGGAGCCCAGGATGGTTATAGTAGGTGGGTAAAGGCCAAGGAAGGAACCTATGCAATGTTGGGGCTACAATGGAGATCATAAGTATAGAGCTTTCCCTCACATAAAGGATAAGGGAGAGTTGTTCACAATGTTCAGCAAGCCAAAACAATGGAGGACATTGGCAGAAGAGTACCAAGGATCTATGCAACCCTGGACAAAAAGCAAGTTGAGTTTCAATCACACTTGATTGAAGTTGAAGGTATGATCAATAACCATGCCGTTACTATTTTAATAGGCTCCAGATCTAGTCATAGTTACATAGATTCTAAAGTTGTGGAAATATTGTTTTTTCCAAGAAACAAGCATGAGAAATATTGGTTGGTACAGTTGGCTACAGTAGCCAAGAGGAAAGTTGTTGAGCTGGTTAAATCATGTCCAGTGGGCATCAATGGACTGAGTACCAAGTCAGATTTGAACGTCTTTCCTTGCCATTGGGATCATATGATTTCCTATTTGGTATGGATTGGTTGGACCAAGACCATGAAATATTAGATTGTCAGAACAAGGCATTCACTTTGCTGGATAAGGAAGGAAATCAGAGAGCAGTCCAAGGAATTCCCAGGGAAGTTATTGTCCAAGAAATATGAGCAATGCAGCTGAAGAAGTGTTACAGGGAGGGAAGTCAAATATTTGCAGCCCATATATAAGAAGCACCTAAGGATAAGGTGAAAAATCTGGAGGATCATGCAGTCCTGGAAAAAATTGAATATGTGTTCAAGGAGGTACCAGGACTACCCCCAAAGAGAGATATTGATTTCTCTATAAATTTGATACCTGGGACAACTCCAGTATCAAAGAATCCTTACAGAGTGAGTACACCAAAGCTGAAGGAGTTGCAAATGAAACTTGAAGAGATTCTGAAGAAGGGGTATATATGCCTAAGTGTGTCACCTTAGGGTGACCCAGTCTTGTTCGTGAAAAATAAATATGGGACATTGAGATTGTGCATCAATTTTAGATAGTTGAACAAAGTGACTATAAAGAACAAGTATCATCTACCAAGGATTGATGATCTCTTCGATCAGTTGAAGGATGCTAGGATATTTTCAAAGATATATCTTAGGTAAGGATTAAAGAGGAAGACATCAACAAGACCACCTTCAAGACAAGGTATGGTCATTATGAGTTAACAGTGGTGCCATTTGGGTTATCAAATGCACCAGTTGTTTTCATGTGCTTAATGAATGGTGTTTTCTGAGAATATTTAGACAAGTTTGTTATTGTCTTTTTGTATGACATCCTTTAAATTCCAAGTCAGAAGAATAACATGAGCATTATTTGAGGATGGTGCTACAAGTTCTAAGTGAGCATCAGTTGTATGCAAAATTGAGAAAGTGCTCATTTTATCAAAACAAAATTCACTATTTGGGGCATATCATATCTGAAGAAAGGATAGCAGTAGACCCTGAAAAGATTGAGGCCATCAAAGGGTGGGAAACACCTAATAATGTGACAGAAGTCAGATCCTTCATGGGTCTAGTTGGCTACTAGATAAGGTTCATTGCAGGGTTTTCGAGAAAAACTCATCCCATCACTTCCTTGTGAAGGAAGGGGAAGAAGATTCAATGGACAACAAAATGTGAAATGAGCTTCTAGCAATTGAAGTAGTTGTTAAACAATGCTCCAATTCTGAATATTGCAGATCCGAATGAATATTTCATGGTTTGCACAGATGCATGCAAAGAAGGACTAGGAGGAGACCTTATTCAAAAAGGATATGTGATATGTTTCGATTCCAGAAAATTGAAAGAGCATGAAAGACTCTATGCCACTCACGATTTGGAGTTGGCGACCATAGTGCACGCTTTGAAGAAGTGGAGGAACTATCTCATGGGAAAGAGGTTTGAGTTGAGGACATACCATAATGGTTTGAAGTATTTTTTTTATCAGCCTACCTTGAATGCTAGGCAGAGTAGATGGTTGGAATTCCTCCGTGAATATGACTTTGATATCAAGCACATCAAAGGAAAGGAGAACAAAGTGGTTGATGCACTCAGCAGGAGAGTGCAATAATTGCATGTTACAACCATTAGCATGTATCATATGGATCTTAAATGCATAATTTATGAGGCTGCCAAAGTTGATTTGCAATACATGGAATTAGTAAAAAAATTGCAGCAAGGTAAAATGCAACAGAAAGCTGAAAATTAAGAATTGGGAATTGATGGAATTCTCTTGTATAGAAATACAGTTTATGTACCCAATTCTCCTGAAATGAGGAGTGTGATTTTAAAATAAATGCATAATGTGCCTTATGTTGGGCACCCTGGATATCAGAAAACAGTTTTAGCAGTCAAGAGACAATATTATTGGCTAGGCATGAAGAGGGAGATTGTTGAATATATAGATAAATTCTTGGAGTGTCAAAGGGTCAAGTTTGAGCATAGACACTCAACTGGGTTACTGCAGCCATTCCCCATTCCTTAGTGGAAGTGGGAAGTGGTAACAATTGATTTCATCACAGGATTTCCCAGAACAAGCAAGCAGCATGATGCAATCATTGTGGTAGTGGAAAAGCTTACTAAAGATGCCCATTTAATTCCTATGAAGATTACTGACAAGGAAACCAATGTTGTTGATATTTATATGAGGGAAGTAGCACGATTACATTTTATTCCCAAGACAATTGTGTCTAATAGAGACCCAAAATTTACCTCAAAGTTTTGGAGAGGATTATTCAAGGTGTTCGAAACAAATCTGAACTTCAGCACAACCTATCATCCTGAGTTTGATGGAAAAGCAGAAAGAGTTAATCAGGTGATAGAAGATATGTTAAGAACGTATGTGATGGAAAAACCATCCAGAAGGGAAGACTACCTACACTTGGTAGAGTTTTCTTACAACAATGGGTATCAAGCATCACTGAAGATGAGCCCGTTTGAAGCACTTTATGGAAGAAAGTGTAACACCCCAGTAAGCTGGGACAAACCAGTTGATAGAGCAGTGGCTGGGCTAGAGTTGCTCAAGGAAATGGAAAAACAAATGTTGCAGATTAAGTAGAATTTGACGGTTGCCTAAGATAGGAAGAAAAGCTATTCTGAAAAGGGAAGAACCCACAGGGAGTTTAAAGTGGGTGATCATGTTTTCTTGAAGGTGAAAGTCAACAGAAGTTCCCTAAAGATGGAAAACTGTTCCAAGTTGGAAGCTAGATATTGTGGGCCATTTGAAATCCTAGAAAGGATTGAACCAGTAGCTTATATTCTTACATTTCCTGCATGCATGACTATTCATAACGTATTTCACATCTCATTTCTCAAGAAGTATATACCTGATGCTAAGCATGTGATTTATTGGAATGTGATTCAGGTGGAACAAGAAGGCACTATATAGGTGCACCCGGTGCGCATACTGGACTGGAAGAACAAGCAGCTCCGAAATCGATCCATAAGGCTAGTAAACGTCCAATGGACCTGGTACGGTCCATAGGACGCAACGTGGGAGCATGAAGATGTTAAGCGGGAAGAATACCTGCATCGTTTTGAATATTTTGAACATCTTGTGGATGTTGTATAAATTAGTTGCAGTGAGGACAATGCAAAAATAAGGGGAGGGGGTTGTGATACCCCAAAGGCTGAGCCCCTATTGTAATTATGAATGTAATGATGTTTATAGGCTAGTGAGCCATGTATTATAAGTTGGAAGGCTTATGTGTGAATTAGGCCGGAGAGCCTAGAGGCTAAGGCCAGTGGGCCTGATTTTGTATATGTAATTATGCAAATTATTAATAAAAATACAGCGTTGTGTGTAGACCGACCACAAAGAAAGAGTTATGGGGGAGTAAGCTCCACTAGGTTGGGTCAGGGAAGGGGGCTAAGAGGTTGTAATGAGTGGCTAAGATTAAGAGCTTAGGTCCAATAGAATAATATATATATTATTATTCTAAATTTGTGAGTGGGATATGAATATATCTGAAGTTCCTTTGGAAATGGGGTACGACTTCCAAATGGAGAGAAACGTGCTTCAAAAGGGTCATTTGTCGGCTCAGGAATATGCATTATAAGTGAGAATTCATACTATTTTGCTTCTCTGGGTTATTTTTGCACCAGCAAGCATGAGTACCCTGGCATGCCTTGTTGAATTCCTGAACCACACCGAACCTATGCAACATAACTGAATTGACACCCCTGCTACACCTGTCCCCCTGGGGGTTGCCTACATTTTTTCCTATTTGTATCATTTCCCACATCCAGTTTCTATTATTTCCATCACCATGCCCATCTGTTGAGGAGCATTAGTGAAGAAGCAGGTTTTTAGGATCGTGGATAGAAGAAGCAGGTTGTCAGGCCTGTGAGCAACTCTCTCCGGGTGAGAGAGTGTGTTGAGGATGTCAGTTCTCCTGAAAGGAGTCCAGTAGCAGCTACAGAGCTCTAAGAATTCCTTATCTGACCTGTTATCACATATAGCTGTCAAAAGGTCGCAGGATGACGAAGTTTGTGGTCTGTGCAGATATCATCCTTGAGCACGAAGTGCAACATTCAAAGAAGTCCATTTTAGGCTTGAATCACCAACAAGAAGGTTTGATTTTTAAAGGTGGAGATACCATAAGAAATTTGGATCAACGATTCTCAGGCGGTAAGGATTTCAAGGTAGCACAAGGATTAATGAATAGGAAGAGGAGTCGAAGTCTCGAAGTAAATCTAAGCCATAAAAGGCTAAGGACATGCATTGACAGATCTCGCACTTCAGAAGATTTACTTTGGAGGATTGCACGAGAAAGTAGAAGCAAAGTCCCTAAGCCCTAACTCTCGAAGTAAATCTCGGTTGTCCAAATCTAGAGGACGCGTGGAGGCAAATCCCTCACTTCGGAGATACAAAAATTCGTAGGATTGTGGAAGTTATGCATTGAAAAGTCCCGAAGAGCCGAAGCCCAAACTGTCGAAATAATTATGGGCCATTGATCTCAAACCAACAAGGACCGTTGATCTTGGCAGTAGTATCTCCAGGAGCCCCAAAGTCCTAAAGGTCCTGAAGTAAATCTCGACCATCTGAATCAAGAGGCCATACATCACCAGATCTCTCACTTCAGGAATTCATCACTTCAGAGGATTGTAAGAGTTGTGTACTGGAAAATCCCGAAGAGTCAAAGCATGAACTCCCAAAATAAATCTCAGATGTCCAAAACAAGAGGACACGTGACACCATATCTCTCACTTCGTGAATTCGAAACTTCGAATAATTGCAAGAGAAAGCATGAGAAAAAGGCCCGAAGGCTGAAGTCTCGAAGTAAATCTCGTCTGTCCAAAACAAGAGGACATGTGGTACACGATCTCACACTTCAAGAATTTGGCACTTCGGAGGATTGTAAGAGATATACACTGAAAAGGCCCAAACCCCGAACTCTTGAAGTATTTGTGAGCCTTTGATATTCGCAATAGGAAGCAGGGTTCATCCAAGGGTGGTGTGTGGAAACAAAAGTGGGTCTTTCCCAGATCACAGATCGATGACCACGCTTCATTACTGGGACAAAACATGCTCGAACGATAAAATTCTTGAGCGGTCCTGCAATTGAAACCATGGTATAGATAGGAAGGTATGTGGTAGTTGGTGGTGATTTGTGGAATCAAAGGCGATGTGAATCCAAACCACCTTTGACATCCCCGTAATCACATGCTTATATAACAAAAAATACAAGAGCAGCGCATGGCGGCCCCCTAGGTGTTGAGCCTCGTCTCGATCCCAATGAGAGATAAGTTAATGAAAAAGGAGTGGTGATTGAAATGTTGACTCACTCCATAAATAGGAGGCATGGAGGGTCTAGCAGTGGAGACAAAACTATCAACCCGAGGTACCCCTATAGACAGCTTTTCCTGCAGTCCCATGCTAAGCTGAGTTTGTTTCTGATAGGAGGATACACACATAGTTTGACAGAAGAAGGCACAGACGAAAGGATTTGAATGCAATGGCCAGATCACAATCCTGGGAGTTTTGGATTGATCTAATTATAAATCAAAGAGTTCAATATTTTGAAAAATGGACGGGGGGTTTCTTCATAGGCTGGAAAGTCGAGTGAGTTTTAGGAGTAGGGATCTGTAATTTTTTAGTTTGTATGCCTAAGGGCTTGGATTGTAAATATATGTTATTGAAGATTCCTTTGAATCGTTTTTATCATACTTTCTTCTTAGTTTACACGCTATCTCTATTTTACTTCTTATCTGAATGTAATCTCTTTGATTTATGGATCCATGAGGTGATGGAGGTTATGTTGTTGTCAATCCCATCATTCATGGTTCGTCATATTTTCTATGTTTTCCTTCTTGTCTAAATGTAATCTATATGATTTATGGATCCCTGATTCGATGGAGGTTTTGTTGTTGTCATGCCCATCTTTCATGGTTTGCCATATTTTATTTGTTTTCCTTCTTGTCTAAATGTAATCTCTCTGATTTATGGATCCCTGAGGTGATGGATGTTTTGTTGCTATCATGCCCATATTTCATGATTTGTCATATTTTCTCTATTTTTCTCATTGTCTGGATATAATCTCTCTGATTTATGGATCCCTGAGGTGATGGAGGATATGTTTCCATCATGCCCATATTTCATGGTTCACCAGACATTTTTTGTCTTCTTGTCCTCATCACCACATTAATCATTTTGTCTGATAGGCAGTTTAAATGCCTTCCTTATCCATGATACTTACGACTCCATAGCCCAATGGTCCCGAACTTATTTGCAGTTACTTCTGTTATCTTTTCTTCTCTATAAAGTCTCACTGATCCACCTTCTCAAACTATTTTAATCATTTTACTTTTATTTTGATGGGTACTAGGCTTATCCTCTTGCAGTCAGAGGGTGACTCTCAGTGCTAACATTAATGGCATTGTTGTCGGGGACGGAAGTGAAGATATATTCCCTGGGAGAACGACAACGATCAGATTTGATCTTTGATGGTGAACAAATATTAGACACACTCAGAGTGCATATCATTCACCTAACGCCTCCATGATTAAAGAATCTAGTGGCGAATCCACAATTTTAAGAATTCATTTTTTCACATGGAAGCCATTTTGGCTCAGAGGTTTGCTCCTTTTAATTTCTCTTATGTTTCCCATTTTCCAAATGTTGTTCCTACTATGGATGAATGGGGTGATTTTTTGCCCAGATTTAGACAACATAGAGTTGACAACCTTGCAGGGCATCTACTTGAGTTTCATGAACTTATGCATCAGTGGAGAATACATCATGAGGATGTATTAATGAAGATGTTCATGTACTCATTAGAGGGATATGCTCATGAGTGGTATCGATTCTTACCCCCTACTAGCATCTCCTCCATGTAACAGTTTCATACAACTTTCAATATGCATTGTCAAAAATTTTATTCCTCTAAGTTAATTTGTCATAGCTTTTGTGAAGAGTATAAAGACTATGTTCAGGATATAGCTGATTCTTATGAAGGTTGTGAAGATGAAGAAGATGCCTTGGATGAGGAATCAATTTTTTCTCTTCCCTGTTCATCTGCATCCGATAAATTTTGTGTTTGTTGTCTTGGTAAGGAAAGTGCATAAATTGAATCTATTCTGGAATCTTATATTCTTTATAGCCCTGTCTCTAAATGGCCTAAATATGAGTAGCCTATTTTTGACTCATATGATGATGATAAGTTATTGCTTCCTGGATTGAATCTTGAAAGGCAGCCTATGTTTGATAATAAAGAACAACTTTCTCATGTTGGGCAGAAGATACCTCTTGGCATGTAATTCAATACTCCTCCTCTATTTGATCATTATGCATATAGTGATGAAGATGTTGAGGTGTTTTTTGAAGCAAAGAACATTAGCAACTAGCCTTCTGATGAAAATGAAATATTTTGCCAAGAGCAGCATGTTAAGGAGAAAGAGCCATCCATTGATATACATGAGGCTATTTCTTGCCATTAGCTAGCATATGTTATCAGGGCAAACAAAGGGGAAGTGTATTAGCAACCTGCATCAACCTTTCACTCACCTATGCTTGCCATAGACATTCATCCATATGTGAGAAGTTGTAAAATAGAGCAAGCTTTATATTATCAATCTAGTAGGTTTTATCACCTATTTTATGATCATGTGGGGGAGTACATGGAGTTGCATTTTCTCCATGTATTGAAGCCTCCAATATTTATCTTACCTTCATAACTAGGAGGAGATATGAAGAATGTAAGTGATTTGTTGTCACAGTTTCATTATCCTTTGTTTATCAGTGACAGAGTAAATAACTTTTTAGTTAGGAGGTTACTTGAATGGCTCTGGTGGAAGTTTTCTTTCACCTAGAACATTGTAAAAATCAGTTAGTGTAGGTTTGTACATAAATAAGCTCCTTCTAGAGCATGTGTGTTTTCTTTCTTTTCAAGTAGATAGTATACATATCATCCTGTGGTCCTCAACAGGATGTTTTTTGAGCTCAACTCCACAACCTAAAGGCTAAGGCACTGGAACTGCATGTTCTTGGAAACTCACAGGGAGAATTCCATCCCCTATGGAGCCAAATGTTATCGCATATAGTTGTCAAAAGGTCGCAGGATGACCAAGTTCGTGGTTTGCGCAGATATCAGCCTTGAGCACAAAGCGCAACATTCAGAGAAGTCCATTTCGGGCTTGAATCACCAACAAGCAGGTTTGATTTTCAACGGTGGAGATCCCATAGACAGTTTGGATCAGCAGTTCTTGAGCATTCGGGATTTCAAAGTCGCGCAAGGATTAATGACTAGGAAGAGGAGTCAAAGTCCTAAAGTAAGTCTGAGCCATTGAAGGCTGAGGACACGCATCGACAAATCTCTCACTTTAGAAGATTTACTTTGGAGGATTGTGCGAGCAAGCATAAGAGAACTCCCAAAGTAAATCTTGGTCATCCAAATATAGAGGACGTGTGGAGGCAGATCCCTCACTTCGGAGATACGACACTCCAGAGGTTTGTGGGAGTTATGCATTGAAAAATCTTGAAGAAACGAAGCCCAAACTCCCAAACTAATTGTGGACTGTTGATCTCAAACTAACAAGGACCGTTGATCTTGGCAGCAGTATCACCAGGAGCCCTAAAGTCCTAAAGGTCCCAAAGTAAATCTCGACCATCCGAATCAAGAGGCCACACATCACTAGATCTATCACTTCGGGAATTCGACGCTTCGGAGGATTGTAAGAGCTGTGAATTGAAAAATCTCCGAAGAGCCGAAGCCCAAACTCCCAAAATAAATCTCGATCGTCCAAAACAAGACGACACACAACAACCAATCTCTCACTTCGTGAATTTAGAACTTTTAAAAAAGATGCATACATATTTAAAAGAAAACCCTTTCTAGGAATATGTATGCATCTATGCATAATGCATCCCATCTATACATGACTATCTACACTAGTGGGAACATATATGTACATGAATGAGGTAGTTATACAGTGCATATATACCCTAGAAATATCAAAAAAGAGAGGAAAAGAGACAACATAAATGACTCAAAAGGAAAGGAAAAGACTCAAATAATTGTAACTTATAAACTAAGTATCAAACAACAGTTTGAAACAAAAATAAGAGAAAATAAACCAAGCAAACACAACAACCAATCCCAAAATAGGCCCACTAGGGAAAATTCCCCAGTATGGTCGCTAGTTCTACTTTCGAGGAAAAATCACCTACGATAGTGGGATTACTGTAGTGTACCAATGGCCATAGAATAAGAAAATTCCATAAAGATTACTAAGCACATATATTATAATCGAAATCCAAAGAAATAACTATCTATTTAGAATAGGGGAAGGGTTAACTCACCAGGATTCCTACAAATGATGTCGTTCCTGATTGTCAGAATCCCCTTTTTATTATCCAATAGTTCTTCTGCAACCTGCAAGAATCACAAACAGGAAAACCTATGCAAAAATGTAGTTACATTGATAACTTCCTATTAGTTCTATGAAAAATAATGGAAACGCATAATCAATTAGTGTTCTATGAAGTATTTATAGAAGAATTGCAAATTTTCAATACCAATACAATACACTTCAAATGAATAAGTTTCTTATTGAAAAGAAATAGTTATGTAGTTACAAATTATACCTCTCTAATGCATAATTTCCCTATTGAAATACATCCCAAATTCCTCCACCTAACTCCTGCTATAATGGTTGGCTTTGACTCAAATTTTACCACAGGCCTAAAGAGAATATATGGGGAGACTCTTGGTTAGATAAGTTGGTGATCAAAAGGAGGTTGGAAACAAGGGTTTCTACATCAAAAAACCAACAACAATAGGGATATGTATGGGCTTACAGACTAGACGGGTATATCCAGATAGATTTTTTCTTTAAGTGTGAAAAGTATCATTACCATTCTCCTTGAGGCATATTCTCCTTTTATGTGGTCTCTAGTTGGTTAGAGACGGTTGAGTATGGGTAAAATGAGTTAGGAAACTAACCAAACCTGTAAGTCAAAATTTAATTAGGCACAATTATATTTTTTTCAGCATTTATTAGAATGTATGTGATTGTCCCTTGATCAACCCATGTATACATGTGTTGCATAATTTCTAGGGAACATACATCCTCCAAAAAATTATTTTTTAGAAGGACTCAAGGAGGTATGTGGAAGAGTTGTCTATAAGTAGGATAGGTATTAAGCTAGAAAGAGCATCAATGCTTCAATGGTGGAAATTAACACTATAACAATCAATGCTTTGAAGAATACTATATTCGATATGGTATTGAATGGAAGTGGTCAGTGCCTCACACACCTCAGTAGAATGGTATTGTAGAATGAAAGAATTCAACGTTAGTCAAAATGGCTAGATTTCTTTTGCAGGATAAATATATACCTCCTTGCTTCTGGGTGAAAGTGGTGTATTGTGCAAATTATCTGCATAATCGCATCTCAACTAGAGTTTTTCTTTACATGACTCCAGTGGAACGATGGTGTGCAAAGAAGCCTTCATTCATCCACCTTTGTGTGTTTGGATGTGTTTCCTAGGATCACATTTCAGATGAATGTGGAAATAATTTGGATGCAAATATTCATGCTTGCATAATGATGGGCTACTATGAATATTTGAAAACCTATTGATTGTTTGACGCTATCGAATAAAAAATCATTATTAGATGAAATGTACGGTTTTGTGAGAAGTCTTCTAGCATTAATTTTTTTAATTCCTCCTCTAGAATGTTGCAGGATGATTCCTTTGATGTTTTCTCTAACTTTGGTTCTTATGTTCCACACTTCATTCCTTTGACTAGACATTCACACTATTCTTGTTTCAACTAGACCATCGACCTCCAATTCAACTAGTATGTCGTCCTCTATTTCAACTGGTCTATCGACTGAAAAACCTCTAACTTTTGATCAACCTTCTATCGTAAACTATAGTACACCTATTTATTTTCTATGCATATAGGCTACCAAGACAATTGAAGCTACTGGAATTGATGTTGGGGATGTTTCCTTCAGACGACAAACTCGAATTCAAAAGCAACATGCCAACATTTCCTTGATGATTCATGTATTTGAAACTTTTGATCATATTTCCTACTCAGATTTTAAAGGAGTACCTGAATGGGAGTAGGCTATGCATATAGAAATTGATTATTTTTCGAAGAATCACACTTGGTACTTATGTTCCCAACTACAAGGAAATAACATTGTGAAGTGTGTATGGGTATACCGGACCAAATTTACCTTTGAAGATGTTTTTGAGAAACATAAATCACACCTAGTTGAGAAGGGATTTTCTCAACAAGAAGGCATCGACTACACTGAAACCTTTTCCCCTATCTCAAATATGAACTCTATTCGTCTGATTCTTTCTCTTGTTTCTCATTTTGGATGGAAAATCCATCAGATGGATGTGAAGAGTGCATTTCTTAATGGAGACCTATCTGAATAAATTTTCATGGAATAGGCACCTATTTTTGTGATAGATCCAAATTTGGTTTGTTAACTCAAGAATTCGCTTTGTGATTTGAAGTAGCCTCCTCGAGCTTGGTATTCTAAGATTGCCAGTTTCTTTCTTTGACTTGGTTTCAAAAATTTTGAATTTGATCAGAACTTGTGTGTTCTTCATACCAATGGAGATACCTTTATTGTTATTGTATATGTAGATGACTTACTCATTACTAGAAATAATAATGATCTCATCCTTATATTGAAGAAACAACTTGTTGACTCCTTTGACATGATAGATATTAGCACTCCACATTAATTTTTGGGTCTTCAAGTATTATCACTATGTGATGGAATTTTCATTTCTCAATCTAAACATGTGATGGATATACTAACATGTTTTTAACATGGTTTATTTCAAGCATTTTCCTACTTCTTTTCAGTATGGAGTAAATCTCATCAAAACTTGTCAAACCCCTGCAGTCAATGCTACTCTTTATTGATAATTGGTCGGCAATCTTATTTATCTTACTCATAGTCGGCCAAAAATTTCCTTTGTTGTTAGTGTGGATTCTTAGTTTATGAAGGACCCTACAGAAATCCACTAGAAATAATTCAAATGAAGTGTTCATTATCTCAAGGGTAACACTCATTTTGGTATCAAATATTATCAAAGTTCAGACTCACTAGTCTATTTCACTGACTTTGACTGGGCTGGAAACAATGATGATCAAAATTCCACTTCTAGCTATGTGTTTCACTATAGCATCAGACCATTGGTTTGGTCATGCAAGAAATAGAAGGTAGTCTTTGTTGACTATGGAAGCAGAATATCATGAAATCGTTCAAGTAGGTACTGAAGCAATATGGATTCACCAACTTTTGAGAGAAATTGGCCTTCTTGTTCAAACCTTGATTACAATTTACTGTGGTAACCAAAGTGTTATATAGGTTTTTGAAAATCCTATTTCCCACAATAAGATGAATAGTGTTGATATACATGCTTACTATTTGATAAAATTGGTCCATGAGAACATTGTCTCCCTTGAATATTAAAGAACAAATGATTACATTGTTGATATCTTCACCAAACCTTTAGATGAAGTAGATTTATCAATATTCGCACAATTCTTGGGCTTCAAGAATCTACAATTATGGGGTGTTTCATAATGATGTAATTTCACCTCCTGAATCTCTAGATATGTGCGTTGATGGGGGGGGTGTTGGAACATCAAACATTGATGATTCATCACACATCTACCGGGTTCAATCATTCAAGAGGTCAACCTACATCTATATATAGTCGGTTGGGCGATCGACCAACACACTACATCAGTTGATCGAGTATTTGATGTGCTTATCAGTTGGACATTCAACCAACAGCCAAATATAGTCAAGAAATGGATCGACCAACCCACCAATCGATTACAAGTTGGACATGTAGACCTTTGAGTGATGAATCCTTATCAAGCCATCTCAATAGTGCAAATTTGGCAAAGTAAACTACAACAACCAAAAATTACATGTGGAAAAGATCTTCCGAATTCTATGGAAGTTGGTTAGATATTGAGGATATAAATAGTAGAACCCTTGTGTCATTATCAACATATATATTTAAATTGTGCAACAGATCATGTGGATCAACATGTGCAATATGCATTATGATGTTCTGATCATAGTGCATTGTGCTTAAGTGTTGTAAAATTTTCTTTAGAAACTGCCTCTATCTTCGAAATGTTTTGTTCCTCTTCGATCATCTATAGTATTGTGTTTTCTATTTCATGTTGTGTTCCACCCTATTCCCCGACACTTGCAACACTGAAAATATTCAAGACTTGGCCCTTTTTTCTTGTCTAGCTCTTCCACATGAACTGCATATAATTTAAATCCTTTCCTAAAACATCTCTTCAACTCTAAGCCTGAAATCTCCCTTATAGAAATGGGCCTTGGAATACCTTGTACAATTATCTTCCTTCCTTCTTCATCAAGACATGCAAATGTCTTATTATGTAAATATAGGATAGGATGATGTTTATCCAACCAATCCATTCCAATTAGGATATCATAAGATCCTAATGGTATGATATTTAGATTATTATTGGTATTCACTCCATTCAAATCTATTGGGAAACATATGACAAGCTCATTGATC
>ML779235.1:415761-481975 GCA_009831015.1 Picea engelmannii | reverse complement strand
CCAAAGTCTTAAGTTCATCAAATTGAATTTTATCTTTGTAAAAATATGGAAATCCACATAATAACATGTGTATTTCAACTTTTCTTCTTTTATAAATCCCACATACCTTAGCATATCCAAGAACTTCTTTTCATATTCTTACATGGTCATGCTCCCCAACTTGAGTTAAAATAACTCCTACATATTCTAGTCATGGTAATGCTCTAAAATATACTTCTATTGGAATTATTTCTTGAATTTATTCCAAGAAATAATTTTCTCATCAATGTAATTGACTGTCTTTAACTGGTCCCACCAAATAAAATATTTTCCATGTAAATGGCATATGACAATCCTAGCTTCTAAGTTAGACGAGTAGTTATGCAACTAAAAATATTTTTTGATTCCAAGTAACCAAGTTTCAACATCATCTCCCTTTTATTTTCACCGCCAAATTTTGGTGTCTTAAGCTTCATAAGCTCTCCTTGTAGATTATCCAACTCATATATTCTTCTTTGATGCCTAACAAGGGACACTTTTGGGATACTCCTTGACTCTTCAAATGTATACAACTTCCTGGATGGATGAGTATGTGAGTAGTTATGTATTTTATCTCTACTATCCCTTCATGAGTGTATGGATCCTCTATATTTATCCCTCCTTGCATGAGGTATTCCTTCTTCCTCATGTGTTGAACTTGATCCATTTTTCATTATCCTTTGTAGTTGGTTTATGATTTGCAACAACTGAGTATTTATTCAATTTTTCTCCTGTTGGGATCTTGTTATATTGTCTTTATCATATCTATAAAAGTTTACTTACACTCTCAAATTTCTCATAGTCTCTACCAATTCTATTAGCTCCACCTTACTCCTATGTCCATTAGATTCTCTCTTCATTACCTAGACTGATATTTAGGCATCTGGATTCTCCTTCATGGATGTAGGTTGTTTGTGCATATTCCATGTCTCTAATCTACAATTCTAAGTTTGACTTGATCTAATTATGCCCCTAATTTGCCAAAATGTGCAAGCAATCGTTGCAATTAGTAATTATGCATATTATAAAAGAATTGTAAATTACTACTATAGGTATTTTTTTCTTATCAATTTATGAAGAATAATATCAAATTTATATAGATTCTAATATTTCAAGATTACTCTCCTCTTAATTATATTTCCAATGACTATTCATATGCCTCAATCCGATATTTGAGTTGAAAATTATGGCCTTCTAAAAAAACAATTTTCACCTAATTTATGCTCTTTTTCCACTAGTGTAATTTTAACTAGGAGGTCCACTTTCATTACCTACATAAAAAAATCCATGAGGAACCAAGAAAACTTAAATATTAGGCACTGATAACATTAATTGTATTGAACACAAAAAAACCTTTAGAATATCAATATGTTTCTCCAATCAAATTATACAACAATATGGAATTGGAAACTTTGTCCCCTTTTACACTTTCTCCAAACTTCAAATTTTTAGCAAAATTGGCTATCTCCCAAACTGGACACTTCTGGGAAATATTTACTAAGGGAAAGTTGTCTATATTTATGAGAAGGAAAAATTTTGAGTAAATACAATTTTCCAGTTTTATGATTTGGGGTCCCTTTTCCTCCTTTGAAAATCCCCCAAAAATGGCCTCAAATAGTGGATTTTGGCATGTTTCATCATCCCCATTCCAAACCCATTGGAATATGGCCAAAATATCCTATCTTCATGTCTATTTCCTTGTTTCATTGTAATAATCTCATTAGAAACTTAGGCTTTGTTAGATAGTACTAGTTTATTCTTCAAAAATCACTAATTTACAATTTATGGTGGGAAAAGGCCAAGGCAGACACCTATGCAATGTTGGGGATGTAATGGAGATCATAAGTATAGAGATTGACCTCAAAGAAAGGACAAGGTGAGAGTTGTTCACAATGTTCAACCAACAGAAACAATGGAGGACATGGGCAGAAGAGTACTAAGGATCTATACAGACCTGGACAACACGCAAGTTGATTTTCAATCACACATGATTGAAGTTGAAGGTATGATCAATAACCATTCCTTTACTATTTTAATTGATTCAGGGGCTAGTCATAACTATATATATCCTAATGTAGTGAAAATATTTCAATTACTAATAAGAAAGCATGGGAAATCTTGGTTGTTGCAGCTGGCTACAAAATCCAAGAGAAAGTTTCTTGAGTTGGTTAAATCATGTCTAGTGGGCATGAATGGACTAAGTACCAAGGAAAATTTGAACATCTTGCCTTTGGGATCATATGATTGCCTAATTGGTATGGATTTGTTGGACCAACACCATGAAATATTAGACTTTCATAACAAGGCATTCACTTTCCTAGATGAGGAAGGAAATCATAGAGCAGTCCAAGGAATCTTGAGGGTAGTTACTATCCGGGAAATCTTAGCAATGTAGCTAAATAAGTGTTACAGGAAGGGTTTTCAAATATTTTCAGCCCATATGGAGGAAGAATATAAGGATAAGGTGTCAAATCTAGAGCATCATGCAGTCCTGGAAGATTTTGAAGATGTGTTCAAGGAGGTACCAGGACTACCCCCAAGGAGAGATATTGATTTATCTATAAATTTGATGCCTGGGGCAGCTCTAGTATCAAAGACTCCTTACAGAATAAGTACACCAGAGCTGAAGGAGTTACAAATGTAGCTTGACGAGATTCTGAAGAAGGGGTATATACGCCCAACTGTGTCACCTTGGGGTGCCCCAGTCTTGTTCATGAAGAAGAAAGATGGGACATTAAGATTGTGCATCGATTTCAGACAGTTGAACAAAGTGACTATAAAGAACAAGTATCATCTACCAAGGATTGATGATCTCTTCGATCAGTTGAAGGATGATAGGATATTTTCAAAGATACATCTTAGGTCAGGATATCATCAGGTGAGGCTTAAAGAGGAAGACATCAACAAGACCTCCTTCAATATAAGGTATGGTCATTATGAGTTCATAGTGGTGCCATTTGGGTTATCAAATGCGCCGATTGTTTTCATGTGCCTTATGAATGGTGTTTTTCGAAAATATTTAGACAAGTTTTTCATTGTCTTTTTGGATGACATCCTTGTATATTCCATGTCGGAAGAAGAGAATGAGCATCATTTGAGGATGGTGTTGCAAGTGCTAAGAGAGCATCAATTGTATGCCAAATTGAGCAAGTGCTCATTTTATCAAAACATAATTCACTATTTGGGGCATATTGTATTTGAAGAAGCGATAGCAGTGGACCCTGAAAAGATTGAGGCCATTAAAGGGTGGACAACACCTAAAAATGTGACAGAAGTTAGATCCTTCATGGGTCTAGTTGGCTACTACAGAAGGTTCATTGCAGGGTTTTCAAGAATAGCTCATCCCATCGCTTCCTTGCAAAGGAAGGGGAAGAAGTTTCAATGGACAGAAGAATGTGAAAAGGGCTTCCAACAATTGAAGCAATTGTTAACCAGTGCTCCAATTCTGAAGATTGTAGATCTGAATGAATATTGTGTGGTTTGCACAGACGCATGCAAAGAAGGTCTGGGTGGAGTCCTCGGCCAAAATGGGTTTGTGATATGTTTTGAATCTAGGAAATTGAAAGAGCATGAAAGGCTCTATGCAACTTATGATTTGGAGTTGGCATCCATATTTCACGCTTTGAAGAAGTGGAGGTACTACCTCATGAGAAAGAGGTTTGAGTTGACGAAAGACCATATTGGTCTGAAATATTTGTTTGATCAACCAACTTTGAATGTTAGGCAAAGTAGATGGTTGGAATTCCACTATGAGTATGACTTTGATATCAATCACATCAAAGGAAAGGAGAACAAGGTGGTTGATGCCCTCAGAAGGAGAGTGCATGAACTGCATGTTACAACCATTGGCATGTATTAGATGGATCTTAAAGGAATAATTTCTGAGACCGCAAAAGTTGACTTGCAGTACATGGAATTGGTAACAAAATTGCAGCAAGGTAAAATGCAGCAGAAAGCTGAAAATTAAGAATTGAGAATTGATGGAATTCTCTTATACATAAAAAAAGTTTATGTACCCAATTCTCCTGAATTTAGGAGTGGGATTTTAAAAGAAATGCACAATGTACCTTATGTGGGACACCCAGGATATCAGAAAATAGTTTTAGCAGTCAAGAACCAATATTATTGGCCGAGCATGAAGAGGGAGGTTGTTGAATACATAGCTAAATGATTGGAGTGTCAAAGGGTAAAGGTTGAGTATAGACACCCAGTTGGGTTACTGCATTCATTACCCATTCCTCAGTGGAAGTGGGAAGTGGTGACAATGGATTTCATCACAGGATTTCCTGGAACAAGCAAGCAGCATGATGCAATCATGGTGGTAGTGGACAAGCTTAATAAAACTTTCCATTTCATTCCTATGAAGGTTACTCACAAGGAAACCAATGTTGTTGATATTTCTATGAGGGAAGTAGCATGATTGCATGGTATTCCCAAGACAATTGTGCCTGATAGAGACCCAAAATTTACCTCAAATTTTTGGAGAGGATTATTCAAGGGGTTCAGAACAAACCTGAACTTCAGCATAGCCTGTCATCCTGAGTCTAATGGAAAAATAGAAAGATTAAATAAAGTGATGGAAGATATGCTAAGGATGTATGTGATGGACAAACCGTCTAAATGGGAAGATTATCTACACTTGGTAGAATTTTCCTACAATAATGGGTATCAAGCATCACTGAAGATGAGCATGTTTGTAGCACTTTATACGCCCAATTAATTTGGGACAACCCAGCTGATAGGGCAGTGGTTGGACCAGATTTTCTCAGGGAAATGGAAGAGAAATTGTTAAAGATTAAACAGAATTTGAAGGTTGCCCACGACAGGAAGAAAATCTATGCTGACAAGAACATAACTCACAAGGAATTTAAAGTGGGGGATCATTTTTTCTTGAAGGTGAAAGCCAAAACAAGTTCCCTGAAGCTGGGAAATTGTTCCAAGTTGGCAGCCAAATATTGTGGTCCGTTTGAAATCCTAGAGAGAATTGGTCCAGTAGCTTATATGCTTGCATTGTCTGCATTTATGTCTATACATAATGTATTTCATGTATCATTGCTTAATAAATATATACTTGATGCTAATCATGTTATAGATTGGAATGTGATTCAGGTGGAGCAAGAAAGCGCCTTTCAGGTGCATCCGATGCGCATACTGGACTGGAAAAGAAAGAAGCTTTGGAATCGATCCATAGGGATTGTAAAGGTCCGGTGGACCTAGTACGGTCCTGATGATGCAACATGGGATCATGAAGATGTTATGCAGGAATAATACCTACATCTTTTTGAAGATTTTGAAAATATTTTTGATGTCATGTAAATGAGTTGCACTAAGGACAATGCAAAAATAAGGGGAGGGGATTGTAACATCCCAAGGCCAAGACCTGATTGTAATTACGAATGTAACATGTTTTGTAGGCTGGTGAGCCAAGTATTTATAAGTTGGTAGGATTATGTGTTTATTAGGCCAAAGAGCCTAGATTTTAAAGGCTAGGAGCATGTTTTGTACATGTAAATATTCATATTATTAATATAAACAACATCATTGTGTGTAGACCTAACATGAAGAAAGAGTATGGGAGAATAAGCTCCACTAGGTTGGGTAAGGGAGGGGGGCTGAGAGACTAGGAAAAGGGTCTAAGCTTGAGGGATTAACCCAAGGGAATATTATAATCTATTTCCTTAGATTACTAAATTTTGGGGAAATAAACCCAGTTATCTTAAGTTCCATTGGGAGGAGGAATGGGTTCCAAGTGGCGAAGAACGTGCTCCTGGAGAGCCAAGTGTCATTGAGGATGCATGAAGATTTATGTGGGAATTTTCACCATTGTTGGGGGTTCACGAACAATTATGGCCATCTTTTCGGGGGAGTTCGCTCTCAGCATTGGGACCAGGGGATCCATCTGTTGCCCCAATTCACTCACGTAGTCAGCCTATTCCGCCATTGTTGAAACCTTTACCTTCATGAACCTATGTAAATTGTTGATTCCTCCCTTGCCTTACCAGAGTTTGCTACTATGGTTACCTAGTTGACTTAAGAGATGGTTTGAAGAGGCAGGTTGTCAAGCCTGTGTGTAACTCTCTCAGGTGAGATAGTGTGGATAGAAGAAGGAGGTTGTCAGGCCTGTGAGAAAATCTCTCCAAGTGAGAGAGTGTGTTGAGGAAGTGATTTCTCCTAGAGGAAATCCAGTAGCATCTACAGAGCTCTAATAATTCTTGATCCTACCTGTTGTTGAATCCCAAGGAAAGGGAGATGTAGTAGCCGATGGACTGTTGGATAGTGAAGGTGTACACTCCTGGGGTGGAACAAGAATTTGGGGAATAAGAGTCTGCGAGTTGTGGGCGTAAGTGGCTCCTTGGAGAAAATACTTCATGTTGTACTGTGCAACTTCCTGTTGTCCCTGCCTAGCCTAGGAATCCCTTGCCCGATGGAGTTTACTCCCAGCTCGGGGGTAACCCATTACTAAGAGTGATGAGCAACGTGATCTACGGTTTGGAGGTTCATGGAAGGTATGCACACAGTTGGTGTACTTCAATTAAAAGATAAGTACCATTTCCAAGTTTGGTTACATGTTGTGTATTTATATATGTTGTTATATTTATGGGTTTTGTCTGTGATTATTGCATGTATGATTTTACTGATATTTCTACATTATGTTGTGTGATAGCAAAATGTAAATCATTTGTTAAATATTGGTATATGTTATTGTCTCTTACGCAAGAATATGTGTATGTAGAGAATGTTTATGTCTAGTTAAAATTGCATTATATATGTGTGTGTGCTCTAGTATGTTAGTTTTCAGAGGTAGCATGTACTGGCCTAGTGGTGGTTGGGGACGTTACAAGTTGGTATCAGAGCGAAAAATATGTTTACGAGTGGTGTTTCCCGGCCTGTTGGTGTTTGGGGATGTCACAAATTGGTATTAGAGCGTTATCTGGAGTAACATGGCCCAACCTTGGTGGTCGAGGATGTTACAAATTGGACCCACAAAATCTTGTTGAGGAAGGCAAGAAAAGAGAGGAAATTCGTGGGCAGAAAAAGAGGAGGCAAGAAGAAGAGTCGGGGGACCATTTCTAAAGAGGGAGAGCATGTGCAGTTGTCTGGTTCTGAAGAAAACTAAAAAATGAATTTGTTATGGGTACAGAAATTTGTTGGGCAACGTTTTTCAGTTCAAGCTGATAAACGTTGTAAAGAATATGAGTGACCGCGGAAGCACTCATTGAAGACCCCCTTCCTTGGTGGAGAGAAAACCAATTTTTCGAGCTCAAGTGGGAAGAGGAGAGTGGCCTCTGTCCCTGGATGTTGTTGAAGAGAAGGAAGATTCTCTCTTAGAGCACCATGATCTAGCTAGGGGGTGGTCAATGATAAATTCATCTAGGAGTTGTTGTTCCTATATTTGGGTGGAAAAGAGCACCCCTTTCAGTAGTTGCATCACTATATGGTTTCTATATAAGTATATTCTGTTAAATCTCTGTAATGCTTAGATCAGAGAAAATTATACATTATGTTTTAGAACTGGGTAAGTTTATTTCTGACAAAAGTAACTTGAGAAATTCAAGTAAAATAAAGAGAATGTCTTAGTTGAAGCTCATTTGATTTAATTTCTTATCTCTTGACTATTTGTGTGCTAGAATAAGATTTTGGGGAGTGGATGTTGTGGTTGACTGTGTTGTATAGTTTAATGCATGTTGGGGAATTTATGCCTAAACAGTTAAAAAATATCTATAACACCTCTGAAAGAAGAGAGAGTAATTTTTCTACGTAATAGTGTTCCATTTTAGTATTTCCTCAAATCCCCTACCAAAAAAGTTAGAAGATATCAAATCTGTGTGGATTTTAGGAAATAATCTCAAATATGGGAAAACATTAAAAGGCCTTATAAATAATTATTGAGGAAAAATAATTAGAACATAAACATGAAATTGGTCTAAAT
Organism: Picea engelmannii; assembly: GCA_009831015.1. NCBI lineage: Eukaryota > Viridiplantae > Streptophyta > Pinopsida > Pinales > Pinaceae > Picea > Picea engelmannii. The sequence continues at coordinate 474,027 of ML779235.1, read as the reverse complement.
GAATTAAAATACAAAAGTTCTCAAAATTCTGTTTGGGGCATAAATAAACATTTATGTTTAAATTGTGTTAAATATCCTAAATTTGGGAAGAATCCCCTTAAATTTTGGTGGACAGTAAATCCTAGTAGAAACACCGAATTTACTGTGGAGGTAAATCTTTGTATTATGATCATTTCCCTCAAATTTAGTAATAGTAGTAAAGCACAATAATAAGGAAATAAAATTATACTCATTTACCCATGAGAAGGGATAGATTATAATTATATTTTAATTTACATGATGGAGAAATCTCCTTGGAATATAAACTTTTATTAAATCTCTTTATAAAGCCCAGAAAACTATATTTTTCCTTTCTTTATTTTTTTGTAAAAGAAAATAATTTTCCTTTACATCATTCAGGTAACAAAACTGAGTAAAAATATGGAAATATATGTATATATGTCTATATACACATGATTGTTATTATTATTATTAATATTAATATTATTTTATTATTCTGAAAATGCAGGGTAAAGCCCCTAGAGCGTAAACTACCTGAGACCAAAAAGAATAGGGAATAAAGGGTGACCAAATGCTTTAACCTTCTCATAGTCTTCAGAACTATGGGATTTCGGATCTCTGGGGCTCTAGGATGTTTGGGTGATGGGATTCCACGAGCCAAAGTTGTCGAATACCCGAACCCTTATGTTCCCTGAGCAAGGTTGCATAAGTAATAAATACAATTATTTAAATTATTGTATTTAATGTGATCGATTAACGAAATTAATTAATATAAAATACCTTTAATACAATATATATTATATTATAATCCAAATTATTTCACTGTATTTAAATGACAACGTAATTACAAGTGGTCCCCTTTTGGGACATTGAAGCTTCAGGACTACGGGGCTCCAAGAGAATTGAGTATAAAGGATGTGTGGGATAGCCGAAGGAGATTGAATCGGAGAACTCTCTCTCTCTCTCTCTCTCTCTCTCTCTCTCTCTCTCTCTCTCTCTCGTCAAATATTAATATAATATTGGATAATTTTAAAACCTAGGCATAATTTTCGAGGAATATAAAATAATATATTATATTATTTTAAGGTTCATTAAATTGATTACGCATAAATGAATCCAACTCCTTTGATTATTAAATGATGTGGTAATGTGTGCCAATGGGGTCACTTCGGAGCTTTGGGGCTCCACGATATTGGAGTATAAGGAATGTGGTGGAGAGCCGAAGGGGGTTGACCCAGAGTTCTCTCTCTCCCCCTTATTTCAATATTAATAAAATATTGGAGACCTTGTAAACTTGGGCGCAATATCCAAAAATATATAATATTATATTATATATTTTAAGTGAGTTATTTTGATATTGGCGCATATTAAAGTAGAAACCCTCTTTACCCTTTTTAATTTAATATTTAATGCGAAGTCGCGTGTAAGTGTGGACCCTTCGGGAGTTTGAGGCTTCAGGAGTTCAGAGCTTCGGGACTCTGGGATGTTGGGGAAAATAGAGTGTAAGAGAAAAATGGCCAAAGGTCGAACCTATTCTCTCGTATCTGTATGTTGTAATAAATGTTAAGTGGAATTAATTATATTATATGATGATATAATATAATTAATTTGCACAAAGGTATAGTAGGAGTGGGACCCTTTCTGTAACTCCGGCATTCGAGAGATTTGGGTTCATTAAATCCTGATGAGGAATCTTTGTCGAAGCCTGAAGGCTTAAGTATTAATGGGTATTGAGAATCCTAAGTGCTCCTTTGATATAAATTAATCATATTATAATATAATTAATAAAAGGATAATTTGTGGTTGAATATAGTTAATCATTTTCCTAGTAAATAAATAAATATGCATATATGTGTGTGTGTGTGTGTGTGTGTGTGTGTGTGTGTGTGTGTGTGTGTTAAATCACGTGAAAATGCAGCATGGAGTTGCGTGTCAAGAAGGAATTGAATTATATACCTTAATTAAGGTTAGTCAATTTAAGTATATTATGGAGAAATTAATCTCATTGTATTATAATATAATTACTCATAATCATCATATGAGTAATTTATTGAGTTAGTGTTAAACTACTTCTAAGGGGGGAAAGAGAAACTAAAAACCTCATTAATTACTGGGCCATCGGTATTAGGTTAAGAACAAATTAATTGTTGGATAATTAGTTGGGGTGAATAATTATCCTTAATGAGGTTTAAGTAATCAATTACCAAAGAATGGTATTCTACGAAATATTAATTAAGTATTTTAATTGGACTATAGGAGAGGGACTATTGTCATCATCTAGTCATGCAAGCCTAAGCGCCTTGTGGTGACATGGCGAATTGATGCTGACTAAGAACATCATTTTGATGGTGCATGTTAATATTCAATGGGTTGACGAGTCGAGTGGGATCCAGTAGGATTGGTGAACCTTAGGTGTTGAATGGATCCTAACTAAAGTTTAGGAGGTCTAGCATGCATCGAGACTGTCCATCGAGAGAAAGGGATTAGTCCTTGATACCCATTCGTCGGAGGTAAACAAAACATTTATACCCCATCCCTTAAAAGAGTACTTAGGGGTCGGGTGTGTGACAGAGCGGGAAACAACACTTTCCCTGCTTGGGCTCATGAACGAGTCACATAAAATTTTATTATAGAGCTTTTAAAGGGTAACACCCTATCTTACCCTATTTATAAGAAGCTTATTTAAACCACTATTGAAGAGAGGAACGAAACTTTCTGTTTTTGTTATATGTTCTAAAAATCTGAACTATGTGTTTCTAGTGTTCCAAATAATGAAGTTGAATTCACCTTACAAATTGTATGTGTTGTTCTTAAACTAGTAAATACTTAACCAACAAAAAATGTTTTATCATCACTCAAACAGTGAGTGGCTGGCAGGAAAAATACAACGTAAAGAATGGTGACACACCATGAGTTGGGGGAAATATCACACAATAGAGAAGAAGAATTTGATGAGAAGAGGTTGGTGGAAACCCCTTTGTATTTGGATAAACTGTAAGAATCCTCATGGAATAATTATAGAGTCATAAGGATGACAATGAAAGGCTGATAAAAGAAGAAAAATAAACTAAAATTAATGCAGTCCTACTACAAATCCTATCAGATATACAAAGGTAGTTGCAACATGGGCCAGCAACCAGTAATGTGGATAGACATCATACTAAGAAAAACCAAAGTCCACCTGAGATACAAAAGCATGTTCCTGAAAGTGACCACACAAAGAGGAGAACCTCAAAGAAGGCCCAACATGGAGCCAAGAGACATTCAATGGAAGAATCCTCTAGTGAGGAAACTGAAAAATCCAAGGAATTGTCTAGTATTGAGACTAGTTCACATTCCCAGAGGAGAATAAAGAAGAGGAAACATTCCAAGAGCCATGACCCTGAATATTTTAATAAAGCCAAACCACCCACCTTCCATGGAGAAATTAAAAAGGGAGAAGAAGAAGAAGTTTGGCTATTTGGCTTGAAGAAGTAATTCAAAGTCCATGGCTACTCTGAAAACATAAAGGCCTGAATAGCCATTTTCAACTTGAATGGAAAGGCCTCCATTTGGTGGGATGAACTTAGGAATGTGAAAGGAATCCATGAGAAGGAATTGTCATGGAAACAATTTGAGAAATAATTTAAGAAGAAGTATATGTCTAAAAAATACTTTTATGGGAAGACCAAGGAGTTCTATAAAAACAAGCTAGGGCATCTCACAATAAATGAATATATCAACAAATTTCTTGATTTGATGAAGTATGTGCCCTACATAAAGGATGAAAAGGTAAAGATGCAATGGTTTATTAGTGGATTGCATTAGTCCTTCCGAGACATAATTGAATTTGATGAACCAAAGACTTTAGAAGACACTATCCGGAAGGCAAGGTACTGCTATGAGCAATTAAAAAATAAGGCAGAACCTCATAAGGACTAGAAGAAGAAAATTAATTTGGGATTCAAGAATAAAGGGTTTAAATCCTCAAGATTTAAGAATCATGGGAAAATCTCTAAGATGATCCTTCCTACTAAAAGTGTATATCAGCATAATTTTCCATCTCAAAGTGGTAATAAACCCTCTAGATCAGCCCTAGGTAAGACTTATAATACAAAGAGAGAACTCTTGAAATGTTGGGTTTGTCAAGAAGAACATCTACTGAGAGAATTCCCACATAGGAAACAGGAATCGAAGATTCTACAACATCCAGGAGGCTACCATAGTCAATGATGTGGCTAGGAGCATGCCACAAATTTATGCAGCCCTGGATAATAGACAAGCTAACCACAAAGCTTTAGTAGTGGATATGGAAGGTATGATTCCCAACCATCTAGTTTCCATTTTAATTGAACCCGGTTCTAATCTAAGTTATGTTTCCCCTCAAATTGTTGATCAATGTCAGTAAGTAAAACATGTTAAATCATGGCTGGTGCAACTAGCCATCAGAACCAAAAGAAAGGTAACAAAGGTCATACTAGCTTGCCAATTCATTATGAATGGATTACCCACCCAAGAAACCCTAAACATGCTCCCTTTAGGATCTTATGACCTGTTGATTGGCATGGACTGGTTGGCTTCCCATAAAACCAAGTTGGACTGTTACAATACAAATTTGGAGTGTGAATATGAAGAAGGGAGAAAAATAACCCTACAAGGAATTCAAAATCTTGTCTCAGTGAGACAAATATCAGCCCTTCAAGTGAATAAGTATTGCAGAAAGGGATGTCCTTTGTATGCAATACAAGTGTTGAAATATGTTGAGGACAATGAACCAAGCCTAGAGGACCATCCTATATTAAGAGAGTATAAAGATGTGTTTCCAGAAGAGGTACCAGGTCTACCTCCAATAAGAGATATTGACTTTTCAATAGAACTTGTACCCAGAGCAGGGCCAATGTCTAGAACACCCTATAGAATGAGTACATCAGAGCTAGTTGAGCTCAAACTACAGTTAAAGGAGATGTTGGAAAAAGGTTACATTCATCCTAGTGTGTCTCCTTGGGGAGCACCAGCTTTGTTTGTGAAGAAGAAGGATGGCACACTCAGGTTTTGCATATACTATAGACAACTCAATAATATGACCATTAAAGATAAGTATCCCTTGACAAGGATCGATGATGTGTTTGACCAATTAAGAGGTGCTACAATTTTCTCTAAGATTGACTTGAGGTTTGGATACCATCAAGTCTGAATTAAGGATGAAGATATCCACAAAAAAACCTTTATGACAATATATGGGAACTCTGAATTTGTGGTGGTGCCATTTGGGCTTACCAATGCACCAACCACTTTTATGTGCTTAATGAATAATGTACTCAGTAAGTTCTTGGACATATTTGTGTTGGTTTTCATTGATGATATCCTAATCTATTCTAAGAGTATGGAAGAGAATGAATAACATCTCAAGTTAGTGCTTTAAGTGCTAAGACAACATCAGCTCTATGCTAAGTTTAGTAAGTGTGATTTTTTCCAAAAACAAGTCCATTACTTAGGCTATGTTATTTCTGAAGAACAAGTGGCAGTTGATCCTGACAAGATCAAATCCATTATGGATTGGCCTACCCCAAAATATGTATCTGATATAAGATCCTTTATGGGCCTAGCAGGATACTATATAAGGTTCATAAAGGGATTTTCCAATATTGGTTGCCCAATCACCTCCCTTCAGAAAAAGGGAGTTAAATTCATTTGGACATCAGAATGTGAAGAGAGATTCCAAAAGCCGAAATACCTTCTAACCAATGAACCTATGTTGAATAATGCAGAACCAAACAAGGACTTCCTTGTGTGTATAGATGCCTGCAAGGAAGAGCTCAGAGGAGTCCTTATGCAAGAAGGACATGTGATTTGCTACGAATCCAAAAAATTGAATGAACATGAAATCAATTATGTGAGCCACGATTTGGAATTGGATTCCATAGTACATGCTTTACAAATGTGGAGGAATTACCTCCTAGGTAGAATATTTGTACTTATGACAGAGCATAGTTGGTTTAGATATTTGTTTGATCAACCAAAACTCAATGCTAGACAAGCTAGGTGGATGGCTCTCCCTAGTGAATTTGATTTTGAAATCAAACATATTAAAGGAAAATAAAATAGGGTGTTTGATGCCCTTAGTAGAAGTATGAAAGTGATTCACTTGGAATATGTAAGCACATTTGAATCAAACATCAAGGAGAGAGTCAAAAGTGCACAAGAAACAGATGCATTTTTCAATATTGTGAAATCATACCTAGAGCAAGAGCCCACATGGATGAAGTATGAGGGCTATCAAATGTTGAATGATGACCTTCTAACTTACAAAGGTTGGTTGTAAATTCCAAATTGTGACGACTTGAAGAGGTTCATAATGGATGAACTACGTAAAATACCATATACTGGTCATCCCGGTTATCAGAAAATGATCACAACCACTAAGAAACTGTTTTATTGGCATGGATTGAAAAAGGACATATTTTATTACTTAGCTAAATGTCTAGAATGTCAACAGGTTAAGGCAGAGAACTGACATCCAACAGGGTTTTTGCATCCCCTGCCAATTCCAAAATGGAAATGGAAAACCATCTATATGGATCTCATCACAGTATTTCCTAAATCAACCAAGCAGAATGATGCCATTATGGTAGTTATGGACAAACTGAGCAAGGTTGATCACTTTATTCCCATCAAGTCAACTTGCAAGGCAATAGATATTGCCAGTATTTTCATGAAAGGGATATTTAGTCTACATGGCTTGTTTAGGAAAATCATATCAGACATAGATACAAATTTTACTTCAAATTTTTAGAAATCTTTATTTGCAGGTTTTGAAACTAAATTTCTATTTAGTATAGAATATCACCCTCAAAATAATGGGTAGAAAGAGAGTGTAAACCAAGTGTTATAGGACGTGTTAAGGATGCATGTGATGCATCAGCCCAAAAAGTGGGAAGACTACCTACCACTGGTAGAGTTTGCTTATAACAATGGCTATCCAGAGTCATTGAAGATGAGCCCTTTTGAGGCCCTCTATGGTAGACAATGCAATATTCCAATAAGTCAGAATAACCCAGTAGATAGAATTACACTCAGACTAGATATGTTAAAAGAAATGGAACAAAAATTAGTTCAAATAAAAGAAAATATGAAAATAGCTCAAGATAGACAGAAAATCTATGCAGACATAAAAAATACTCCTAGAGAGTTCAAAGAAGGGGATCATGTGTATCTCTGAGTTTGGCCCAGAAAAAGTTCCTTGAGAATGGGAGACTGTGCCAAGATGGCACCTCGGTATTGTGGAACCTTTGAAATTTTGGATAGAGTGGCACTTGTAGCATATAGACTAACACTTCCTCCCATAGTGAAGGCACATAATGTTTTCCATGTTTCGTTACTGAAGAAATATGTACATGATTTTAATCATATAATTGATTGGTCTGTGATTCGGTTGGAACTAGAGGGATAATTCCTTCCAGATCCACAATGCATAATAGACAGGAAAGAAATCCCACTCAAGAACAGAACTATTGCACAAGTCAAGGTGCAATGGAAACACTTTGGTCCAGATGAAGCTACATGGGAAATGGAGGATGTCATTAAATAGGAATACCCATTTTTGTTTACTGTTGTACATACATAGCACATTATCAGGTAGAACATTGAGGATGATGTTCCTTTAAGGGGGAGGGGATTGTAATACCCCTGTTTCCCCCAACTTGTAAATATAACTATAACCTGCTAAAATACTATGGGCAAATTGAATATGTGTGGATGTTGGGATTGATGAACCTTTTCGTTATAAAAGGTAATGTTTATACTAATGTTACTAAATAAAATGGAAAGTGTTGCATAACTGTTGAAGGGGTTTTCCTAAGTATATCATGATGCATGAGAGAGATGGTGAGAGGAACCAATAATGGATGAGATGGCCCCTACCATACCAGAACTCCACTGGATTTAAATTATTCAAACCCAGAGTAGTCCTCTGACCTATAAAAATAAATTACCAGTTAGGTTGGTAGTTGGGAATTTCTCCTCAAGACTCAATGAGGAGATGGGAAGAGTACCCATCTAAAAACTTCTTGACTTGACCCATGAAATTTGTGGGCAGAAAAAGAGGAGGATAAATAATTAGGACATAAACATGAAATTTGTAGGCAGAAAAAGAGGAGGAGGATAAATTCCTTATAAATAATTATCGAGGAAAAATAATTAGGACATAAACATGAAATTGGTCTAAATGAATTAAAATACAAAAGTTGTCAAACTTCTATTTGGGGGATAAATAAACATTTGTGTTTAAATTGTGTTATATCTCCTAAATTTGGGAATAATCCCCTTAAATTTTGGTGGGCAGTAAATCCTTGTAGAAACACCAAATTTAATGTGGAGGTAAATCTTTGTATTAGGACCATTTCCCTCAAATTTAGTAAGAGTAGTAAAGCATAGTAATAAGAAAATACAATTCTACTCATTTACCCACGAGAAGGGAGAGATTATAATTATATTTTAATTTCGATGATGGAGAAATATCCTTGGAATATAAACTTTTATTAAATCTTTTTATAAAGCCTATAAAACTATATTTTTCCTTTCCTCATTTTTCTATAAAAGAAAATAATTTTCCTTTAAATCGTTCAGGTAACAAAACTGAGTAAAACTAAGGAAATATATGTATATATGTCTATATACATATGATTGTCATTATTATTATTTTATTATTTTGAAAGTGCGGGTTAAAGCCCTTGGAGCGTAAAAGACCTGATACCAAAGAGAATAGGGAATAAACAGTGACCAAATGCTTTAACCTTCTCGTAGTCTTCAAAACTCTGGGGCTTAGGAGCTCTAGGGCTCTGAGTTGTTTGGGTGATGGGATTCCACGAGCCAAAGTAACCAAATACCTCAACCCTTCCTTTCCCTGAGCAAGGTTGGATAAGTAATAAGTACAATTATTTATATTATTGTATTTAATGTGATCAATTAACGAAATTGATTAATATAATATACCTTTAATACAATATATACTATACTATAATCCAAATTATTTAATTACAAGTGGGTCCCTTTCGAGACTTTGGGGTTCCGGGAAAATTGAGTATAAAGGATGTGTGGGAGAGTCGAAGGAGATTGACCCGTAGAACTCTCTCTCTCTCTCTCTCTCTCTCTCTCTCTCTCTCTCTCTCTCTCTCTCGTGTCAAATTTTAATACCCAAAAGGTCGAGCCCCTGTTGTAATTATGAAAGTAATGATGTTTATAAGTTGGTGAGCCAAGTATTATAAGTTGGAAGGCTTATCTGTGAATTAGGATGGAGAGTCTAGGGGCTAGGGGAAGTGGGCCTGATTTTGTATATGTAATTATGCAAATTATTAATAAAAATACATTGTTGTGTGTAGACCGACCACAAAGAAAGAGTTATGGGGGACTAAGCTCCACTAGGCTAGGTAAGGGAAGGGGGATGAGAGGCTAGAATGAGGGGCTAAGCTTAAGATATTAAGTCTGATAGAATAATATATATATTATTATTCTAAATGTTGTGAGTGGGATATGAATATATCCTAAGTTACTTTGGAAAGGGGGTAGGACTTCCAAATCGAGAGGAACACGCTTCATGAGCACCATGTGTCAGCTCAGGCACATGCAATATAAGTGAGATTCATATTGTTTTACTTCTCTGGGCCATTTTTTCACCAGTGCACCCTACAAGCACTAGTACCCTGGTACGCCTTGTTGAATTCTTGAACCACACCGAACCTCTACAACAAAACCGAATTGACAACCCTACTAAACCTGTGCCCCTGGTGGTTTCATGTGTTTTGTCCTGTCTATACCGTTTCCCACGTCCAGTTTCTGTTTCTGCCATCACCATACCCGTGTGTTGAGGAGCGGGAGTGAAAAAGTGGGTTGTCAGGCCCATGGATAGAAGAAGCAGGTTGTCAGGCCTGTGAGAAACTCTCTCCAGGTGAGAGAGTGTGATGAGGAAGTGAGTTCTCCTAGAGGGAGTCCAGTAGCACCTACAGAGATCTGAGAATTCCTGATCCAGACTGTTGCTGAAGCCTAAGGAAAGGGAGGTGTAGCAATTGATGGACTATTGGAAAGTTAAGGTGTACACTCCTGGGGTGGGACAAGAATGTGGGGAATGAGAGTATGTGAGTTGTGGGCGTAAGTGACTCCTTGGACGAAATCCTTTATGTTGTACTGTGCAACTTCTTATTGTCCCTACCTAGCCTAGGAATCCCTTGCCCAATGGAGTTTAGTCCCAGCTCGAGGGTGACCCACTGCTGAGAGTGATGAGAAGTGTGTTCTAAGGCAAGGAGGTTCGTGGAAGGTCTGCACACAGTTGGTGTACTTCAATTAAAAGATAAGTACCATTTCCAAGTTTGATTACACGTTGTGTATTTATATATGTTGTTATATTTATGGGTTTTGTCTATGATTACTGTATGCATGCTTTTACTGTTATTTCTACATTATGTTGTGCGATAGAAGAATGTAAATCATCTGTAAATTGTGTATGTGTTATTATCGCTTCTGCATTAATCTATCTATGAACAGAATGTTTATGTCGGGTTGAAAATATATATATATCTATGTGTGTGTGTGTGTATGCATATGCATATGTATATGTATATGTATGTATGTATTTATATATATGTATATGTATATGTATATTCGAGCATGTTAGATTTTTGAGGTAGCATTTCCTAGCATGTTGGTGCCTGGGGACGTCACAAATTGGTATCAGAACATTATTGGAGTAGCATGGCCTGGCTTGGGTGGTCGGGGGTGTTACAAGTTGGTATCAGAGCTGAGAATTAAAATCTACAGTCATTAGGTAGCGTTATCGTCCTGTTGGTGGTGGCTAGGGACGTCACAAGTTGGTATCAGAGCCATAGTTTTAACACTGAGTCTGGATGGGCCATGTTAGTGGTTAACGAAACAAAAGTCTCAGAGTGAATTGTTGTCGAGAGGGAAATTATGAACCTCAAAGCATCCTTGGGTGCCAAGAAGGAACCGTGTGAACACTGGGACTATGTTCAGAAGATCGGGAAGTATAATGGCTTAGGAAATGGCAACAGAGAAATAATTTGCAACAACCGTTGTGTTGGGCCGCAAAGTTTTAAATTGGGTCGTAGGATATGCTCGGGAGGAAGCTGATCCTTCACAACCGTCAGATCTAGAGAAAAGTGCATGAAATTTAACCCCTAAGTACTTCGGACTTCGCGACTTTGGCGAATTTTTACATGTTATAGAGAATAAAGGGTTGAAGCTCGAAGTTCCGAAGTTCAGAGTTAATCCGGACCATTCGTGGAAAGGAGAAATGTGTCAAAAGATCAGTTGGTTCAGGAGTTCAATGTTCAGGAGAATTGGAATGTACTAGTGTGGAATCTTCCGAAGCCCTGAAGCTCGAAGTTCTGATGCCGAAGAACAAAAGTGGTGTGGCATGATGATGTCTCTAGTGGTGATGTGGACCTTTTCTAGACATGCCATGTGCCACCACCTTAATTGTTGACAGTTGTACCATGTAGACCCCGGAAGATAAAGTAGTTCGGACTTCGAGAGATTTGAGGAATGCAAGTGTAAAATCTTCTGAAGCCTGAAGTCCTGAAGTGACGTGACCTACTAATGTCACTAGGGATGACATGGACACATGGGATGTGTTCCACATGTTAGTGATTTATGAACCTTTGGAGGATAGAAATGTCAATTAGAACGTGACACGTGTCACCTGTCATATTGGTCCACATGTCCACTTCTAGTATTTCTCCATGTGGCACTCTTCTTGAGAATGGTTAGTGGGGCCCCTAATGGTCACAGGGGACACATGGCACTAGATCCTAAAGTCTAGAGACTTGAAGATCCAAAATAAATGGTTCATGAGTTAGTGGGAGGAATAAATCCAAAAAGTCTAGTAGCGTCGAAGTGACATGACGTGATAATGTCATTGGGGGTGACGTGGAAGTATTCGTAGATTCGTGGTTCAGGAGTTTTGGGGTGTACAGATGTGAAATCCTCTAAATTCCCTGAACCCTAAAGCTCCGAAGTCCTGAAGCCCTTAAGCCTGAAACCTGGAAGGCTAGAGTTAATATTGACCATTGATCGAGAAATGACACTTGAAAACAGATGCAGCAGTCTAGAGATGTAACACTCTGAAGGATTGAGAGTATGGATAGTCTGGAACTCCTGAAGCCCAAAGTTTTGTTGTAAATAAAATTTGTTGGATTCTAGGAAGCCGTGGACCATTGATCCACCCCACTTCGTGAGTTCGCCAATGTAACACTCCAGAATTTTAGTTGTGAGGTGCGGAAAGGGAAACCTTCGAAGCTCCAGAGCCCCGAAGTTCCAAGGCTCCGGATAAGCCCCCAACTATTATCACTTGGTCATGATCATGGTCACATGTCAATTAAGGGCTGAAGAAAAAGGGACTAGCGCCTGAAAGTGAAGTGTAGAACAGAACATGGCTCAGAGATAGAGCCGTGGGGATTCTTGATTGACCAAGACCCATAGAAAATGGATTCTGATATTCTTATGTTGAATCAAATTGTTTAAGTTATTCTGGAAAATTATTAAGTACTGATAGTCCGACAAAATTCAGTTGACTGTACATTTTGAAAAATTAACAATTATTAGAACCAAACCAAATTGTTACATAGTGCAGAGAAATGGAGGAGGCAAATGATGCTTATAGTTCGGAGGATGAGGTTATAGGAATGGATGTCCATTTGGTATTTGAAGGAAAAAATTCCAATGGGCATGGAGAATAAATAGATAAAGACGTGAGCATGATGAAAATCATTAAAAATTTGCAAAAAGATGTCTAAATTCACCGGGCAGATAACAAAAGGCTTATGAGAGCCAGGGAGAAATAGGGAGACTTCAATATGAAGCTAATGTGGAGCCTGGAAAGAATTGAAAAGAAATTGGATAAGGAAAGTGGATCCAGCAAATCAGAGAGCCATAGGTTCCCTCATGTGAAAAGGAGAGAAGGAAGTGGTAACAAACATCACCAGTACTCCCGAAAGCATTCCAAAATAAGGCCACACAACAGCTCAAGACCATCTCCTACCAGAAATCATAGGAGATCTGAAGTGGATGAACTGAAGGGTGAAATGAATAATGTCAAACCTCCTACTTTTGATGGAGAGCACAAGAAAGATGAAGAGGTTGAGACATGGCTACTTGGCATGAGGAAATGTTTCCAATTACATAATTATTCCTCTCATGTAGAAGGAAGAATTGCAATATATCATATGAAAGGAATAGCATCCTTGTGGTGGGATCATCTTGTGCAAGTGAAACACATCAGAGAGAAGGATGTTACATGGAAGGAATTCAAGAAACATTTTGAAAAGAAGTACTTAACCAAGAGATATTATGACAAGAAGATGAAAGAGTTCTTTGAACTTAAATTGGGAAGCATGACTATAGATGAATATGAAAGGAGATTTATAGAGTTGTTGAAGTATGTCCCTTTCATTAAGGATGAGGCAATCAAGATCCATAGATATCTGAGTGGGCTACCATATTTTATCAGTGATAAAATCTAGTATGATGATCCTAAAACTATGGAAGAAACCATAAGGAAGGAAAAATGTTTATATGATCAGCATAGGGGAAAGCATACTTTTCAAAGAGTTTGGGAAGACAAGAGGAAGTTTAAGAAGGAGCAGAGGTAAAAGGGAAACAAGCCACCATTTTTCAGAAATAGTCCTCAAGGACAACCAGTTTTGAGGGAGCCCAGGATGGTTGTAGTAGGTGGGAAAAGGCCAAGGCAGGAACCTATGCAATGTTGGGGTTGCAATGGAGATCATAAGTATAGAGATTTCCCTCACAGAAAGGACAAGGTGAGATTTGTTCACAACATTCAGCAAGCCGAAACAATGGAGGACATGGGCATAAGAGTACCAAGGATCTATGCAACCCTGGACAACAAGCAAGTTGAGTTTCAATCACACTTGATTGAAGTTGAAGGTATGGTCAATAACCATGTCTTTACTATTTTAATAGACTTGGGATCTAGTCATAGTTACATAGATTCTAAAGTTGTGGAAATATTGTTTTTGCCAAGAAACAAGCATGAGAAATATTGGTTGGTACACCTAGCTACAGAATCCAAGAGGAAAGTTGTTGAGTTGGTTAAATCATGTCCAGTGGGAATGAATGGATTGAGTACCAAGTCATATTTGAACATCTTTCCTTTGGGATCATATGATTGCCTATTTGGTATGGATTGGTTGGACCAAGACCATGCCATGTTAGATTGTCATAACAAGGAATTCACTTTCCTGGATGAGGAAGGAAATCGGAGAGCAGTCCAAGGAATTCCCAGGGAAGTTATTGTCCAAGAAATCTCAGCAATGCAGCTAAAAAAGTGTTACAAGAAGGGAATTCAAATATTTGCAGCCCATATAGAAGAAGCACCTAAGGATAAGGTGAAAAATCTGGAGGATCATGCAGTCCTGGAAGAATTTGAATATGTGTTCAAGGAGGTACCAGGACTACCCCAAAGAGATATATTGATTTCTCTATAAATTTGATACTTGGGGCAGCTCCAGTATCAAAGAATCCTTACAGAGTGAGTACACCAAAGTTGAAGGAGTTGCAAATGCAACTTGAAGAGCTTCTGAAGAAGGGGTATATATGCCCAAGTGTGTCGCCTTGGGGTGCCCCAGTCTTTTTTGTGAAAAATAAATATGGGACATTGAGATTGTGCATCAATTTTAGATAGTTGAACAAAGTGACTATAAAGAACAAGTATCCTCTACCAAGGATTGATGATCTCTTCGATCAGTTGAAGGATGCTAGGATATTTTCAAAGATATATCTCAGGTCAGGATACCATCAGGTAAGGATTAAAGAGGAAGACATCAGCAAGACCACCTTCAGGACAAGGTATGGTCATTATGAGTTCACAGTGGTGCCATTTGGGTTATCAAATGCACCAGTTGTTTTCATGTGCTTAATGAATGGTCTTTTCTGAGAATATTTAGACAAGTTTGTCATTGTCTTTTTGGATGACATCCTTGTATATTCCAAGTCGGAAAAAGAACATGAGCATTATTTGAGGATGGTGTTGCAAGTGCTAAGAGAGCATCAGTTGTATGCCAAATTCAGAAAGTGCTCATTTTATCAAAACAAAATTCAATATTTGGGGCATATCATATCTAAAGAAGGGATAGCAGTAGACCCTGAAAATATTGAGGCCATTAAAGGGTTGACAACACCTAATAATGTGACAGAAGTCAGATCCTTCATGGGTCTAGTTGGATACTACATAAGGTTCATTGTAGGGTTTTCGAGAGAAACTCATCCCATCACTATCTTTCAAAGGAAGGGGAAGAAGTTTCAATGGACAACAGAATGTGAAATGAGCTCCCAACAATTGAAGCAGTTGTTAACCAGTGCTCCAATTCTGAATATTGCAGATCTGAATGCATATTTCATGGTTTGCACAGATGCATGCAAAGAAGGACTAGGAGGAGACCTTATTCAAAAAGGATATGTGATATGTTTCGAGTCCAAAAAATTGAAAGAGCATGAAAGGCTCTATGCCACTCACGATTTGGAGTTGGCACCCATAGTGCACGCTTTGAAGAAGTGGAGGAACTACCTCATGGGAAAGAGGTTTGAGTTGAGGACATACCATAATGGTTTGAAGTATTTTTTTGATCATCCTACCTTGAATGCTAGGCAGAGTAGATGGTTGGAATTCCTCTGTGAATATGACTTTGATATCAAGCACATCAAAGGAAAGGAGAACAAAGTGGCTGATGCACTCAGCAGGAGAGTGAAAGAACTGCATGTTACAACCATTAGCATGTATCATATGGATCTTAAATGCATAATTTATGAGGCTACCAAAGTTGATTTGCAATACATGGAATTAGTAACAAAATTGAAACAAGGTAAAATGCAACAAAAAGCTGAAAATTATGAATTGGGAATGGATGGAATTCTCCTGTACATAAACATAGTTTATGTACCCAATTCTCCTAAATCGAGGAGTGTGATTTTAAAATAAATTCATAATGTGCCTTATGTTGGGCACCCTGGATATCAGAAAACAGTGTCAACAGTCAAGAGCCAATATTATTGGCTAGGCATGAAGAGGGAGATTGTTGAATACATAGATAAATGCTTGGAGTGTCAAAGGGTCAAGGTTGAGCATAGACACCCAGCTAGGTTACTGAAGCCATTCCCCATTCCTCAGTGGAAGTGGGAAGTGGTGACAATGGATTTCATCACAAGATTTCCCAGAACAAGCAAGTAACATGATGCAATCATGGTGGTAGTGGAAATGCTTACTAAAGATGCCCATTTCATTCCTATGAAGGTTACTGACAAGGAAACCAATGTTGTTGATATTTATATGAGGGAAATAGCACGATAACACGGTATTCCCAAGACAATTGTGTCTAACAGAGACCCAAAATTTACCTCAAATTTTTTTAGAGGATTATTCAAGGTGTTTGGAACAAATCTGAACTTCAGCACAACCTATCATCCTGAGTTTGATGGATAAACAGAAAGATTTAATCAGGTGATAGAAGATATGTTAAGAACGTATGTGATGGAAAAACCATCCAGATGGGAAGACTACCTACACTTGGTAGAGTTTTCTTACAACAATGGGTATCAAGCATCACTGAAGATGAGCCCGTTTGAAGCACTTTATGGAAGAAAGTGTAACACCCCAGTAAGTTGGGACAAACTAGTTGATAGAGTAGTGGTTGGGCCAGAGTTTCTCAAGGAAATGGAAAAACAAATGTTGCAAATTAAGTAGAATTTGACGGCTTCCTAAGACAGGAAGAAAATTTATTCTGAAAAGGGAGGAACCCACAGGGAGTTTAAAGTGGGTGATCATGTTTACTTGAAGGTGAAAATCAACAGAAGTTCCCTAAATCTAGAAAACTGTTCCAAGTTGGAAGCTAGATATTATGGGCTGTTTGAAATCCTAGAAAGGATTGAACCAGTAGCTTATATTCTTACATTTCCTACATGCATGACTATTCATAATGTATTTCATGTCTCATTTCTCAAGAAGTATATACCTGATGCTAATCATGTGATTGATTGGAATGTGATTCAAGTGGAACAAGAAGGCGCTATATAGGTGCACTCGGTGCGCATATTGGACCGGAAGAACAAGCAGCTACGAAATTGAGACATAAGGCTGGTAAAGGTCCAGTGGACCTGGTACAGTCCAGAGGACGCAACGTGGAAGCATGAATATGTTATGTGGGCAGAATACCTGCATCGTTTTGAATATTTTGAACATCTTGTGGATGTTGTATAAATCATTTGCACTGAGGACAATGCAAAAATAAGGGGAGGGGATTGTGATACCCCAAAGGTCGAGCCCCTGTTGTAATTATGAATGTAATGATGTTTATAGGCTGGTGAGCCAAGTATTATAAGTTGGAAGGATTATGTGTGAATTAGGCCAGAGAGCCTAGAGGCTAAGGCCAGTGGGCCTGATTTTGTATATGTAATTATGCAAATTATTAATAAAAATACATTGTTGTGTGTAGACCGACCACGAAGAAAGAGTTATGGGGGAGTAAGCTCCACTAGGTTGGGTAAGGGAAGGGGGCTAAGAAGTTGGAATGAGGGGCTAAGCTTAAGAGCTTAAGTCCAATAGAATAATATATATATTATTATTCTAAAGTTGTGAGTGGGATATGAATATATCCTAAGTTCCTTTGGAAAGGGGGTACGACGTCCAAATGGAGAGGAACGTGCTTCATGAGGGTCATGTGTCAGCTCAGGAATATGTAATATAAGTGAGAATTCATACTATTTTGCTTCTCTGGGCCATTTTTTCACCAGCAAGCATGAGTACCCTGGTACGCCTTATTGAATTCCTGAACCACACCGAACCTATGCAACATAACCAAATTGACACCCCTGCTACACCTGTCCCCCTGGGGGTTGCCTACATTTTTTCCTATCTGTACCGTTTCCCATGTCCAGTTTTTGTTATTTCCATCACCATGGCCATGTGTTGAGGAGCATGAGTGAAGAAGAAAGTTTTTAGGATTGTGGATAGAAGAAGTAGGTTGTCAGGCCTGTGAGCAACTCTCTCCAGGTGAGAGAGTGTGTTGAGGAAGTCAGTTCTCTTGGAAGGAGTCCAATAGCAGCTACAGATCTCTGAGAATTCCTGATCCGGCCTATTATCACATATAGTTGTCAAAAGTTCATAGGAAGACCAAGTTCGTGGTCTGCGCAGATATCATCCTTGAGCACGAAGCGCAACATTCAGAGCAATCCATTTTGGGCTTGAATCACCATCAAGAAGGTTTGATTTTCAACGGTGGAGATACCATAAGAATTTTGGATCAGTGGCTCTCAGGCAGTAAGGATTTCAAGGTAGCACAAGGATTAACAAATAGGAAGAGGAGTCGAAGTCCCGAAGTAAATCTAAGCCATAGAAGGTTAAGGACATGCGTCGACAGATCTCGTACTTCAGAAGATTTACTTCGAAGGATTGCGCAAGCAAGCAGAAGCAAAGTCCCTAAGCCTGAACTCCCAAAGTAAATCTCGATCGTCCAAATCTAGAGGATGCATGGAGGCAAATCCCTCACTTCGGAGATACAAAATTTCGTAGGATTGTGGAATTTATGCATTGAAAAGTCCCGAAGAGATGAAGCCCAAACTCTCGAACTAATTGTGGATTGTTGATCTCAAACCAACAAGGACCGTTGATCTTGGTAGTAGTATCTCTAGGAGCCCCAAAGTCCTAAAGGTCCCAAAGTAAATCCCGACCATCCGAATCAAGAGGTCATACATCACCAAATCTCTCACTTCAGGAATTTGACACTTTAGAGGATTGTAAGAGTTGTGCATTAAAAAATCCTGAAGAGTCAAAGCATGAACTCCCGAAATAAATCTCATACATCCAAAACAAGAGGACACGTGACACCATATCTCTCACTTCATGAATTCGACACTTCAAAGAATTGCAAGAGAAAGTATGATAAAAAGGCTCAAAGCCCGAACACCCGAAGTAAATCTCGTCCATCCAAAACAAGAGGACATGTGGTGCCCGATCTCACACTTCGGGAATTCCTCACTTCTGAGGATTGTAGGAGCTATACACTAAAAAAGCCCGAAGCCTGAACTCCCGAAGTAGTTGTGAGCCTTTGATCTTCATAGCAGGAAGCAGGGTCCATCCAAGGGTGGTGCGTGGAAAAAAAGTGGGGCTTTCCCAGATCGCAGATCGATGACCACGCTTCATTGCGGGGATGGAACATGCTCGAACGATAAAATTCTTGAGCGGTCCTGCAATTGAAACCATGGTATAGAGAGGAAGGTACGTGGAATTTGGTGGTGATTCGTGGGCTCAAAGGCGGTGTGAATCCAGGAGATACCTCTTGGCATGTCATTCAATACTCCTCCTCTATTTGATCATTATGGAGATAGTGATGAAGATGTTGAGGTGTTTTTTGAAGCAAATAACATTAGCATCTAGCCTTCTGATGAAAATGAAAGTTTCTGCCAAGAGCAGCGTGTAAAGGAGAAAGAGCCATCCATTGATATACATGAGGCTATTTCTTGCCATTAGATAGCATATGTTATCAGGGAAAACAAAGGGGAAGTGTATTAGCAACCTGCATCAACCTTTCACTCACCTATGCTTGCCACAGACATTCATCCATATGTGAGAAGTTGTAAAACATAGCAGGCTTTCTGTTATCAATCTGGTAGGTTTTATCACCTATTTTATGATCATGTGGGGGAGTACATGGAGTTGCATTTTCTCCATGTATTGAAGCCTCCAATATTTATCTTACCTTCAGAACTAGGAGGAGATATGAAGAATGTAAGTGATTTGTTGTCACAATTTCATTATCCTTTGTTGATCAGTGATAGAGTAAATAAATTTTCAGTTAGGAGGTTACTTGAATGGCTCTGGTGGAAGTTTTATTTCACCTAGCACATTGTAAAAATCAATTAGTGTAGGTTTGTACATAAATAAGATCCTTCTAGAGCATGTGTGTTTTCTTTCTTTTCAAGTAGATAGTATACATATCATCATGTGGTCCTCAACAGGATTTTTTTGAACTCAACTCCACAACCTAAAGGCTAAGGCACTAGAACTGTGTGTTCTTGGCAGCTCACAGGGAGCATTCCATCCCCTGTGGAGCCAAATGTTATCACATATAGCTGTCAAAAGGTTGCAGGATGACCAAGTCCGTGGTCTATGTAGATATCAACCTTGAGCATAAAGCACAACATTTAGAGAAGTCCATTTTGGGCTTGAATCACCAACAAACAGGTTTGATTTTCAACAGTGAAGATCCTATAAGCAGTTCGGATTAGCAGCTCTCGAGCGGTCAGGATTTCAAAGTCGCGCAAGGATTAACGACTAGGAAGAGGAGTCAAAGTCCTGAAGTAAGTCTGAGCCATTGAAGGTTGAGGAAAAGCGTCGACAGATCTCTCACTTCAGAAGATTTACTTCAGAGGATTGTGTGAGCAAGCATAAGAGAACTCCCAAAGTAAATCTCGATCGTCCAAATATAGAGGACGCGTGGAGGCAGATCCCTCACTTCTGAGATATGACACTCCGGAGGTTTGTGGGATTTATGCATTGAAAAATATCGAAGAGACGAAGCCTAAACTCCCGAACTAATTGTGGACCGTTGATCTCAAACTAACAAGGACCGTTGATCTTGGAAACAGTATCACCAGAAGCCCTGAAGTCCTAAAGGTCCCAAAGTAAATCTCGACCATCCGAATCAAGAGGCCACACGTCACTAGATCTATCACTTCGGGAATTCAACGCTTCGGAGGATTGTAAGAGCTGTGCATTGAAAAATCTTGAAGAGCCGAAGCCCGAACTCCCAAAATAAATCTTGGTCGTCCAAACAAGAGGACACGCGACACCCGATCTCTCACTTCATGAATTCAGAACTTTAAAGAATTGCGCGAGAAAGCATGAGAAAAAGGCCTGAAGCCCGAACTCCTGAAGTAAATCTCGGTCATCCAAAACAAAAGGACACGTGGCACCCGATCTCACACTTTGGGAATTCGACACTTTGAAGGATTGTAAGAGCTATACATTGAAAAGGCCTGAATCCCGAACTCCTGAAGTAGTTGTGAGCCGTTGATATTCGTAGTAGGAAGTAGGTTCCATCCAAGAGCGGCGTGTGTCAACAAAAGTGGGGCTTTCCCAGATCACAGATCACGACCATATCGATGACCACGCTTCATTACGGGGACAGAACATGCTCGAATGATAAAATTCTTGAGAAGTCCTGCAATTGAAACCATGGTATAATGAGGAAGGTACATGGCAGTTGGTGGTGAATTGCGAGCTCAAAATTGGTGTGAATCCAAACCGTCTTTGACAGCCCTGCAATCACATGCTTATATAATGACAAATCTAAGAGTAGCACATTGCGGCCCCCTAGGCATTGAGCCTCGTCCCGATCCTGATGAGAGATTAGTTAATGAAAAAGGAGTGGTGGTTGAAACCTTGACTCACTCCATAAATAGGAGGCATGGAGATTTTGGCCATGGAGATAGAACTATCAGCCCGAGGTACCCCTATGGACGGTTTTTCCTGCAGGCCCATGCTGAGTTGAGTTTGTGTCTGGCAAGAGGATACATGCACAGTTTGACAAAAGAAGGCGCAAATGAAAGACTTTGAATGCAATGGCCAGATCACACTCCTGGGAGTTGTGGACTAATCTAAGTATAAATCAAAGAGTTCAATATTTTGAAAAGCGGGGGGGGGGGTGTTCTTCATAGGCTAGAGATCCGAGTGAGTTTCAGGAGCAGGGCTCTGTAATTTTTCAGTTTGTATGCTTGAGGGATTAGATTGTAAATATATGTTATTGAAGATTCCTTTGAATCATTTTTATCAGACCGTCTTCTTAGTTTACACGCTATCTCTGTTTTCCTTCTTGTTTGAATGTAATCTCTCTGATTTATGGATCCCCGAGGTGATGGAGGTCTTGTTGCTATCATGCCCATCTTTCATGGTTCGTCATATTTTCTCTATTTTCCTTCTTGTCTGAATGTAATCTCTCTGATTTATGGATCTCTAAGGCAATGGAGGTTATGTGGTTGTCATGCCCATCTTTCATGGTTTGTTAGATTTTCTTTGTTTTCCTTCTTGTCTGAATGTAATCTCTATGATTTATGGATCCTTGAGGTGATGGAGGTTTTGTTGTTGTCATGCCCATCTTTCATGGTTTGTCATATTTTCTCTGTTTTCCTTCTTTTCTGAATGTAATCTCTCTGATTTATGGATCCCTGAGGCGATGGAGGTTTTTTTTATATCATTCCCATCTTTCATGGTTCATCATATTTTCTCTATTTTTCTCATTGTCTGGATGTAATCTCTTTTATTTATAGATCCCTAAGGCGATGGAGGATCTCTTGCCATCATGACCATCTTTCATGGTTCACCAGACATTTTTTGTATTATTCTCCTCGTCACCACATTAATCCTTTTGTCTGATAGGTGGTTTAAATGCCTTCCTTATCCACGATACTTATGACTCCATAGCCCAATGGTCCCAAACTAATTTTCAGTTACTTTTGTTATCTTTTGTTCTCTCTACAGTCTCACTGATCCACCTTCTCAAACTATTTAAATCCTTTTACTTTTATTTTGATGGGTACTGGGCTTATCCTCTTGCAGTCACAGGGTGACTCTCAGTGCTAACATGACCTGTTGTTGAAGCCCAAGGAAAGGGAGGTGTAGAAACCGGTGTACTTTTGGACAGTGAAGGTGTACACTCCTAGGGTGGGACAGGCATGTGGGGAATGAGAGTCTGTGAGTTGTGGGTGTAAGTGACTCCTTGGAGGAAATCCTTCTTGTTGTACTGTGCAACTTCTTGTTGTCCCTGCCTAACCTAGGAATCCCTTGCCCGGTGGAGTTTAGTCCCAGCTCGGGGGTGACCCATTGCTGAGAGTGATGAGAAGCATGGTCTAAGGATGGGAGGTTCATGGAAGGTTTGCACGTATTTGGTATACTTCAATTAAAAGATAAGTACCAGTTCCAAGTTTGGTTACACATTCTGTATTTATATATGTTGTTATATTTATGGGCTCTTTTTGTGATTATTGTATGCATGCTTTTACTGTTATTTCTACATTACGTTGTGTGATAGCAGAATGTAAATCATCTGTAAATTTTGTATGTGTTATTGTCGCTTCCGTATTAATCTATGTATGAACATAATGTTTATGTCGGGTTGAAAATTGCACTAAATATCTATCTATATGTGTGTGTGTGTGTGTGTGTGTGTGTGTGTGTGTGTGTGTGTGTGTGTGTGTGTTCGAGCATGTTAGATTTTTGAGGTAGCATTGTCTGTTGGTGACTGGGGACGTCACAAATTGGTATCAGAGCGTTATTTGGAGTAGCATGGCCCGCCCTGGGTGGTCGGGGGTGTTACAAGTTGGTATCAGAGCCAAGAATTAAAAGATACAGTCGTTAGGTAGCATTGTCAACCTGTTGGTGGTGGTTGGTGATGTTACACAAATATTACTATAATATTGGAGAATTTTAAAACCTGGACGTAATTTTCAAGGAATATAGAATAATATATTATATTATTTTAAGGTTCATTAAATTTATTACATGTAAATGAAGCCAACTCCTTTTATTATTAAATGATGTGGTAATGTGTTCCAGTGGGGTCACTTCAGAGCTTCGGGGCTCCGAGAGATTGGAGTATAAGAAATGTGGTGGAGATCTTAAGGGGGTTGACCCAGAGTTCTCTCTCTTTCTCTCTCCCTTATTTCAAATATTAATAAAATAATGGAGACCTTGTAAACCTAGGTGAAATCTCCAAAAATATGTAATATAATATTATATATTTTAAATGAGTTATTGTGATATTGACACTTATTAAAGTACAAATCCTATTTACCCTTTTAATTTAATATTTAATGCAAAGTCACGTGCAAGCGTGGACCCTTCGGGAGTTCGGGGCTCCAGGATTTTGGAGCTTTGGGACTCCGGGATGTTGACGAAGATAGAGCGTAAGAGAAAAACGATCGAAGGCCGAACCTATTTTCCCGTATCCCAATGTTATAATAAACGTTAAGTGGAATTAATTATATTATATGACAATATAATAAATTAATTTGCACAAAGGTATAGTAGGAGTGGGACCCTCTCCATAACTCCGGCATTCGGGATATTTGGGTTCATAAAATCCTAATGAGGAGTCTTCGTCAAAGCCCGAAGGCTTAGGTATTAATAGGTATTGAGAATCCTAAGTGTTCCTTTGATATAAATTAATCATATTATACTATAATTAATAAAAGTGTAATTTGTGGTTGAATATAGTTAATCATTTTCCCAGTAAATAAATATATGTGTGTGTGTGTTAAATCACTTGAAAATGCACCATGGAGTTGCGTACCGTGGAGGAATTGAATTATATACCTTAATTAAGGTTAATCAACTTAAGTATATTATGGATAAATTAACCTCATTGTGTTATAATATAATTATTCATAATCATCATATGAGTAATTTATTGAGTTAGTGCTAAACTACTTCTAAGGGGGAAAAGAGAAAGTAAAAACCTCAATAATTATTGGGCCATGGGTATTAGGTTAAGAAAAAATTAATTATTGGATAATTAGTTGTGGAGAATAATTATCCTTAATGAGGTTTAAGTAATCAATTACCAAAGAATGGTATTCTATGAAATATTAATTAAGTATTTTAATTGGACTATAGGAGAGGGATTATTGTCATCCTCTAGTCATGCAAGCCTAAGTGCCCTGCGGTGACATGGTGAATTGATGCTGACTAAGAATACCATTGTGATGGCGCATGTTAATCTTCAACGAGTTGATGAGTCGAGTGGGGTCCAGTAGGATTGGTGAACCTTAGGTGCCAAATGGATCCTAACTGAAGTTTGGGAGGTCTGGCATGCATCGAGAGTGTCCATCGAGAGAAATGGATTAGTCCTCGATACCATATTCGTCGGAGGTAAGAGAAAAATTTATACCCCATCCCTTAAAAATGTACTTAGGGGTCAAATGTGTGACAATTGAAGACCCCTTGCATCTTTGGAGAATGCTTGGTGAGCATCAAGCTAGGAAAATTGAACTATACAAGATTCATAGGGAGGCTAAAGTAATCATAATTCAACCTTAGAAGTATATCAAAGTTAAAAAATTAAATATAAATCTAGTGTAAGGAATTAAAGTCCCTAGATATCCAATCCCAATAAAAAATATCTAGCTTTAAAAAATTCACAAAGAAATAAGATAGACACATGTCTTACATCACTTGCATTGCTTTCTTTTCAATAACTCCTTCCTAAATGTCTCTTGCATGCCAAAACCTTCAATAATTTTCCTAAAACAACTTACTCAAGAAAATAGAGAAGAAACTACAATAAATGTTGAGCCCAATGAGTCTTCCAATCTATTCCAACCATAAGAAATGAGAGAGGATGGATCCTTATATAGATAAGGCATCTAACAAAACCATGTGTTATTACAATACCATGTGTCAATCCAATGTGCACAAGGAAAACCATGAGCTAAAACAAGAGGCACCCTCAATACCATGGTCTAAAACCTCTTTGAGCCAATAAAATAATATATCATGAAATAACCACCTCAACCAACTCAAACATGTGAGTGGACTAGTCAAAGAGAAGAGGTTCGCTCCACAAGATGCTCTAACCACCCATATGTGTGGCTAAGAGAGATTAAATGTGCCCTCCCCCTATTCACACATGTGGCTAAGAGAGAAAAAAATGTGCTCTCCCCCTATTAACACATGTGGCTCTAAAACACGATGATAAGTTTCGCAGATGGGACTTCAACAACATCATAACTAGGTCAATTTTTTCCCGACTCTCTATTATAAACCTATTTCAAAAATCCCATAGCAATTATGCATTCAATGGCATTGATATGGTGGAATTATAGATACTCTATCAAAAGATAACTACCCTTGAAGTTGGTCGTCCTAAAAAATGTGCTCTAACCATCTCAACTACTCAAGAAATGGTCCAATAAATCAAGTGCACCCTCTAGGAATGGTCCATGTGGCACATGATGATGATGTGGCATTCTTGTTACCATCCAACACATTGTCATGAATCCCTAGGCAGTGACATGTATCCCAATGCAATGTGATGGATCCCAAGAAAAATGACATAGAACCTAATGTAAATACATGTGTCTCTATGCATGTACATGGAATTCAAGGTAGTATTGTGAATCCCAATGCAAGTACACAGAGGCATAATGCATGGATCCCAATGTGGATTGCTCACCTATAATGATGAATCAAGTCTCAAAACAAGTCAGTAGGCAATGAACACTAAGTAGTTTCTTCTAACAACATCTTAACATAAGTTAAATTTATAAATTTGCCAAGTTCACCATGGTGGGACAACTTTACCCTTATTACATGTGTCAATTCCTAGGACAAAAGGTATTTCTCAGGTCACTCGGTTAAAGATAGGTAAAAGAGATGAAAATCTTATGGAAAGGAAATGTGAACTTTATGTTTTGACCCTCAAAGTCATATGTGATGATGTAAAATGTCTTTAAACTAGTCCAACTAGCTCTCTAGAGATAGGAATCTTCATTATTTGTACATGCAAACCTTTAAGAGAGAGTTTTGCTTAGAGTTTCCACCCCAACCCCTTATTTATTACCCTTTTTGTATTTTTCTTTGATTTTTGTTAGTCATTTTCTTTACATATGCATTTTTAGCATAAGACTTTGGGGTTGGGCCTGTTTAACATGGTGGCATAGATCTAGCTTCATTATTTTTTAACCTTTGGGGTTGGGCCTTGGAATACCTTGTACAATTCTCTTCTTTCCTTCTTCATCAAGACATGCAAATGTCTTATTAAGTAAATATAGGATAGGATGATGTTTATCCAACCAATCCATTCCAATTAGGATATCATAAGATCCTAATGGTATGATATTTAGATTATTATTGGTATTCACTCCATTCAAATCTATTGGGAAACATATGACAAGCTCATTGATCCTTCTTTTGGTTCCAATGGCTAGTTCAACCAAATGTGATATTTCAATCTTGATTTTCATCAAATGAAATCTATCCACTTACTTAGGATCAATGTAATTATGGCATGCTCCTAAATCAACTAAAATTGAAATAGGTTGATTAATAATATTACCTTCCACCTTAATCATATGGGATTGATGTTCTACCTATCGATCTTCTAGGGATGCATAAATCCATAGAATTTTCTACCGATGTATTTCACTATAGTATCCTCCTAAATGGTGTGAAATATCTTCATTTTGTCTTCTCTATGATGGAAATATTTATACAAGTGATCTCCTTTATGTCCACAACATTTTATTGGCATCCTTCCCCTTTTTCCCAAGGAGTATTCCATCTTGGATTCATTCTTAGTAGGATTATTTTGTTGATATTTATTAGGAATATTTTTATTGAAAGAAGGCTTGAATCCCTTCCTTCGTTGATCTTATTTCTCCTTCTTCTTATCCTTCCAAAACTTATGAAAAGTTTCTCTTCCTTTGTAGTTGGTTTATGATTTGCAACAACTGAGTATTTATTCAATTTTTCTCCTCCTGGGATCTTGTTAAATTGTCTTTATCATATCTATAAAATTTTACTTACACTCTCAAATTTCTCATAGTCTCTATCAATTCTATTGGCTCCACCTTACTCCTATGTCCATTAGATTCTCTCTTCATTACCTCGACTGATATTTAAGCATATGGATTCTCCTTCATGGATGTAGGTTGTTTGTGCATATTCCATGTCTCTAATCTACAATTCTGAGTTTGACTTGATCTAATGATGCCCCTAATTTGCCAAAATGTGTAAGCAATTGTTTCCATTAGTAATTGTGCATATTATAAAAGAATTGCAAATTACTACTATAGGTATTTTTTTCTTATCAATTTATGAAGAATAATATCAAATTTATATAGATTCTAATATTTCAAGATTACTCTCCTCTTAATTATATTTCCAATGACTATTCATATGCCTCAATCTGATATTTGAGTTGAAAATTATGGCCTTCTAAAAAAACCATTTTCACCTAATTTGTGCACTTTTTCCACTGGTATAATTTTAACTAGGAGGTCCACTTTCGTTACCTACATAAAAAAATCCATGAGGAACCAAGAAAACTTAAATATTAGGCACTGATAACATTAATTATACCAAAATGACAAAATGGTACCAACTGTGGATTCTCTGACAAATAATTTTGAAACTCCTCACCACAGAAATATGAAAACAGTAACATTAATTATGTTGAACACAAAAAAACTTTTAGAATATCAATATGTTTCTGCAATCAAATTATACAACAATATGGAATTGGAAACGTTGTCCCCTTTTACACTTTCTCCAAACTTCAAATTTTTAGCAAAATTGGCTATCTCCCAAACTGGACACTTCTGGGAAATATTTACTAAGGAGAAAGTTGTCTATATTTATGAGAAGGAAAAATTTTGAGTAAATACAATTTTCCAGTTTTATGATTTGGGGTCCCTTTTCCTCCTTTGAAAATCCCCAAAAAATGGCCTCAAATAGTGGATTTTGGCATGTTTCATCATCCCTATTCCAAACCCATTGGAATATGGCCAAAATATCCTATCTTCATGTCTATTTCTCTGTCTCATTGTAATAATCTCATTAGAAACATAGGCTTTGTTAGAGAGTACTAGTTTATTCTTCAAAAATCACTAATTTACAATTTATGGTGGGCAAAGGCCAAGGCATACACCTATGCAATGTTGGGGCTGTAATGGAGATCATAAGTATAGAGATTGACCTCAAAGAAAGGACAAGGTGAGAGTTGTTCATAACGTTCAACCAGTAGAAACAGTGGAGGACATGGGTAGAAAAGTACCAAGGATCTATGCAGACCTGGACAACAAGCAAGTTGAGTTTCAATCACACATGATTGAAGTTGAAGGTATGATCAATAACCATTCCTTTACTATTTTAATTGATTCAGGGGCTATTCATAACTATATATATCCTAAGGTAGTGAAAATATTTCAATTACCAATAAGCAAGCATGGAAAATCTTGGTTGTTGCAGTTGGCTACAGAAGCCAAGAGAAAGTTTGTTAAGTTGGTTAAATCATGTCTAGTGGGCATGAATGGACTAAGTACCAAGGAAAATTTGAACATCTTGCCTTTGGGATCATATGATTTCCTAATTGGTATGGATTTGTTGGACTAACACCATGCAATATTAGACTATCATAACAAGGAATTCACTTGCCTGGATGAGGAAGGAAATCATAGAGCAGTCCAAGGAATTCCCAGGGTAGTTACTATCCGGGAAATCTCAACAATGCAGCTAAAGAAGTGTTACAGGAAGGGTTGTCAAATATTTGCAGCCCATATGGAGGAAGAATATAAGGATAAGGTGTCAAATCTAGAGCATCATGCAGTCCTGTAAGATTTTGAAGATGTGTTCAAGGAGGTACCAGGACTACCCCCAAGGAGAGATATTGATTTATCTATAAATTTGATGCCTA
Source organism: Picea engelmannii (assembly GCA_009831015.1). Taxonomy (NCBI): domain Eukaryota; kingdom Viridiplantae; phylum Streptophyta; class Pinopsida; order Pinales; family Pinaceae; genus Picea; species Picea engelmannii. Next base: position 444,562 of record ML779235.1, on the reverse strand, counting down.
GGGCAACTCCAGTATCAAAGACTCCTTATAGAATGAGTACACTAGAGATGAAGGAGTTGCAAATGAAGCTTGAAGAGCTTCTGAAGAAAGGGTATATACGCCCAATTGTGTCACCTTGGGGTGCCCTAATCTTGTTCGTGAAGAAGAAATATGGGACATTAATATTGTACATCGATTTCAGACAGTTGAACAAAGTGACTATAAAGAACAAGTATCCTCTACCAAGGATTGATGATCTCTTCGATTAAGTGAAGGATGATAGAATATTTTCAAAGATAGATCTCAGGTCAGGATACCATTAGGTGAGGATTAAAGAGGAAGACATCAGCAATACCTCCTTCAAGATAAGGTATGGTCATTATGAGTTCATAGTGGTGCCATTTGGGTTATCAAATGTGCCAGCTGTTTTCATGTGCCTTATGAATGGTGTTTTTTGAAAATATTTAGACTAGTTTTTCATTGTCTTTTTGGATGACATCCTTGTATATTCCATATCATAAGAAGAGCATGAGCATCATTTGAGGATGGTGTTGCAAGTGCTAAGAGAGCATCAGTTGTATGCCAAATTGAGCAAGTGCGCATTTTATTAAAACACAATTCACTATTTGGGGCATATCGTATCTGAAGAAGGGATAGCAGTGGACCCTGAAAAGATTGAGGCCATTAAAGGGTGGACAACATCTAAAAATGTGACAGAAGTTAGATCCTTCATGGGTCTAGTTGGCTACTACAGAAGGTTCATTGCAGGGTTTTCAAGAATAACTCATCCCATCACTTCCTTGCAAATGAAGGTGTAGAAGTTTCAATGGATGGAAGAATGTGAAAAGAGCTTCCAACAATTGAAGCAATTGTTAACCAATGTTCCAATTCTGAAGATTGTAGATCCAAATGAAGATTGTGTGGTTTTCACAGATGCATGCAAAGAAGTTCTAGGTGGAGTCCTCAGCCAGAATAGGTTTTTGATATGTTTTGAATCCAGGAAATTGAAAGAGCATGAAAGGATCTATGCAACTTATGATTTGGAGTTGGCAGCCATATTACACGCTTTGAAGAAGTGCAGGTACTACCTCATGGGAAAGAGGTTTGAGTTGAGGAAAGACCATATCGGTCTGAAATATTTGTTTGACCAACCAACTTTGAATGTTAGGCAGAGTAGATAGTTGGAATTCCACTATGAGTATGACTTTGATATCAATCACATCAAAGGAAAGGAGAACAAGGTGGTTGATGCACTCAGTAGGAGAGTGCATGAATTTCATGTTACAACCATTAGCATGTATTAGATGGATCTTAAAGGAATAATTTATGAGACCACAAAAGTTGATTTGCAGTACATGGAATTGGTAACAAAATTAGAGCAAGGTAAAATGCAGCAGAAAACTGAAAATTAAGAATTGGAAATTGATGGAATTCTCTTGTACATAAACAAATTTTATGTACCCAATTCTCCTGAATTGAGGAGTGTGATTTTAAAACAAATGCACAATGTACCTTATGTGGGACACCCAAGATATCAAAAAATAGTTTCAGTAGTCAAGAGCCAATATTATTGGTCGAGCATGAAGAGGGAGATTGTTGAATACATAGCTAAATGATTAGAGTGTCAAAGGGTAAAGGCTGAGCATAGACACCCAGTTGGGTTACTGCATTCATTACCCATTCCACAGTGGAAGGGGGGAGTGGTGACAATGGATTTCATCACAGGATTTCCCAGAACAAGCAAGCAGCATGATGCAATCATGGTGGTAGTGGACAAGCTTACTAAAGCTTTCCATTTCATTCCTATGAAGGTTACTCACAAGGAAACCAATGTTGTTGATATTTATATGAGGTAAGTAGCATGATTGCATGGTATTCCCAAGACAATTGTACCTGATAGAGACCCAAAATTTACCTCAAATTTTTGGAGAGGATTATTCAAGGGGTTTAGAACGAACCTAAACTTCAGCATAGCTTATCATCTTGAGTCTAATGGAAAAACAGAAAGATTAAATCAAGTGATAGAATATATGCTAAGGATGTATGTGATGGACAAACCATCTAAATGGGAAGATTATCTACACTTGGTAGAATTTTCCTACAATAATGGGTATCAAGCATCACTAAAGATGAGCATGTTTGTAGCACTTTATGGAAAAAAGTGCAACACCCAATTAATTTGGGACAACCTAGTTGATAGGGCAGTGGTTGGACCAGATTTTCTCAGGGAAATGGAAGAGCAATTGTTAAAGATAAAACAGAATTTGAAGGTTGCCCAAGACAGGAAGAAAATCTATGTTGACAAGAATATAACTCACAAGGAATTTAAAGTGGGGGATCATGTTTTCTTGAAGGTGAAAGCCAACAGAAGTTCCCTGAAGCTGGGAAATTGTTCCCAGTTGGCAGCCAGATATTGTGGTCCGTTTGAAATCCTAGAGAGAATTGGTCCAGTAGCTTATATGCTTGAATTGCCTGCATCTATGTCTATACATAATGTATTTCATTTCTCATTTCTTAAGAAATATATACCTGGTGTTAATCATGTTATTGATTGGAATGTGATTCAGGTGGAGCAAGAAAGTGCCTTTCAGGTGCATCCGATGCACATACTGGACCAGAAAAACAAGAAGCTCTGGAATCGATCCATAGGGCTTGTAAAGGTCCGGTGGACCTAGTACGGTCCTGAGGATGCAACATGGGAGCATGAAGATGTTATGCGGGAAGAATACCTACATCTTTTTGAATATTTTGAAAATATTGTTGATGTTATGTAAATGAGTTGCACTAAGGACAATGCAAAAATAAGGGAAGGGGATTGTAACATCTCAAGTCCAAGCCCCGACTGTAATTATGAATGTAACATGTTTTGTAGGCTGGTGAGCCAAGTATTTATAAGTTGGTAGGCTTATGTGTTTATTAGGCCGAAGAGCCTAGATTTTAAAGGCTAGGGGCCTGTTTTGTACATGTAAATATTCATATTATTAATATAAACAACATCATTTTGTGTAGACCTACCGTGAAGAAAGAGTATGGGGGACTAAGCTCCACTAGGTTGGGTAAGGGAAGGGGGCTGAGAGACTAGGAAAAGGGGATAAGCTTGAGGGATTAACCCAAGGGAATATTATAATCTATTTCCTTAGATTACTAAATTTGGGGGAAATAAACCTAGTTATCTTAAGTTCCATTGGGAGAAGGAATGGGTTCCAAGTGGAGAATAATGTGCTCCTAGAGAGACAAGTGTCACCGATGATGCATGAAGATTTATGTGGGAATTTTCACCATTGTTGGGGGTTCATGAACGATTATGGCCATCTTTCCGAGGGAGTTCGCTCTCAGCATTGGGACCAGGGGATCCATCTGTTTCCCTGATTCACTCACGCAGTCAGCCTATTCCTCCATTATTGAAACCTTTACCTTCATGAACCTGTGTAAATTGTTGAGTCCTCCCTTGCCTTACCAGAGTTTGCTACTATGGTTAGATGGTTGACTTAAGATATGGTTTGAAGAGGCAGGTTGTCAAGCCTGTGTGTAACTCTCCCAGGTGAGATAGTGTGGATAGAATAAGCAGGTTGTCAGGCCTATGAGAAAATATCTCCCGGTGAGAGAGTGTGTTGAGGAAGTGATTTCTCCTAGAGGAAGTCCAGTAGCATATACAAAGCTCTGAGAATTCTTGATCTTGCATGTTGTTGAATCCCAAGGAAAGGGAGATGTAGTAGCCGATGGACTGTTGGACAGTGAAGGTGTACACTCCTGGGGTGGAACAAGCATTTGGGGAATAAGAGTCTGCGAGTTGTGGGCGTAAGTGGCTCCTTGGAGAAAATACTTCATGTTGTACTATGCAACTTCCTGTTGTCCTTGCCTAGCCTAGGAATCCCTTACCCAATGGAGTTTACTCCCATCTCGAGGGTGACCCACTGCTAAGAGTGATGAGCAACATGATCTATGGTTTGGAGGTTCATAGAAGGTCTGTACGCAGTTGGTGTACTTCAATTAAAATATAAGTACCATTTCCAAGTTTGGTTACATGTTGTGTATTTATATATGTTGTTATATTTATGGGTTTTGTCTATGATTATTACATGTATGCTTTTACTGTTATTTCTACATTATGTTGTGTGATAGCATAACGTAAATCATCTGTTAAATATTGGTATATGTTATTGTCTCTTCCGCAAGAATATGTGTATGTAGAGAATGTTTATGTCTAGTTAAAATTGCATTATATATGTGTGTGTGCTCGAGCATGTTAGTTTTCTAAGGTAGCATTTACTGGCCCAGTGGTGGCTGGGGACATTAAAAGTTGGTATCAGAGTGAAAAGTATGTTTACGAGTGATGTTTCCCGGCATGTTGGTCGTTGGGGACGTCACAAATTGGTATTAGAGTGTTATCTGGAGTAACATGGCCCGACCTTGGTGGTCGGGGATGTTACAAATTGGTCCCATGGAATCTTGTTGAGGAAGGAAATAAAAGAGAGGAAATTCATAGGTAGAAAAAGAGGAGGCAAGAAGAAGAGTCGGGGGACCATTTCTAAAGAGGGAGAGCATGTGCAACTCTCTGGTTCTGAAGAGAACTAAAAAATGAATTTGTTATGGGTACAAGAATTTGTTGGGCAACGTTTTTTAGTTCAAGATGATAAATGGGGTTGTAAAGAATATGAGTGACTGAGGAAGCACTCATTGGAGACCCCCTTCCTTGGTGGAGAGAAAACCAATTTTTCGAGCTCATGTGGGAAGAGGAGAGTGGGCTCCGTCCCTGGCTGTTATTGAACAGAAGGAATATTCTCTCTCAAAGCACCATGATCTAGCTAGGGGGTGGTCAATGATAAATTCATCTAGGAGTTGTTGTTCCTATAGTTGGGTGGAAAAGGGCACCCCTTTCAGCAGTTTCATCACTATCTGGTTTCTATATAAGTATATTCTGTTAAATCTCTGTAGTGCTTAGATCAGAGAAAATTTACATTATGTTTTAGAACTGGGTAAGTTTATTTCTTACAAAAGTAACTTGAGAAATTCAAGTAAAATAAAGAGAATGTCTTAGTTTAAGCTCATTTGATTTAATTTATTATCTCTTGACTATTTGTGTGCTAGAATAAGATTTTTGGGAGTGGATGTTGTGGTTGACTGTGTTGTATATTTTAATGCATGTTGGGGAATTGATGCCTGAACAGTTAAAAAATATCTATAACACCTCTGAAAGAAGAGAGAGTGATTTTTCTACGTAATAGTGCTTCATTTTAGTATTTTCTCAAATCCCCTGCCAGAAAAGTTAGAAGATATCAGATTTGTGTGGACTTTAGGAAATAATCTCAAATATGGGAAAACATTAAAAGTCCTTATAAATAATTATTGAGGAAAAATAATTAGAACGTAAACATGAAATTGGTCTAAATGAATTAAAATACAAAAGTTCTCAAAATTCTATTTGGGGCATAAATAAACATTTATGTTTAAATTGTGTTAAATCTCTTAAATTTGGGAAGAATCCCCTTAAATTTTGGTGGGCAGTAAATCCTAGTAGAAACACTGAGTTTACTGTGGAGGTAAATCTTTCTATTAGGACCATTTCCCTCAAATTTAGTAAGAGTAGTAAAGCACAATAATAAGGAAATAAAATTATACTCATTTACCCATGATAAGGGAGAGATTATAATTATATTTTAATTTACATGATGGAGAAATCTCCTTGGAATATAAACTTTTATTAAATCTCTTTATAAAGCCTAGAAAACTATATTTTTCCTTTCCTTATTTTTTTGTAAAAGAAAATAATTTTCCTTTAAATCATTTAGGTAACAAAACTGAGTAAAAATATGGAAATACATGTATATATGTCTATATACACATCATTGTTATTATTATTATTATTATTTTATTATTATGAAAATGGAGGGTAAAGCCCCTAGAGCGTAAACTACCTGAGACCAAAGAGAATAGGGAATAAACGGTGACCAAATGCTTTAACCTTCTCATAGTCTTCGGAACTATGGGAGTTCGGATCTCTGGGGCTCCAGGATGTTTGGGTGATGGGATTCCAGGAGCCAAAGTTGTCGAATACCCGAACCCTTACGTTCCCTGAGCAAGGTTGCATAAGTAATAAATACAATTATTTAAATTATTATATTTAATGTGATCGATTAACAAAATTAATTAATATAATATACCTTTAATACAAGATATATTATATTATAATCCAGATTATTTCACTGTATTTAAATGACAACGTAATTACAAGTGGTCCCCTTTTAGGACTTTGAAGCTTCGGGACTACGGGGCTCTAGGAGAATTGAGTATAAAGGATGTGTGGGATAGCTGAAGGAGATTGAACTGGAGAACATGCAAATGAATCCAACTCCTTTGATTATTAAATGATGTGGTAATGTGTGCCAATGGGGTCACTTCGGAGCTTTGGGGCTCCACGATATTGGAGTATAAGGAATGTGGTGGAGAGCCAAAGGGGGTTGACCCAGAGTTCTCTCTCTCTCCCTTATTTTAAATATTAATAAAAATATTGGAGACCTTGTAAACTTGGGCGCAATATCCAAAAATATATAATATAATATTATATATTTTAAGTGAGTTATTTTGATATTGGCACGTATTAAAGTAGAAACCCTCTTTACCCTTTTTAATTTAATATTTAATGCGAAGTCACGTGTAAGTGTGGACCCTTCGGGAGTTTGAGGCTTCGGGAGTTCAGAGCTTCGGGACTCTGGGATGTTGGGGAAGATAGAGTGTAAGAGAAAAATGGCCAAAGGCCGAACCTATTTTCCTGTATCTCGATGTTATAATAAACATTAAGTGGAATTAATTATATTATATGATGATATAATAAATTAATTTGCACAAAGGTATAGTAGGAGTTGGACCCTCTCCGTAACTTTGACATTCGAGAGATTTGGGTTCATAAAATCCTGATGAGGAATCTTCGTCGAAGCGCAAAGGCTTAAGTATTAATGGGTATTGAGAATCCTAAGTGCTCCTTTGATATAAATTAATCATATTATAATATAATTAATAAAAGGATAATTTGTGGTTGAATATAGTTAATCCTTTTCCTAGTAAATAAATAAATAAATATATATATATATATATATATATATATATATATATATATATATATGTTAAATAACGTGAAAATGCAGCATGGAGTTGTGTGTCGAGAAGGAATTGAATTATATACCTTAATTAAGGTTAATCAACTTAAGTATATTATGGAGAAATTAACCTCATTGTGTTATAATATAATTACTCATAATCAGCATATGAGTAATTTATTGATTTAGTGTTAAACTACTTCTAAAGGGGGAAAGAGAAAGTAAAAACCTCAGTAATTATTGGGCCATGGGTATTAGGTTAAGAAAAAATTATTTGTTGGATAATTAGTTGTGGCGAATAATTATCCTTAATGAGGTTTAAGTAATCAATTACCAAAGAATGGTATTCTACGAAATATTAATTAAGTATTTTAATTGCACTATAGGAGAATGACTATTGTCATCATCTAGTCATGCAAGCCTAAGTGCCCTGTGGTGACATGGCGAATTGATGCTGACTAAGAACATCATTTTGATGGTGCATGTTAATATTCAATGGGTTGACGAGTCAAGTGGGGTCCAGTAGGATTGGTGAACCTTAGGTGTTGAATGGATCCTAACTAAAGTTTAGGAGGTCTAGCATGCATCAAGACTGTCCATCGAGAGAAAGGAATTAGTCCTTGATACCCATTCGTCGGAGGTAAACGAAACATTTATACCCCATCCCTTAAAAGAGTACTTAGGGGTCGGGTGTGTGACAGAGCGGGAAACAACACTTTCCCTTCTTGGGCTCATGAACGAGTCACATAAAATTTTATTAGAGAACTTTTAAAGGGTAACACCCTATCTTACCCTATTCATAAGAATATTATTTAAACCACTATTGAAGAGAGGAATGAAACTTTATGTTGTTGTTATATGTTTTAAAAATCTGAACTATGTGTTTCTAGTGTTCCAAATAATGAAGTTGAATTCACCTTACGAATTGTATGTGTTGTCCATAAACTAGTAAATACTTAACCAACAAAAAATGTTTTATCATCACTCAAACAGTGAGTGGCTAGCAGGAAAAATTCAGTGTAAAGAATGGTGACACACCATGAGTTGGGGGAAATATCGCAAAATAGAGAAGAAGAATTTGATGAGAGGAGGGTGGTGGAAACCCCTCTGGATTTGGACGAAACTGTAAGAATCCTCATGGAATAATTACAGAGTCATAAGGATGACAATGAAAGGCTAATAAAAGAACAAGAAAAATAAACTAAAATTAATGTAGTCCTACTGCAAATCCTATCAGATATACAAAGGTAGTTGCAACATGGGCCAGCAACCAGTAATGTGGATAGACATCATACTAAGAAACCCCAAAGTCCACCTGAGATACAAAAGCATGGTCCTGAAAGTGGCCACACAAAGAGGAGAACCTCAAAGAAGTCCCAACATGGAGCCAAGAGACATTCAATGGAAGAATCCTCTAGTGAGGAAACTAACAAATCCAAGGAATTGTCTAGTAGTGAGACTAGTTCACATTCCCAGAGGAGAAGAAAGAAGAGGAAACATTCCAAGAGCCATGACCCTAAAGAGTTTAAGAAATCCAAACAACCCACCTTCCTTGGAGAAATTAAAAAGGGAGAAGAAGAAGAAGTTTGGCTACTTGGCTTGAAGAAGTAATTCAGATTCCATGGCTACTCTGAAAACATAAAGGCCTGAATAGCCATTTTCAACTTGAATGGAAAGGCCTCCATTTGGTGGGATGACCTTAGGAATGTGAAAGGAATCCAAGAGAAGGAATTGTCATGGAAACAATTTGAGAAATAATTTAAGAAGAAGTATATGTCTGAAAAATACTTTTATGGGAAGACCAAGGAGTTCTATAAAAACAAGCTAGGTCATCTCACAATAAATGAATATATCAACAAATTTCTTGAGTTGATGAGGTATGTGCCCTACATAAAGGATGAAAAGGTAAAGATGCAATGGTTTATTAGTGGATTGCATTAGTCCTTCTGAGACAGAATTGAATTTGATGAACCAAAGACTTTAGAAGACACTATCTGGAAGGCAAGGTACTGCTATGAGCAATTAAAAAATAAGGCAGAACCTCATAAGGACTAGAAGAAGAAAATTAATTTGGGATTCAAGAATAAAGGGTTTAAATCCTCAAGATTTAAGAATCATGGGAAAATCTCTAAGATGAGCCTTCCTACTAAAAGTGTATATCAGCATAATTTTCCATCTCGGAGTGGTAATAAACCCTTTGGATCAGCCCTAGGTAAGACTGATAATACAAAGAGAGAACCCTTGAAATGTTGGGGTTGTCGAGAAGAACATCTACTAAGAGAATTCCCACATAGGAAATAGGAATCGAAGATTCTACAACATCCAGGAGGCTACCATAGTCAATGATGTGGCTAGGAGAATGCCACAAATTTATGCAGCCCTGGATAATAGAAAAGCTAACCACCAAGCTTCAGTGGTGGAGATGGAAGGTATGATTCTCAACCATCTAGTTTCCATTTTAATTGAACCCAGTTCTAATCTAAGTTATGTTTCCCCTCAAATTGTTGATTAATGTCAGTAAGTAAAACATGTTAAATCATGGTTGGTACAACTAGCCATCGGAACTAAAATAAAGGTAACAAAGGTCATACTAGCATGCCAATTCATTATGAATGGATTACCCACCCAAGAAACCCTAAACATGCTCCCTTTAGGATCTTATGACCTGTTGATTGGCATGGATTGGTTGGCTTCCCATAAAACCAAGTTGGACTGTTACAATAAAAATTTGGAGTGTGAATATGAAGAAGGGAGAAAAATAACCCTACAAGGAATTCAAAAGCCTGTCTCAGTGAGACAAATATCATCCCTTCAAGTGAAGAAGTATTACAAAAAAGGATGTCCTTTGTATGCAATACAAGTGTTGAAATATGTTGAGGACAATGAACCAAGCCTAGAGGACCATCCTATATTAAGAGAGTATAAAGATGTGTTTCCAGAAGAGGTACCAAGTCTACCTCCAATAAGAGATATTGACTTTTCAATAGAACTTGTACTCGAAGCGGTGCCAATGTCTAGAACACCCTATAGAATGAGTACATCAGAGCTAGTTGAGCTCAAACTATAGCTAAAGGAGATGTTGGAAAAAGGTTACATTCGTCCTAGTGTGTCTCCTTGGGGAGCACCAGCTTTGTTTGTGAAGAAGAAGGATGGCACACTCAGGTTTTGCATAGACTATAGACAACTCAATAAGATGACCATTAAGAATAAGTATCCCTTGCCAAGGATCGATGACATGTTTGACCAATTAAGAGGTGCTACAATTTTCTCCAAGATTAACTTGAGGTTTGGATTCCATCAAGTCTGAATTAAGGATGAAGATATCCACAAAAAAACCTTTAGGACAAGATATGGGCACTATGAATTTGTGGTGGTGCAATTTGGGTTTACCAATGCACCAACCACTTTTATGTGCTTAATGAATAATGTACTCAGTAAATTCTTGGACAGATTTGTGTTGGTTTTCATTGATGATATCCTAATCTATTCTAAGAGTATGGAAGAGAATGAATAACATCTCAAGTTAGTGCTTCAAGTGCTAAGACAACACCAGCTCTATGCTATGTTTAGTAAGTGTGACCTTTTCCAAAAACAAGTCCATTACTTAGGCCATGTTATTTCTAAAGAACGAGTGGCAGTTGATCCTGACAAGATCAAATCCATTATGGATTGGCCTACCCCAAAATATGTATCTGACATAAGATCCTTTAAGGGCCTAGCAGGATATTATAGAAGGTTCATAAAGGGATTTTCCAATATTGGTTGCCCAATCACCTCCCTTCAGAAAAAGGGAAGTAAATTCATTTGGACATCAGAATGTGAAGAGAGATTCCAAAAGCTGAAATACCTTCTAACCAATGCACCTATGTTGAATAATGAAAACCCAAATAAGGACTTCCTTATGTGTATAGATTCCTGCAAGGAAGGGCTCAGAGGAATCCTTATGCAAGAAGGATATGTGATTTGCTATGAATCCAAAAAATTGAATGAACATGAAATCAATTATGTGACCCACGATTTGGAATTGGCTTCCATAGTACATTCTTTAAAAATGTGGAGGAATTACCTCCTAGGTAGAATATTTGTACTTATGACAGACCATAGTGGGTTTAGATATTTGTTTGATCAACCAAAACTCAATGCTAGACAAGCTAGGTGGATGGCTCTCCTTAGTGAATTTGATTTTGAAATCAAACATATTAAAGGAAAATAAAATAGGGTGGTTGATGCCCTTAGTAGAAGTATGAAAGTGATTCACTTGGAATATGTAAGCACATGTGAATCAAACGTCAAGGAGAGAGTCAAAAGTGCACAAGAAACAGATGCATTTTTCAATATTGTGAAATCATACCTAGAGCAAGAGCCCACATGGATGAAGTATGAGGGCTATCAAATGTTGAATGATGACCTTATAACTTACAAAGGTAGGTTGTAAATTCCAAATTGTGATGACTTGAAGAGGTTCATAATGGCTGAACTACATAAAATACCATATACTGGTCATCCTGGTTATCAGAAAATGATCACAGCCACTAAGAAATTGTTTTATTGGCCTGGACTGAAAAAGGACATATTTTATTACTTAGCTAAATGTCTAGAATGTCAACAGGTTAAGGCAGAGAACCGACATCCAACAGGGTTTTTTCATCCCCTACCAATTCCAAAATGGAAATGGGAAACCATCTATATGAATCTCATCATAGGATTTCCTAAATCAACCAAGCAGAATGATGCCATTATGGTAGTTGTGGACAAACTAAGCAAGGTTGATCACTTTATTCCCATCAAGTCAACTTGAAAGGCAATATATATTGCAAGTATTTTCATGAAAGGGATATTTAGGCTACATGGCTTGTTTAAGGAAATCATATCAGACAGAGATACAAATTTTTAGAAATCTTTATTTGCAGGTTTTGAAACTAAATTTCTATTTAGTATAGCATATCACCCTCAAAATAATGGGTAGAAAGAGAGCGTAAACCAAGTTTTAGAGGACGTGTTAAGGATGCATGTGATGCATCAGACAAAAAAGTGGGAAGACTACCTACCACTGGTAGAGTTTGCTTATAACAATGGTTATCCAAAGTCATTGAAGATGAGCCCTTTTGAGGCCCTCTATGGTAGACAATGCAATATTCCAATCAGTCGGAATAACCCAGTAGATAGAATTACACTCGGACCAGATATGTTAAAAGAAATGGAACAAAAATTAGTTCAAATAAAACAAAATCTGAAAATAGCTCAAGATAGACAGAAAATCTATGCAGACAGAAAAAATACTCCTAGAGAGTTCAAAGAAGGGGATCATGTGTATCTCTGAGTTAGGCCCAGAAAAAGTTCCTTGAGAATGGGAGACTGTGCCAAGATGGCACCTTGGTATTGTGGAACCTTTGAAATTTTGGATAAAGTGGGAGTTGTAGCATATAGACTAACACTTCCTCCCACAGTGAAGGCACATAATGTTTTCCATGTTTCGTTACTGAAGAAATATGTACATGATTTTAATCATATAATTGATTGGTCTATGATTCGGTTGGAACCAGAGGGATAATTCCTTCTAGATCCACAATGCATAATAGACAGGAAAGAAATCCCACTCAGGAATAGAACCATTGCACAAGTCAACATGCAATGGAAACACTTTGGTCTAGATGAAGCTACATGGGAAATGGAGGATGTCATGAAACAAGAATACCCATTTTTGTTTAATGTTGTACATACATAGCACATTGGTAGGTAGAACATCGAGGATGATGTTCCTATAAGGGGGAGGGGATTGTAATACCCCTGTTTCCCCCAACTCTTAAATATAACTATAACCTGCCAAAATACTATGGGCAAATTGAATATGTGTGGATGTTGGGATTGATGAACCTTTTCATTATAAAAGGTAATGTTTATATTCATGTTACTAAATAAAATGGAAAGTGTTGCATAATTGTTGAAGGGGTTTGCCTAAGTAGTTCATGATGCATGAGATAGATGGTGAGGGGAACCAATAATGGATGAGATGACCCCTACCATACCAGAACTCTACCGGATCTAAATTATTCAGACCCAGAGCAGTCCTCTGACCTATAAAAATAAATTACCAGTAAGGTTGGTAGTTGGGAAGTTCTCCTCAAGAGTCAATGAGGAGATGGGAAGAGTACCCATCTGAAAAATTCTTGACTTGACCCATGAAATTGGGAATTGGACCAACGAAATATTGTTGAGGAAAGCTAGGAAAGAGAGGAAATTCATGGGCAAAAAGAGGAGGAAAGAAGATGAGTCAGGGGATGATTTTTGAAGAGGGAGAGCATGTGCAGCTCTCTGGTTCTGAAGAGAACTAAAAAATGAATCTGTTCTGGGTACAAGATTTTTTTGGGCAGCAATTTCAGTCCAAGATGATAAATGAGATAGTAGAGAAGATGAGTGACCGAGGAATCTCTCATTGCAGATGCCCTTGCTTGGTGGAGAGAAAATTGATATGCCAAGTTCCTGTGGGAGGAGGAGAGTGACCTTTGTCCCTAGTTGTTGTTGAACAGAAGGAAGAGTCTCTCTCAAAGCATCATGATCTAGCTAGGGGGTGGCCAGCGATAAATCCATCCAGGAGTTGTTGTTCTTACATTTGGGTGGAAAAAAGGAACCCCTTTCAACCGTTGCATCACTATTTGGTCTCTAGATAAGTATATGTTGTTAAATCTTCGTAGTGCTTAGATCAGAGAAAATTATGCATTATGTTTTAGAACTGAGTAAGTTTATTTCTGACAAAAGTGACTTGAGAAATTCAAGTAAAATAAAGAGAATGTCTTAGTTGAAGCTCGTTTGATTTAATTTCTTATCTCTTTGACTATCTGTGTGCTAGAATAATATTTCTGGGAGTGGATGTTTTGGTTGACTGTGTTGTACAGTTTAATGCATGCTAGGGAATTGATGATTGAACAGTTAAAAAATATCTATAACACCTCTGAAAGAAAATATCTATAGTGATCCATTTTAGTATGTCCTCAAATCCCCTACCAGAAAAGTTAGAAGATATCAAATATGTCTGGACTTTATGAAATAAACTCAAATATGGGAAAGCATTAAAATTCCTTATAAATAATTATCGAGGAAAAATAATTAGGACATAAACATGAAATTGGTCTAAATGAATTAAAATACAAAAGTTGTCAAAATTCTATTTGGGGGATAAACAAACATTTGTGTTTAAATTGTGTTATATCTCCTAAATTTCGGAATAATCCCCTTAAATTTTGGTGGGCAGTAAATCCTTGTAGAAACGCCAAATTTACTGTGGAGGTAAATCTTTGTATTAGGACCATTTCCCTCAAATTTAGTAAGAGTAGTAAAGCACAGTAATAAGAAAATACAATTCTACTCATTTACCCACGAGAAGGGAGAGATTATAATTATATTTTAATTTTGATGATGGAGAAATATCCTTGGAATATAAACTTTTATTAAATCTTTTTATAAAGCCTATAAAACAATATTTTTCCTTTCCTCATTTTTCTATAAAAGAAAATAATTTTCCTTTAAATCGTTCAGGTAACAAAATTGAATAAAACTATGGAAATATATGTATATATGTCTATATACATATGATTGTTATTATTATTATTATTATTATTATTATTATTATTATTATTATTCTGAAAGTGCAGGTTAAATCCCTTGGAGTGTAAAAGACCTAATACCAAAGAGAATAGGGAATAAACAGTGACCAAATGCTTTAACCTTCTCATAGTCTTCAAAATTCTAGGGCTCTGAGATGTTTGGGTGATGGGATTCCACGAGCCAAAGTAACCATATACCTGATCCCTTCCTTTCCCTGAGCAAGGTTGCATAAGTAATAAGTACAATTATTTATATTATTGTATTTAATGTGATTAATTAACGAAATTGATTAATATAATATACCTTTAATACAATATATACTATATTATAATCCAAATTATTTCATTGTATTTAAACCACAATGTATTTAAACCACAAGCTCTAAGAATTCATGATCCGGCCTGTTGTTGAAGCCCAAGGAAAGGGAGGTGTAGCAGTCGATGGACTATTGGACAGTGAAGGTGTACACTTCTGGGGTGGGACAAAAATGTGGGGAATGAGAATATGTGAGTTGTGGGCATAAGTGACTCCTTGGACAAAATCCTTCCTGTTGTACTGTGCAACTTCTTGTTGTCCCTGCCTAGCCTAGGAATCCCTTGCTCGATGGAGTTTAGTCCCAGCTCGGGGGTGACCCACTGCTGAGAGTGATGAGCAGCGTGCTCTAAGGCAAGGAGGTCCGTGGAAGGTCTGCATGTATTTGGTGTACTTCAATTAAAAGATAAGTACCATTTCCAAGTTTGATTACACGTTGTGTATTTATATATGTTGTTATATTTATGGGTTTTGTTTGTGATTACTATATGCATGCTTTTACTGTTATTTCTGCATTATGTTGAGTGATATAAGAATGTAAATCATTTGTAAATTGTGTATGTGTTATTGTCTCTTTTGCATTAATCTATGTATGAACAAAATGTTTATGTCGGGTTGAAAATTGCACTATATATATATATATATATATATGTATGTATGTATGTATGTATGTATGTATGTATGTATGCATATGCATATGCATATGTATATTCGATCATGTTAGATTTTTGAGGTAGCATTGCCTGGCCTGTTGGTGGTTGGGGGCGTCACAAATTGGTATCAGATCATTATTGGAGCAGCATGGCCCAGCTTGGGTGGTCGGGTGTGTTACAAGTTGGTATCAGAGCCGAGAATTAAAAGCTACAGTCATTAGGTAGCGTTGTCATCCTATTGGTGGTGGCTAGGGACGTCACAAGTTGGTATCAGAGCCATAGTTTCAACACTGAGTCTGGATGGGCCATGTTAGTGGTTAAAAAAATAAAAGTATCAGAGTGAATTGTTGTTGAGAGGTAAAAATTATGAACCTTAGAGCATCATTGGGTGCCAAGAAGGCACCGTGTGAACACTGGGACTATGTTCAAAAGATCGGGAAGTATAATGGCTTAGGGAATGGAAATAGATCAACAAGCCGCAACAACTGTTGTGTTGGGCCGCAAAGTTTGAAATTGGGTCGTAGGATATGTTCGAGAGGAAGTTGATCCTTCACAACCGTCAAATATAGAGAAAAGTGCATGAAAGTTAACCCCTAAGTACTTCGGACTTCGCGACTTCGGCGAAGTTTTATGTGTTATAGAGAAGAAAGGGTTGAAGCTTGAAGTTCTGAAGTTCGGAGTTAATCCGGACCATTTGTCGAAAGGAGACGCATGTCAAAAGATCAGTTGGTTCAAGAGTTCGACGTTCGGGAGAATTGGAATGTACTAGTGTGGAATCTTACGAAGCCCTGAAGCTTGAAGTTCCGATTCCGAAGAATAGAAGTGGCGTGGCATGATGATGTTGCTAGTGGTGATGTGGACCTTTCCTAGACATACCACGTGCCACCACCTTAATTGTTGACAGTTGTACCATGTGGACCTCAGAAGATAAAGTAGTTCGAAAGTTCGGAGTTCGGGAGATTTGAGGAATGCAAGTGTAAAATATTTTGAAGCCCGAAGTCCCAAAGTGACGTGACCTGTTGATGTCACCAGGGATGACATGGACACATGGGATGTGTTCCACATGTTAGTGAGTTATGAACCTTTGGAGGATATAAATGTCAATTAGAACGTGACATGTGTCACCCGTCATATTGGTCCACATGTCCGCTTCTAGTATTTCTCCATGTGGCACTCTTCTTGAGCATGGTTAGTGGGGCCCCTAATGATCGCAGGGGACACATGGCACCAGATCCTGAATTCTGGAGACTTGAAGATCCAAAATAAATGGTTCATGAGTTAGTGGGAGGAATAAATCCCCAAAGTATCGTAGCACCGAAGTGACATGACGTGATAACATCACTGGGGGTGACATGGAAGTATTTGTAGATTCGTGGTTCAGGATTTTTGGGGTGTGCAGATGTGAAATCCTCTGAAGTCCCTAAACCCAAAGCTTCGAAGTCCCAGAGCCCTGAAGCCTGAAACATGGAAGGCCAGAGTTAATATCGACCATTGATAGAGAAATGACACTTGGCAACAGATGCAACAGTCTAGAGACATAGCACTCTGAAGGATTGAGACTATGGACAGTTTGGAACTCCTAAAGCCCGAAGTTTTGTAGTAAATAAAATTCGTTGGATTCTAGGAAGCCATGGACCGTTGATCCACCCCACTTCATGAGTTCACCAATGCAACACTCCAGAATTTTAGTTGTGAGGTGCGGAAAGGGAAACCTTCGAAGCTCTGGAGCCAAAAAGTTCCAAGGCTCTAGATAAGCCCCCAACTATTAGCACTTAGTCACGGTTGTGGTCACATGTGAATTAAGGGATGAAGAAAAAGGGGCTAGCGCCCGAAAGTGAATTGTAGAATAGAACATGGCTCAGAGATAGAGCCGTGGGGATTCTTGATTGACCAAGACCCGCAGAAAATGGATTCTTATATTCTTATGTTGAATCAGATTGTTTAAGTTATTCTAGAAAATTATTAATAACTGATAGTCTGACAAAATTCGGTTGACTGCACATTTTGCAAAATTAACAATTATTAGAACCGAACCAAATTGTTACATAGTGCAGAGAAATGGAGGAGGCACATGACACTTATAGTCCGGAGGATGAGGTTATATGAGTGGGTGTCCATTTGGGATTTGAAGGAAAAAACTCCAATGGGCATGGAGAAGAAATAGATAAAGACGTGAGCATGATGAAAATCATTAAAAATTTGCAAAAATATGTCTAAATTCACCAGGCAGATAAAAAAGGCTTATGAGAGCCATGGAACAATAGGGAGACTTCAATATGAAGCTAATGTGTAGCCTGGAAATAATTGAAAATAAATTGGATAAGGAAAGTGGATCTAGTAAATCAGGGAGCCATAGGTTCCCTGATGTGAAAAGGAGAGAAGGAAGTGGTAACGGACATCACCAGTACTCCCGAAGGCATTCCAAAAGAAGGCCACACAACAGTTCAAGTCCATCTCCTACCAGAAAGCATAGGAGATCTGAAGTGGATGAACTGAAGGGTGAAATGAATAATGTCAAACCTCCTACTTTTGATGGAGAGTACAAGAAAGATGAAGAGGCTGAGACATGGCTACTTGGCATGAGGAAATGTTTCCAATTACATAATTATTCCTCTCATGCAGAGGGAAGAATTGAAATATATCATATGAAAGGAAATGCATCCTTGTGGTGGGATCACCTTGTGCAAGTGCGGCACATCAGAGAGAAGGATGTTACATGGAAGGAATTCAAGAAACATTTTGAAAAGAAGTACTTAACCAAGAGATACTATGACAAGAAGATGAAAGAGTTCTTTGAACTTAAATTGAGCAACATGACTATAGATCAATATGAAAGGAGATTTATAGATTTGTTGAAGTATGTCCCTTTCATTAAGGATGAGGCAGTCAAGATCCATAGATATCTGAGTGGGATGCCATATTTTATCAGTGACAAAATCTAGCATGATGATCCTAAAACTATGGAAGAAACCATAAGGAAGGAAAAATGTTTATATGATTAGCATAGGGAAAAGCCTACTTTTCAAAGAGTCTGGGAAGACAAGAGGAAGTTTAAGAAGGAGAAGAGGCAAAAGGGAAACAAGCCACCATTTTTCAGAAATAGTCCTCAAGGACAACCAGTTTTGAGGGAGCCAAGGATGGTTGTAGTAGGTGGGAAAAGGCCAAGGCAGGCACCTATGCAATGTTGGGGCTGCAATGGAGATCATAAGTATAGATATTTTCCTCACGGAAAGGATAAGGTGATAGTTTTTCACAACGTTCAACAAGCCGAAACAGTGGAGGACATGGGAAAAAGAGTACCAAGGATCTATGCAACCCTGGACAACAAGCAAGTTGATTTTCAATCACACTTGATTGAAGTTGAAGGTATGATCAATAACCATGCCTTTACTATTTTAATAGACTCGGGATCTAGTCATAGTTACATAGATTCTAAAGTTGTGGAAATATTGTTTTTGCCAAGAAACAAGCATGAGAAATATTGGTTGGTACAGCTGGCTACAGGAGCCAAGAGGAAAATTGTTGAGTTGGTTAAATCATGTCTAGTGGGCATGAATGGACTGAGTACCAAGTCAGATTTGAACATCTTGCCTTTGGGATCATATGATTGCCTATTTGGTATGGATTGGTTGGACCAATACCATGCCATATTAGATTTTCATAACAAGGCATTCACTTTCCTGGATGAGGATGGAAATTGGAGAGCAGTCCAAGGAATTCCCAGGGAAGTTATTGTCTAAGAAATCTCAGCAATGCAACTGAAGAAGTGTTATAGGAAGGGAAGTCAGATATTTGCAGCCCATATAGAAGAAGCACCTAAGGATAAGGTGCAAAATCTGGAGGATCATGCAGTCCTGGAAGAATTTGAATATGTGTTTAAGGAGGTACCAGGACTACCCCCAAAGAGAGATATTGATTTCTCTATAAATTTGATACCTAGGGCAGCTCCAGTATCAAAGAATCCTTACAAAGTGAGTACACCAAAGTTGAAGGAGTTGCAAATGCAACTTGAAGAGCTTCTGAAGAAGGGGTATATATGCCCAAGTGTGTCACCTTGGGGTGCCCCAGTCTTGTTCGTGAAAAAGAAATATGGGACATTGAGATTGTGCATCAATTTTAGATAGTTGAACAAAGTGACTATAAAGAACAAGTATCCTCTACCAAGGATTGATGATCTCTTCAATCAGTTGAAGGATGCTAGGATATTTTCAAAGATATATCTCAAGTCAAGATACCATCAAGTAAGGATTAAAGAGGAAGACATCAGCAAGACCACCTTTAGGACAAGGTATGGTCATTATGAGTTCACAGTGATTCCTTTTGGGTTATCAAATGCACCAGTTGTTTTCATGTGCTTAATGAATGGTGTTTTCTGAGAATATTTAGACAAGTTTGTCATTGTCTTTTTGTATGACATCCTTGTATATTCCAAGTCGGAAGAGGAACATGAGAATTATTTGAGGATGGTGCTACAAGTGCTAAGAGAGCATCAATTGTATGCCAAATTGAGAAAGTGATCATTTTATCAAAACAAAATTCACTATTTGGGGCATATCATATCTGAAGAAGGGATAGTAGTAGACCCTGAAAAGATTGAGGCCATTAAAGGGTGGACAAAACCTAATAATTTGATAGAAGTCAGATCCTTCATGGGTCTTTTTGGCTACTACATAAGGTTCATTGCAGGGTTTTCGAGAAAAACGCATCCCATCACTTCCTTGCAAAGGAAGGGGAAGAAGTTTCAATGGACAACAGAATGTGAAATGAGCTTCCAACAATTGAAACAATTGTTAACTAGTGCTCCAATTCTGAATCTTGCAGATCCGAATGAATATTTCATGGTTTGCACAGATGCATGCAAAGAAGGACTAGGAGGAGACCTTATTCAAAAAGGATATGTGATATGTTTCGAGTCCAAAAAATTGAAAGAGCATGAAAGGCTCTATGCCACTCACGATTTGGAGTTGGAAGCCATAGTGCACACTTTGAAGAAGTGTAGGAACTACCTCATGGGAAAGAGGTTTGAGTTGAGGACTTACCTTAATGGTTTGAAGTATTTTTTTTATTAGCCTACCTTGAATGCTAGGTAGAGTAGATGGTTGGAATTTCTCTGTGAATATGACTTTGATATCAAGCACATCAAAGGAAAGGAGAACAAAGTGGATGATGCACTCATCAGGAGAGTGCAAGAACTACATGTTACAACCATTAGCATGTATCAGATAGATCTTAAATGCATAACTTATGAGGCTGCCAAAGTTGATTTGCAATACATGGAATTAGTAACAAAATTGCAGCAAGGTAAAATGCAACAGAAAGATGAAAATTATGAATTGGGAATTGACAGAATTCTCTTGTACATAAACAAAGTTTATGTACCCAATTCTCCTGAATTAAGGAGTGTGATTTTAAAATAAATGCATAATGTGACTTATATTGGGCACCCTGGATATCAGAAAACAGTTTCAACAGTCAAGAGCCAATATTATTGGCTAGGCATGAAGAGGGAGATTGTTGAATACATAGATAAATGCTTGGAGTGTCAAAGGGTCAAGGCTGAGCATAGACACCCAGCTGGGTTACTACAGCCATTCCCCATTCCTCAGTGGAAGTGGGAAGTGGTGACAATGGATTTCCTCACAGGATTTCCTAGAACAAGCAAGCAGCATGTTGCAATCATGGTGGTAGTGGAAAATCTTACTAAAGATGCCCATTTCATTCCTGTGAGGGTTACTGACAAGGAAACCAATGTTGTTGATATTTATATGAGGGGAGTAGCATGATTGCACGGTATTCCCAAGACAATTGTGTCTAACAGAGACCCAAAATTTTCCTCAAAGTTTTGGAGAGGATTATTCAAGGTGTTCGAAACAAATCTAAACTTCAACACAGCCTATCATCCTGAGTTTGATGGACAAACATAAAGAGTTAATCAGGTGATAGAAGATATGTTAAGAACGTATGTGATGGAAAAACCATCCATATGGGAAGACTACCTACACTTGGTAGAGTTTTCTTACAACAATGGGTATCAAGCATCATTGAAGATGAGCTTGTTTGAAGCACTTTATGGAAGAAAGTATAACACCCCAGTAAGTTGGGACAAACCAACTGATAGAGCAGTGGTTGGGCCAGAGTTGCTCAAGGAAATGGAAAAACAAATGTTGCATATTAAGTAGAATTTGACGGTTGCCTAAGACAGGAAGAAAATCTATTCTAAAAAGGGAAGAACCCATAGGGAGTTTAAAGTGGGTGATCATGTTTTCTTGAAGGTGAAAGTCAACAGAAGTTCCCTAAAGCTGGAAAACTGTTCCAAGTTGGAAGCCAGAAAGGATTGAACCAGTAGCTTATATTCTTACATTTCCTGCATGCATGACTATTCATAACATATTTCATGTCTCATTTCTCAAGAAGTATATACATGATGCTAATCATGTGATTGATTGGAATGTGATTCAGGTGGAACAAGAAGGTGCTATACAGGTGCACCCGGTGCGCATACTGGACCGGAAGAACAAGGAGCTCTGAAATCGAGCCATAAGGCTAGTAAAGGTCCAGTGGACCTGGTACGATCCAGAGGATGCAACGTGGGAGCATGAGGATGTTATGTGGGCAGAATACCCACATCATTTTGAATATTTTGAACATCTTGTGGATGTTTTATAAATCAGTTGCACTGAGGACAATGCAAAGATAAGGGGAGGGGATTGTGATACCCCAAAGGTCGAGCCTCTGTTGTAATTATGAATGTAATGATGTTTATAGGCTGGTGAGCCAATTATTATAAGTTGGAAGGCTCGTGTGTGAATTAGGTCGGAGATCCTAGAGGCTAAGGCCAGTGGGCCTGATTTTGTATATGTAATTATGCAAATTATTAATAAAAATACATCGTTGTGTGTAGACCAACCACGAAGAAAGAGTTATGGGGGAGTAAGCTCCACTAGGTTGGGTAAGGGAAGGGGGCTAAGAGGCTGGAATGAGGGGCTAAGATTAAGAGCTTAAGTCCAATAAAATAATATATATATTATTATTCTAAAGTTGTGAGTGGGATATGAATATATCATAAGCTTCTTTGGAAAGGGGTGCGAATTCCAAATGGAGAGGAACGTGCTTCATGAGGGTCATGTGTCAGCTCAGGAATATGCAATATAAGTGAGAATTCATACTATTTTGCTTCTCTGGGCCATTTTTGCACCAACAAGCATGAGTACCCTGGTACACCTTGTTGAGTTCTTGAACCACACCGAACCTATGCAACATAACCGAATTGACACCCCTGCTACACATGTCCCCTTGGGGGTTGCCTACATTTTTTCCTATCTATATCCTTTCCCACGTCCAGTTTCTATTGCTGTCATCACCATGCCCAGGTGTTGAGGAGCATGAGTGAAGAAGCAGGTTTTTAGGATCGTGGATAGAAGAAGCAGGTTGTCAGGCCTGTGAGCAACTCTCTCCAGGTGAGAGAGTGTGTTGAGGAAGCCAGTTCTCCTGGAAGGAGTCCAGTAGCAGCTACAGAGCTTTGAGAATTTCTGATCCGACCTGTTATCACATATAGCTATCAAAAGGTCGCAGGGTGACTAAGTTCATGGTCTACGCAGATATCATCCTTGAGCACAAAGTGCAACATTCAGAGCAGTCCATTTTGGGCTTGAATCACCAACAAGTAGGTTTGATTTTCAATGGTGGAGATACCATAAGAAATTCGGATCAACGGATCTCATGCGGTAAGGATTTCAAGGTAGCACAAGGATTAATGAATAGGAAGAGGAGTCAAAGTCCCAAAGTAAATCTAAGCCATAGAAGGCTAATGACATGCATCGACAGATCTCGCACTTCGGAAGATTTACTTCAGAGGATTGCGCGAGCAAGCAGAAGCAAAGTCCCTAAGTCCAAACTCCCGAAGTAAATCTCGATCGCCCAAATCTAGAGGACGCGTGGAGGCAGATATCTCACTTCAAAGATACAAAACTTCGTAGGATTGTGGGAGTTATGCATTGAAAAGTCCCGAAGAGCCAAAGCCCAAACTCTCGAACTAATTGTGGATCATTGATCTCAAACCAACATGGACCGTTGATCTTGGCAGTAGTATCTCCAGGAGCCCCAAAGTCCTAAAGGTCCCGAAGTAAATCTTGATCGTCTGAATCAAGAGGCCATACGTCACCAGATATCTCACTTCAGGAATTCGACACTTCAGAGGATTGTAAGAGTTGTGCATTGAAAAATCCTGAAGAGCCGAACACGAACTCCCAAAATAAATCTCATACGTCCAAAACAAGAGGACACACGACACCAGATCTCTCACTTCATGAATTCGACACTTCGAAGAATTGCAAGAAAAAGCATGAGAAAAAGGCCCGAAGCCCGAACTCCCGAAGTAAATCTCATCCATTCAAAATAAGAGGACATGTGGCACCCGATCTCACACTTCAGAGGATTGTAAGAGCTATGCACTGAAAAGGCTCGAAGCTCAAACTCCCAAAGTAGTTGTGAGACTTTGATCTTCACAGCAGGAAGCAGGGTCCATCCAAGGGTGGCGCGTGGAAACAAAAGTGGGGCTTTCCCAGATCGTAGATCGATGACCACGCTTCATTGTGGGGATGGAACATGCTCAAACGATAAAATTCTTGAGCGGTCCCGCAATTGAAACCATGGTATAGAGAGGAAGTTACATGGAAGTTGGTGGTGATTTGCAGGCTTAAAGGCGGTGTGAATCCAAACCACCTTTGACATCCCCGCAATCACGTGCTTATATAACAACAAATCCAAGAGCAGCGTGTGGCAGCCCCCTAGGTGTTGAGCCCCGTCCCGATCCCAATGAGAGATAAGTTAATGAAAAAAGAGTGGTGGTTGAAACGTCAACTCACTCCATAAATAGGAGGCATGGAGGGTCTAGCTGTGGAGATAGAACTATCAACCTGAGGTACCCCTATAGACATTTTTTCCTGCAGGCCCATGCTAAGTTGAGTTTGTGTCTGACAGAAGAATACACACATAGTTTGACAGAAGAAGGCGCAAACGAAAGGTTTTGAATGCAATGGCCAAATCACACTCCTAGGATTTGTGGACTGATCTGATTATAAATTGAAGAGTTCAATATTTTGAAAAATGGGGGGGTTTTCTTCATAGGCTAGAAAGCCGAGTGAGTTTCAGGAGCAGGGATCTGTAATTTTTTAGTTTGTATGCCTGAGGGCTTGGATTGTAAATATATGTTATTGAAGATTCCTTTGAATCATTTTTATCAGACTGTCTTCTTACTTTACACGCTATCTTTGTTTTCCTTCTTGTCTGAATGTAATTTCTCTGATTTATGGATCCCTGAGGCGATGGAGGTTTTGTTGCTATCATGCTCATATTTCATGGTTCGTCATATTTTCTCTGTTTTCCCTCTTGTATGAATGCAATCTCTCTGATTTATGGATCCCTGAGGTGATGGAGGTTATGTTGTTGCCATTCCCATCTTTCATGGTTCATCATATTTTCTATGTTTTCCTTCTTGTCTGAATGTAATCTCTATGATTTATGGATCCCTGAGTCGATGGAGGTTTTTTTGTTGTCATGCCCCTCTTTCATGGTTCGTCATATTTTCTTTGTTTTCCTTCTTATCCAAATGTAATCTCTCTTATTCATGGATCCCTGAGGTGATGGAGGTTTTGTTTCTATCATGCCCATATTTCACGGTTCATCATATTTTCTCTATTTTTCTCATTGTTTGGATATAATCTCTCTGATTTATGGATCCCTGAGGTGATGGAGGATATGTTGCCATCATGCCCATATTTCATGGCTCACTAGACATTTTCTATCTTCTTCTCCTCATCACCACATTAATCCTTTTGTCTGATAGGCAGTTTAAATGCCTTCCTTATCCACGATACTTACGACTCCATAGCCCAATGGTCCCGAACTGATTTGCAGTTACTTTTGTTATCTTTTCTTCTCTATACACTCTCACTAATCCATCTTCTCAAACTATTTTAATCATTTTACTTTTATTTTGATGGGTACTAGGCTTATCCTCTTGCAGTCAGAGGGTGACTCTCAGTGCTAACATTAATGGCGTTGTTGTCGGGGACATAAGTGAAGATATCTTCCCTGGGAGAGAGAAAACGATCAGATTTGATCTTTGATGGTGAACAAAGACTAGACACATTCAGACTGCATATCATTCACCTGGCGACTCCATGATTAAAGAATCCAGTGGTGACTCCACAATTTTAAGAATTTATTTTTTCATATGGAAGCCATTTTGGCTCAGAGGTTTGCTCCTTTTAATTTCTCTTATGTTCCCAATTTTCCAAATGTTGTTCCTACTATGGATGAATGGGGTGATTTTTTACCCAGATTTAGAGAACATAGAGTTGACAACCTTGCAGAGCATCTGCTTGAGTTTCATGAACTTATGCATCAGTGGAGAATACATCATGAGGATGTATTAATGAAGATGTTCATGTACTCATTAGCCTTACCCCCTACTAGCATCTCCTCCCTATAATAGTTTCATGCAACTTTCAATATGCATTGTCAAAAATTTTATTCCTCTAAGTTAATTGTCATAGCTTTTGTGAAGAGTATAAAGACTATGTTCAGGATATAGCTGATTCTTATGAAGGCTGTGAAGATGAAGAAGATGCCTTGGATGAGGAATCAGTTTTTTCTCTTCCCTGTTCATCTGCATCTGTTGAAAACTGTGTTTGTTGTCTCGGTAAGGAAAGTGCATAAATTGAATCTTTTTTGGAATCTTATATTCTTTATAGCCCTGTCTCTAAAAGGCCTAGATATGAGTAGCCTATTTTTGACTCATATGATGATGATAAGTTATTTCTTCCTGGATTGAATCTTGAAAGGCAACCTATGTTTGATAATAAAGAACAACTTTCTCATGTTGGGTAGAAGATACCTCTTGGCATGTCATTCAACACTCCTCCTATATTTGATCATTATGGAGATAGTGATGAAGATGTTGAGGTGTTTTTTGAAGCAAAGAACATTAGCAGCTAGCCTTCTGATGAAAATGAAAGCTTCTGCCAAGAGCAGCATGTTAAGGAGAAAGAGCCATCCATTGATATACATTAGGCTATTTCTTGCCATTAGCTAGCATATATTATCAAGGAAAACAAAGGGGAAGTGTATTAGCAACATGCATCAACCTTTCACTCACCTATGCTTGCCACATACATTCATCCATATGTGAGAAGTTGTAAAATAGAGAAAGCTTTATGTTATCAATCTAGTAGGTTTTATCACCTATTTTATGATCATGTGGGGGAGTACATGGAGTTGCATTTTCTCCATGTATTGAAGCCTCCAATCTTTATCTTACCTTCAGAACTAGGAGGAGATATGAAGAATGTAAGTGATTTGTTGTCAAAGTTTCATTATCCTTTGTTGATCAGTGATAGAGTAAATAACTTTTTAGTTAGGAGGTTACTTGAATGGCTCTGGTAGAAGTTTTCTTTCACCTAGCACATTGTAAAAATCAGTTAGTGTAGGTTTGTACATAAATAAGATCCTTCTAGACCATGTGTGTTTTCTTTCTTTTCAAGTAGATAGTATACATATCACCCTGTGGTCCTCAGCAGGATGTTTTTGAGCTCAACTCCACAACCTAAAGGATAAGGCATTGGAACTGCGTGTTCTTGGCAGCTCACAGGGAGAATTCCATCCCCTGTGGAGCCAAATGTTATCACATATAGTTGTCAAAAGGTCGCAGGATGACCAAGTCCATGATCTGTGTAGATATCAACCTTGAGCATAAAGTGCAACATTCAGAGAAGTCCATTTCGGGCTTGAATGACCAACAAGCAGGTTTGATTTTCAACGGTGGAGATCCCATAAGAAGTTCGGATCAACAGCTCTCGAGTGGTTAGGATTTCAAAGTCACGCAAGGATTAACGACTAGGAAGAGGAGTCAAAGTCCTGAAGTAAGTCTGAGCCATTGAAGGCTGAGGACACACGTCAGCAGATCTCTCAGTTCGAAAGATTTACTTTGGAGGATTGCGCGAGAAAGCATAAGAGAACTCCCGAAGTAAATCTCGGTCGTCCAAATCTAGAGGACGCGTGGAGGCAGATCCCTCACTTCGGAGATATGACACTCCAGAGGTTTGTGGGAGTTATGCATTGAAAAATCTCGAAGAGCTGAAGCCCAAACTCCCGAACTAGTTGTGGACCGTTGATCTCAAAATAACAAGGACCATTGATCTTGGTAGCAGTATCACCAGGAGCCCTAAAGTCCTAAAGGTCCCAAAGTAAATCTCAACCATCCGAATCAAGAGGCCACACGTCACTAGATCTATCACTTCGGGAATTTGGCACTTTGGAGGATTGTAAGAGATGTGCATTGAAAAGTCCCGATCTCTCACTTCGTGAATTCAGAACTTCGAAGAATTGCACGAGAAAGCATGAGAAAAATGCCCGAAGCCCAAACTCTCGAAATAAATCTCAGTCATCCAAAACAAAATGACACGCGACGCCCGATCTCACACTTTGGGAATTCGACACTTCGAAGGATTGTAAGAGATATACATTGAAAAGGCCTGAAGCCCGAACTCCCGAAGTAGTTGTGATCCGTTGATCTTCATAGTAGGAAGTAGGGTCCATCAAAGAGCGGCACGTGCCAACAAACGTGGGGCTTTCCCAGATCGCATATCGCGACCATATCGAAGACCACGCTTCATTATAGGGACAGAACATGCTCGAATGATAAAATTCTTGAGCAGTCCCACAATTGAAACCATGGTATAACGAGGAAGGTACATGGAAGTTGGTGGTGAATTGCGGGCTCAAAATCAGTGTGAATCCAAACCATCTTTGACATCCCCGCAATCATGTGCTTATATAATGACAAATCTAAGAGTAGCACGTGGCGGCCCCCTAGGCATTGAGCCTCGTCTCGACCCTGATGAGAAATCAGTTAATGAAAAAGGAGTGGTGGTTGAAACCTTGACTCACTCCATAAATAGGAGGCATGGAGGGTCTGGCCATGAAGATAGAACTATCAGCCCAAGGTACCCCTATGGATGGTTTTTCCTACAGGCCCATGTTGAGCTGAGTTTGCGTCTTACAAGAGGATACACACACAGTTTGACAGAAGAAGGCACAAACGAAAGACTTTGAATGCAATGGCCAAATCACACTCCTGGGAGTTGTGGACTGATCTGAGTA
>ML779235.1:384207-397409 GCA_009831015.1 Picea engelmannii | reverse complement strand
AGTTCTTTCACCATCATTCTCATTTTCTTATTGTAAGGAGAGCAAGTTTGTGAGGGCACAAGAGCCTTCCATTGGGGAAAGAAGGGACTCATAGTCCCCTTTCTTCATTGTGCTTTGATTTCATCAATTAATCAGCCTAAAAACATTGGTGATATTGGTCTTGTTGTCTTTGTTGTTTCTTTTTCCATATGCTCATAGTTTTAGTTTTTATTAGTTTAATTCTTGCTTATAGTTTTGTTGTTCTTTTTCTAACCCTTTCCTCTACAGCTGTCATGCTCAGCAAGACCCAACTGGGCATGTAAGCACCCTTTATTTGCTCACCTAGTGACGAATTGGGTGCAAACACCTATTTCAAAAATCCCATAGCAAGTATGCATTTAATGGCATTGATATGGTGGAATTATAGGCACTCTATCAAAAGATAACTACCCTTGAAGTTGGTCGTCCTAAAAAATGTGCTCTAACCATCTCAACTACTCAAGAAATGGTCCAATAAATCAAGTGCACCCTCTAGGAATGGTCCATGTGGCACATGATGATGATGTGGCATTCTTGTTACCATCCAACACATTGTCATGGATCCCTAGGCAGTGACATGTATCCCAATGCAGTGTGATGGATCCCAAGAAAAATTACATAGAACCTATTGTAAATACATGTGTCTCTATGCATGTACATGGAATTCAAGGTAGTATTGTGAATCCCAATGCAAGTACACAAAGGCATAATGCACATATCCCAATGTGGAGTGCTCACCTATAATGATGAATCAAGTCTCAAAACAAGTCAGTAGGCAATGAACACTAAGTAGTTTCTTCTAACAACATCTTAACATAAGTTAAATTTATAAATTTCCCAAGTTCACCGTGGTGGGACAACTTTACCCTTATTACATGTGTCAATTCCTAGGACAAAAGGTATTTCTCAGGTCACTTGGTTAAAGATAGGTAAAAGAGATGAAAATATTATGGAAAGGAAATGTGAACTTTATGTTTTGACCCTCAAAGTCATATGTGATGATGTAAAATGTCTTTAAACTAGTCCAACTAGCTCTCTAGAGCTAGGAATCTTCATTATTTGTACATGCAAACCTTTAAGAGAGAGTTTTGCTTAGAGTTTCCACCTCAACCCCTTATTTATTACCCTTTTTGTATTTTTCTTTGATTTTTGTTAGTCATTTTCTTTACATATGCATTTTTAGCATAAGACTTTGGGGTTGGGCCTTTTTAACATGGTGGCATAGATCTAGCTTCATTATTTTTTAACTTTTAAAATTCATGCTCTTCACGTCTAGCCCTTTATTGGCTTTATTTGACTTTGGTTTTCATTGTTCTTCAATTTGTTCATTTAGACCTTGTTGGATGACATGTGATAAGTAAAACATAAGGAGTGATAATATCTTTTTTATGAGCGAGATGAAAGTGAAAGGGAAGAAATGATAAATGTTAAGTATGGTTAGGATATGTGGTATGCTACTCAACTAGATCACCAATAGTATGATTTGGCCTAAATCATGACAACTCTTATCTAAGGACAATTGTGTCCCCCCCCCCGCCTGTTGCCATGGTATAACAAGACAAAATAATAAAATTATTATTGTTAAGAAGTGTTATTAGATCAAACCCAATGTTTATTACTTTCATGACTAGATAGGAAACCATCACACCGTGTCTAAGCAAGAAACTTTCACACAAGAACATACCACATCAACTAAAATAAAGATAATGTATGAAGTACCATCTACGAGTGCACATAACATCTGAGGTGTAAGGTATAGGAGTTGATGTAGCATGGTAGAGTCATCTGAAAGAACTCATGGATGTTGTATGGCTAGATGATCATATATTTGATTGAAGAACTGGAAAAATGGGTCTAAATCAGAAGAAATGGGTAGGAGAGCTCATCCAAGAAGCAACATTGTGCCTCTGAGAGGGTGGTCTTGAAGTAGTTTTCCTTGAAAAAATAACTACTTTGAATCTCTACAAAAAATAACTATTACGAATTTAAAGAATTGCGAGAAAACTTATCAAGCCAATGCGAGGAGGAACTAGTGCCGAGCTTGTTGACAAGACTAGAGTCGACCTTGATCATAGAGGGATGATATTTTCGATAAGACTAGAGCCAAACTTAGTTGCAAAGAGATGAGATTGTGAGGTTGCAAACTAGGTTAATGGGACTAGAGCTAGAATTGAACTCCACTGCAGAGAAGGGATACAATGCCCATACAACAATGTTAATACTTGGTGGAGTCAAACTTGATTATAGAGAAGGAAAAACAATTCCTACGAAACAACTTGACAATCCTTGGTAGAGCCCCAAGCTAGACAAGGATAAATCTAGTCCCCATTGGGACTAAAGCTAGAGTGGAATTCTGTCGTAAGGAAAGAAAAAAAATGCCCATGAAACAAAATAGCGCCACAATCAATGTTAGAGATGAAATTACTCCGAGAGAAGGGAAAACAATGCCCCAATCATTGATGCACTAAATGTGATCATAGAGACGTCCCTAATGACACTAGAGCCAAAGGGGAAGGGGGTCATGAAGGGGTGAAAACCAACAATGGCCACGAAATAAGGGAATGATCCTCTTTGGGAGAACAATGGAGTTAAATTGGGTTGTAAAGGGGGGACTCATCGAGGAATACCAAACTGGGTGACAGGTTGGGCGTCATCCAATCAAACCCTTGAGTGGACTAGCTAGTAAAAAGATGAGAAGACGATGATGAGGGGATGACTCCAAAATACAAAACATGTGGTTGTTGAGGGCTAACATTTATGCAAGTACATGCAAGGAGAGAAGGGCAATAGAAAACGACTAGCAAACATGTCACCAAGCATGGAGAGGGAGGTACTCGTTAGGTACCAATAAGACACGTTCTAGCTAAGTAGCCTAGTTATATTCATAAAAGATTAAACAAAGGTCTCCAATGTCCATTTTACATTCAAGCATTGTATAGCACTCACTATTAAAGTGAAAATTGAAAATTGAAAATTCCACTTAGTTCCAACCATGGATGTTGAGACTTAACCTAATTGTTCGACTTTCTTCACCTCTTTCACCTTGTACCAATAATGCTTACTGGTTATTCCTACCCAAATCTCGATTGGTGGATTCAAAAGTTTGAATGGCATAATCTATCTTTCATTGAAAGGACACTAAAATCTAACAAAAGTTAATTTCGTGTAGGTTGGCATGGACATAAGACCACATGTATAATGGGTGATGATGACAAATACTGTCGGGAGAAGCTTCACGAGGTTTACAGTACCGATGTACACATAAGGTGGAACGTCAAAGAGTTGGAATTTGGATATGATCTTGACATATCATTTTGACAAGTGTACGTTTATAACTAATATGTTTGTTATGCTTAACAATGAGACAATTGATTTTTTTTATATTTATGTATTGATAGTCACTGTTAGTTTAATTACGTTGAAAGACGTACACCTATTGATAATGGGCATATTTAATAGGTTTTTAGTTTTTAATGCGTTTTTTTTATGAACGAGATTAAATATGCCTAGAATATTCTTAGTCGTCACAATAAATGAATGGCTCTGATTTCATTCATTAACTTCCGAGCTGTTATAAAGACATCCATTTATATGTTTACTTTTTTACATTTACTTAATCGTGATTAAAAATTACTATGTTCACTAACTTATTGCCACTTCTACCTGATTAAAAAATATTAAAATATTAAGGTGACCACATTTCTGGCATCACCAACAATCACCAGTGGAAGTTTAACAACGACCTTTCAAGTTCACCAACCACGAGTTAGCTGCTGTGCTAGTTTTATGAATCATATATCAGTGATATAAAAAAAGTTTTTTTATTACAATATTATATTTTTAAAATTTTATTTTATTGGTGAGAGTATAACATTTATTAAGGGAGACTTTTATCCTTGCTGGTCCGTAAGGGAAGACTTTCATCCTTGCCAGATATCTTTAAAACATGTATTTTTAACTTTAAGTTATTAACATGTGTGTTTATGTAAGATCACTAACATTTAACTTTAGTCCAATTTATTTATTGTAAAAAACAAAAAAACAATTAACCTTAAACTTATATACAAAATCAAATACCATGCTTTATTATCATTGAGTTTTACATATTAAATTATTATTAAATTGTTATAAATTTGTTTTATTTAATTGTAAAAAAAATTAATTAATTTTTTAAACAAATTAATAAATAAAAAATATATTTTAATTTTAATAAAATTTTATAAAAATTATAAAAATTTTGATAATAAAATTTTATTTTAAAAATTATGAAGTAATTTAAAACTATTTAATTCACTAATGATTGGTTTTTAAGGGTTTTGTTTGTAAAGCAATCCAAGTTTGAAATTTAATGTAGACATGAGAAAACACTTACTATTCCTAAAAGGTCTAAAAGGTGGTGTGGCCAAAGCAAAGTATTATTCCCTAGTAATTTGGATGGAGATTTTCTAGCTAAAAACTAATTCAACAAATTATTAACATTTTTTTTTTTTTTTTTTGTTAGTTTGTCAATGACATATAGGACTAACCTATGGTTAAGAAACTGCCACTCACGCGCAGTCTGAGTAACATGGCTGGATTGTTTGTCCCTTTAACATCAAGGAGCATCTTAACAACAGACTCCGTCACCGACTATCCTACACCTCGGGGATAAATCATTAACACTTTAAAAAATAATAATAATATATATAAATAAAAATTTATTAAAATTAAAATATAATTTTTAATTTATTAGTCTATTTAAATATTAATTAATATAGTCTAAACGTTCTACCTTGGGGGGTTTTCTGGTCACTTTTTTCCGTTTGATTTTGCTAATGGTTGGATCTGTAGATTTGAGTGGCTAAGTTTGTATAATCCTAGCGCCCAGGAGTTTTTTAGCAAATTGAATCCATTTATGCATTTAGAAAAGCAATTTAAACAACAGAAATTAGAGTTGGATTCTGGCCAATTCCTGCTAGAAAACCCCAAAAGTAGAATGTTTAGTCAAAGTCTTAATTAATGTTTTCACAATTTAAAAAAAAAATACTAAATTAAATTATTCCACTTACTGAGTCACTGTGTTGGTTAAACTTTCTACCTTTTGAGGTTTTTGGCCAGAATCCGGAGATTTAAATCTAGACAAAATCTTTATTTTTTGTTGTTTAAATTGTATTTGTTAATGCATAAATAAATTCAAAGCGCTGAAAAACCTAAAACAGTCAGATTATACGAACTTAACCACTCAAATCTCAGAATCACTCAAATCTCAGAATCACTAAACAGCTGCTCGCCGTCATGAAGAGCAGGTGTGCGGTTGAAGGGTTTCCCGTGAACAGGTTATTTAAGAAGTGACAGAAGTTTGGTTGGCTTTGACAGCGAATGCTATCATCAATCCACAGGAGAAGATGGATGGAAATCTAGAAACCGTGGGGAAGCGATTCCTTGTTTCTCCAGCGAGACAAAGCGCTCAAAATCTATTATTATTATTTCTTCTCCTGCCCATCCGGACCCTCACGATACCTTTCGTGCACAGCCCATATACGGTGGCCCAATCATTCAAATGGCCATCGTCATCATTCATACTTTGAGCTTGGACTTTTTTATCGAGGGCGACAATACAAAAACCTTTGTTTATTCAATATAGTATATGGATGGCATGCAGGGACAGCATTGCTGCGGCTACACCAGGGAGATATGCAGGAGTCTACTCGAGTTTATATTAAGTAATGGTTTTATTATGGGCATAACAGTGCCAGTCGTAGTAGAGCTTTCTCGAGACGAGCGACTGGGGCGGCGGGCATGAAAGAATGAAGAGGAATATTAGGCAATGGGGCTTAATCAAGCTGGAACCAACTCCATGAGCATGTGCTGCTGAGCCACTTTGTTCCGCCTCCGGGTCTCGGGGACCGGACATTGCGCCTGATTTGTCTCTTCCCAGATCTATCTATTCATTTCTAAGAGCTTTCTGTTCATTTCATTTCGAAGGGCTTCTGAAATGGATCAGCGACGCGGAGCACCGGGAATCCTGAAATGGGCATTCGTTTGCCTCTGTACAATGTACATTCTCGGTTATCACGGGGTACTCCAAACACAGGCGACCGATGATACGCAGATAGTGCGACTCAAGCTGATGCACAGAAACAGCCATGGCTCGCCCTTCAGGAATGCGTCGGAGAGCAGACTCGAAACCGTGACGTCGCTTCTCCGCCATGACAAGCTCCGCCTGGCCGCCTTCGTCGAAAGCATTCTCCGCTCATCGTCGTCGTCCTCACATATACGGCCGGCTAAACGCTCCCATTATTTCGCCCATGGTCGAGTACGAGGTGGCCTCGGCGGGGCCGCGATCGGGACCCCAATATTCTCCGGGGCTTCGGTAAACTCTGGGCAGTACTTCGTCGACTTGGAGATTGGGACCCCGTCGAAGCATTTCCTGCTCATCGCTGACACAGGCAGCGATCTCATGTGGGTGAATTGCCACTACCAGCACCCTGGGAGCAGCAGGAAGCGCCGCAGCCGAAGAAGAAAGCCCGTCTCCAACAACCGAGCTCTCAAAGCCTACGCATCGTCCACATTCCACCCGATTTCATGCCTATCGGAAGAATGCCAGATGGTCCCGGGGCCGTCTTCCTGCAGCTTGCTTCGTCCGACGAACTGCATTTACAAGTATACATACGCCGACCTGTCGACCACCAGTGGCGTCTTCGCCTATGATACAGCCACCATGAACTCCGCCAATAGCTCGTTGCCCGCAACCCGAGTCCCGAACGTGGTCTTCGGCTGTAGCACCGAAAGGCACGGCCATAGCTTCGATGGGGCGGACGGTATCATGGGTTTAGGACAGGGCCAGATCTCGTTTTCTTCCCAGATCGGCTCCACGTATGATAATTACAAGTTCTCCTATTGCCTCGTCGACCATCTCAACGCGCCCTCCACGCACAATTATCTCGTCTTCGGCAACAGGAATTTGCAGGACAAAGTCAGAGCAACTCTGCGCTACACTCCGGTGCTCAAAGACCCGCGGGTGCCCGACACCTTCTATTACGTGGGCATCGAAGGCGTGAATGTAAACGGAATACGCCTTCCCATTCCCCCAGTTGCTTGGAGCATTGGTGACAACGGTACGGGCGGAACCGTCGTGGACTCCGGGACAACTCTGACTTACGTTGCGGGCTCCGCGTACACGGTGCTCTTCGCCGTATTCGACAGGCTCGTTCGCTATCCTCGCGTCTTTATGAACCCGTTCGATCTTTGCTTCAATTCTTCTGCTATTAGCAACCCTCGGCTACCGGAATTTTCTATTGATTTCTATGGCGGGGCGTCCTTCCGCCCCCCTGTGGATAATTACTTCATTGCCGCTGCTGATGGCGTGACTTGCCTGTCCATTCTCGGAACGTCTGGAGTTAATGTGATCGGTAACATAATGCAGCAGAATTTTGTCATGGAATTCGATCGGCACCATTCAATACTGGGATTTGCCCGTACAGATTGCTCACGGGATTAGATTGGCTGGGTTTTCTTGTTTGGGTGGTTTATTCTGTTATGGCTTTCCGTTTGGTTTTTTTCATTGAATTTCAACGGAAGATGTTTCCAGCATTGTACTTATTATTGAATGGTGCATTAATTAACAATCCATTCTGATATTTTATAGTGCTTACAGTTCCAATGCATATCTCGTTTCCCAAAATATCCTGCAACGTATTTGACCAAGCGGACAAATGCAGTGTTTGTTCATTTATAGCAATTGGAAAACAATGGCGTGCTAACTTTTTCAATATATATTTAAAAAGCAAATGGACAAGTCATGTGCAATTGGGACTGGAGTGGGTTGGCTTTTGCTGTACTATTTTGTTTTATTTCTCTTGGGGTTGGTTGCACAGGACAGGAAGTTGGTTGCATAATTGGGAATTGTCAATAATGATAATGTCTCTAGTGAACACGTCATGTTAGGATCATGTTAGGATAAGGCCATCACACTTCGTTGTCATTATTTGCCCTAGGTTAAAGCTTTTATGTTTTTTTTTGGGGAAATTTGCTCGAAATTAGGTGAAAATTTCTTAGATTAGTAGGTTTGAGTGATTATTTCTGTATAATTCAAGTGCCCCCAGGGATTCGCATCATGTTGAATCTATTTTTGCATTCAGAAATGGATTTTGAACAACAAAAAATAGTGATTCAATCCATTTCTGCATTCATAAATGGATTTTGAACAACAAAAAATAGTGAACCGTGTAAATTTATATTGCCGGACATTTAGTAAAACCACTAAACAAGCCATTTAGTAAAACAACTAAACAATGTCATTTTATTTGCAGTAGTCTAAACGTTCTACCTTTTGGAGGTTTTACCACAACTTTTTTAGTTTGATTTTGCCCGTGATGAATGGTTGAATCTGCAGATTTGAGTGACCCAAAAGGTAGAACGTTTAGTCAAAGACATTTTATTTTCCCACCTTATGTTTTAGTTTTTGAATATATATTTTAATTGGTTGAATATAGTTTAGTTTTTGTTAGTTTCAATGAGAGTCAAATTTTGAGTAGTGTAAATGTTATATGTTGTTTTGTTTTGTTTTTTAGTTTTTTAATCTGTTTTTCTTAAAATATAGTTAAAAATTTAGAAGGATACTTGGAAAGGCAGATTTCAGTTATTGAGATTGTACAATTCAAGTGTTCTAAAGGTTTTTCACTACACCTAATCAATTTATGTACTTAAAAATGCAATTTAAACAACATAAATTTATCATTTTATCAACAATTGCATCACCAAATGATTGCCTAAAAAATAAATAAATAACTTAAAACATTTAGACTTGTCCCATTTTAATCAATAAACACTATACATCTTGAACAATTTACTTTAATATATTATATTATTTTTAAAAGAAAATTAGAAATGGAAAATTTTAATTTCATCAACAAATTACATAACGAAAGAGAAGCTTACGCCTTGTTACAGTGCCTAATTTTGGCAAAGGCTCAAGACATTTGCGTTCTCACAATCTTCGAGGATTCTAAATTGACAATTCAACATGCAAAGTTCAATTCTCTTTCGAAGAAGATCCACCTTTGAGCCATTTTTTGCAAAATTCAGGAAGAAACTCAGTTCTTTCGGAGAATTGAATTCTTTCATGTGTTAAGATCTAATAACCAGGAGGATGATAGACAAGCCAATCATGCCACTGGACTTCAAGAAGGAGTTATCTCGGTGAACAGGTCTCAATCTCTCAAAGCAATCCCATGAGTTATCAAACTCACTCAATAAATTCAAAAAGGGAAGGGCCTTGACACCTCTCCCTCAAGGAAGGCTTAGAACCTAAAGGTTTTAAAATTAAAAAAAAACATAAAAAAATAAGGGGGGATCCCCCCCTCCTAAGAGCCCAACTTTTCACACATGGTTATTTAAATCATGATTAATGTGGGGCACTATCATACTATTGACCGAAGGACTTTGATGTGTGTATAGTATGCGCTCCCATGAGCTCTACATAACTACCCTTGATGGGAGCAATCATATCCCCGTCATTAGCTCTTTCCTCCTCTGCAATGTGGGACTGATATGGGCATCATTCAATTATCTATGGCTTCCAACAATGATGTCTGAAGGTAGAGAGCGAGTGAAGGTGGTTCACCACATGTGTGGGAGATTTTATATCTCAGGCATAGTTCATATGCACCTCAGCTCTATCGTACGAGTGTGGGAGATTTCAATATTCTCGACTCTATTGCACCAGTGGAAACTTCTCATGTCATGTTCCCCCATAAACGATTCTGTGAGCTTTGGTGTTTGCAGTTAGATATGGATACCAAGAATTCGGGGCGATGGGCAAGGAAGGTAGAACAAATGGAGGAAGAACTCACTAACACTTGTAACTCTGTATTCTCCCTGCAAATTCGCTACAATGGGCTCTCAGCCCAGATGCTTACAACATTGGAAGAATCAATGCATCAGAGACAAATCATTCTACAATGCCAAGATGAATGTTAAGCTCTTCGACAACAATTGGAAGAAATTTGTGCCAGGGCTTAACAAATTACAACCCCTCCAAGAGACAATGGCACTCCAGGAAACTCAGACGGAGCCTCTTCTCCTACAGAAGCTCCCGTGCAACTAGATTTGAATGCCTCGGTGTCAGATGCAATGTAATGTTATCAATTGGAACTTCTATCAAAGGATTTTTAAATAATGTTCCATTTTTGTATATATATTCTGGGGATATTTTACAGACTATATTTAGGCAAGGTCTATGGACATAAGTACCATGTGAAAACTGTAGCACTATTAATAGTAGTTGTAGTGGACCCTCAAGAGGGAATTTTTGTTAGTTTAGTTGAAAATTTTGGATTGGTTGTTGTACAGACTCTGGTGATGAGCATGCACGTCACCTCCTCCGACCTGAGACAGATGAAGAATTTGGGGTGTGAAACGACGATGAGCACGCCCTGTTCTTATAAAATTTGGTGGGTCGACATGTGGCACAAGTCATCTCAGACGAGTTGCAGGTGACTTGCATCGTAGACAAGGCAAGGCGAGCTAGACGCACGATGGGGACAAGTCTTGGACTTAAGAAAGGCATGGCGAGTCGGTTAGACTCACCAAGTGGACTTGAGCACCCAAGTCTTTGGCAGACATGACAAAGTGTGGAAGATGCCTTGGCTTGATGTGGGGCGCCCAATGAATGAGCGCGCCCTATGGAGACGAGTTGGCTTGGTGTGAGGGCGCTTAGTGAACAAGCACACCCCTTGGTGACGAGTTGGCTTGAGGGTGCCTGATGGACAAGCTTGCCCCTTGGACGATTTGTTTGGGAGTGGGCACCCGACGCACCCAAGTGACTCGACGAGATGGAGAGTTGGGAGTCAGCTTGACCCGCCCACCCGAGAAACACGTCATTTCACCAACAATCACGACAATTGGAGAAGTATAAAG
This sequence comes from Picea engelmannii, assembly GCA_009831015.1. Taxonomy (NCBI): domain Eukaryota; kingdom Viridiplantae; phylum Streptophyta; class Pinopsida; order Pinales; family Pinaceae; genus Picea; species Picea engelmannii. The sequence continues at coordinate 386,492 of ML779235.1, read as the reverse complement.
GTGGGAGGTTGAGTGAGCCAAGGAAAACAAAGGGAGTTGTACATACTTGGACAGAATAAGGAAGAAGTCTACGCTTAGTTTCAGTGAAGAGGCTCCTCCATAAGGGGCCGAGTCACACTGAGGTGACTTGTGCCTCCTTGGGGAAGTCTGTAGCAGTGGAGGATGGGGTAAGTTCTGTTTGGAGGCAAGATGGCTAGGGAAAATTTGTTTTGGCCAGGGTGAGGTTGTGGTGATGTTAAGGTGAGTGCTCTATAGGTTTGGGAAAGACTTGGGAAGATGGTTGAGCCAAACTTGGGGTGCCCATGTGATGGAGAATTTGTGAGCTCTTTGTGATGACTTTCAGTGGGAGCTCTATAGTGGAGTCTGGCCATGAGTCAAGGGGAAGTGCTGGAAGGGTGCAGAGACTTGGCAGGAGGAAGAGACGATTGCAAAGATATAGTGAAGGTTGTGAACGGAAGATGGGCGAGTGGGAAGATTGTTGTGCATGGACAAAGAAGTAACAAAGATATGCGTAGTTCGGGTTAAATACTCTGGTATGGTTTTTTCGCTGAACAAAAGGCGTCGGTGCCGCATGATGCCGGGGAGTGTTGGATGTTTCTGCCATCCAACTGAGGGCTCCCCAACACCATGATAGGTGGTATCATAGCAAACACCAGAACAAATTGGAGAAACGATTTTGGTGGACAATTTGGTCACCATTGTGACTTGATATGGCAGAATGAAGTTTGGGTTGTAGTGCAGTCAACTGAGCACGATTCCATCATGACAAATTTGTGCCACGCACAACCGAGACTTGTGCATGGTGTTGTGATGTGAAGCATTCCAAGGCACGAAGATAACATACAGAGATGAAGGGTTCAATTGAATGCATGGTTCAGATAATAGTTGAGCACATTTTCCACCGTTCCAACTTCGTGTCGTGCACTACCGATGAAGAGGTTGAGTCAATTGGGTAGCGATTGACGATCACATCTTTTGGACGAGAGGTGATTAATAGAAGATGAATTAACGATCAGTTGATGTGCATGGTGCCCTGGTGCGAAAGCACTTCAGGGCGTGAAGATAACAAACAAAGTAATGGAAGATGGGTTCGGTTGGGTAAGGTGATTTGAATCGCGTTTTGGATAACGCAGTGTTGGTTGCATACTTGTATAGAACCTTTTGGGTGCACCTGACCAAGAGATCGTTGCACCAACCTCCATCGAAGTCATTCACTGAGTCATGTCTAAGAGTGGCAGACATCGTGGAAAGTTGAACTCTCAACAATGAATATGACTTGACGAACGATGGATGTGAGGACTGGTCATTGGTGTGAAGACAACCAAGGAGACAAAGATGAAGTGGTGAGTGGAAACCGAGTTGGGAGTACATACAAGTTTGAGACTTAAAAGATTTTAAGTGTGCGAACTTGGGATGTTCTACGAAGAGACAAGAACAATTTCATGCAGACGGGTTGTTGGTGGAGCAACGACTTGTTTCATGGATGTGATCAAAGAAGCCTTTGTGCAAGTGTAGCGAGTCTATTTGAGGCAATGCAAGCAAAACTCAGGAGAGACACTTGCACGAATTCTGTGAAGTTGGATTTGGAAAACTTGATTACAACTCATGGAGGTGCCAAGGTGTGTGGGTGCCTTGGGCGCATTGGTTGGGTCTTGAAGAGACTTGACCGTTGCGGTGGAAATCCACTTGATGAAGTGTTTGGATAGTACGTTGAGACACATTGTGGAGGTGGTTATGGACTTATGTAGATCAGAGGATCACACAGGAAGGAGGAAATGAAGCATGGATGAAGAGTAGTGTGGAGGTGATTGTTGGACATGCAAGACTTGTGCACTTGGAGCATTTCATGGACAGGCGACGAAGACAAAGGGAAGTTGATCGATGAATCTAGGCTCATACTTGACTTGGGAAGACTTGTCAATGCCAACCATGGTGTGATCCGTATTTTACGAGTAGAATGAAATGAATACAGATCTATATTATTAACACATAGATACAATGAACAATAATAGAGATACAGTAAAACTTGGATTCTATTCAATAAAGAAATATGTTGAAACTGTAAAATGCAAACTGAAACAAGCTTGCTAGAATGGTGGTGGCTTATCTCCGAGAAGAGATGTAGTAGTTGTGCTCATTCGCAAGAAGATGAGTACAGTGATGCTCTAAAGGAATTTTTACATCAAACATGAATACCAAAACCCTGGACATCCAAAAACCTAACCCTTGGTGATCTGGAAATAGAAGGTTGACTTGTTATGCTATGCAAGCACCCTCTACTTCAT
>ML779235.1:318705-357924 GCA_009831015.1 Picea engelmannii | reverse complement strand
GGTCCGACATGATGTTTAAAGAATGCGCTCGAAACAATGACTGATCTAGATTTTCTCAGATCAATGGTCAGCAAGGGATCTCAGACCCCCCCAAACTTTCTACCTTTAATAGTGGGGGGGGGGGTCCAGAATGAAGCAACGTTCAGGCGGGCCCCATCCCTACGTGGCATCATCTCATTGCATCTTACCTCCTTGCTCCAAACATTTACCGCCTACCATTTTTCCAACTCACCACCATCATCCCAAGATTTCACATCCCAAAACCACCCTTTACAAGTTCCATGTCATGACCCCGTCAGCATATCCCATCCATCTAACCGTTACGGGTCATATCTTTTCGTTCACCCCCCAATCACCATTCTGCACATCAACCAGATACACACGTTAGACATATTTCACCCTGCCCTCTCATGTTCTAAAGGACTCGTTAACCACTTATTACTGGCCACATACCCATCGTTCACTTGACCTATCCTTTTTCGCCCAACGAACACCTGTTCACTAAATCCCAACCCGTTTCGGTCATTCGCATTGCACTCACACTCCATTCCTATCAGAGACTCATTCTCCTTCACCCCTGCAACATCTCGTCCAACCTTAGATTTCACCTACTAACGTGTGCTTAGTGTGTAGGTACCGGTGGAAATCAATGGCGTCCAAAAGTAAAAAGTCAAATGTGGAGGAAAATACTTTTCTCCCACCTCTTGTCAATCTCGATCGGATCCCATTAGTAGAAAAAGACTATTTAATCTTAGAAACCAGGTCTGAATTTGACTTTGATGAGCTACAGTCCTAGTTCAAAGACACCTTCATTGATCAGAGCGATGAAATTGGGCTTTGGTAGTCAAGTTTCCCTCTGTATCATTTTCCCCAAGTCTATCACTTTCCCGAATTTGCTCTCAAATGCCAAGTGCACTACCTCCCTAATCAGAGAGCCATAGTATCTTTGTCTGGACATACCTTTTTCCTTATTACACCTGAGGCCATCGATCAAATGATGCAGGTACCTAGAGTCGAACCTCGTTCTCCCCTCATAATTGAAATTCTGACAGAAATGTATCAGAACCTATCTTTTCTCCCCTCATATTTGAGTTGTTCCTCCTACAAGATGCCTAATTCCCTGAGAAGAATCCCCCCTATCATTCCTCCATATTTTCCGAAAAGGGAAATCATATTATCTCAACACTGTGTTGTTTGCTCGATTACTTCTACGATGAATGGGTGGATGAGCCTATCCTAGGTTTCCTGCTCATTTTCTCCGCTGAAGAGAAACTTGTCATCCAGTTTGATTACAACGATTTTTTGACCGAGAACCTGCACGAGCAACTAGAAAATTTCCCTACAAAAGGAATGTTCTAGTATTCTTCAATACTGGCCTACATGTTTATGTTCTATCAAGCAAACAAATTTCCTTTTCTCATGCAGAAAATGGAGAAGGACGGAAAACCACAAGCAGTAACTCTATGGATGTCACTGCTCAGAAGAAACTCCATTGAGTTCAGTTTCAAACAGTTCATCGAGTTGTTTTATCACCCAATGGTGGGAATGCTCAGTGGAAGACCAGAACCGAGGATAAACGAGGAGATCCAAAGATTCCTACACCTTTCGGATCTCACAAATACCGAGGACTGGTTCCTTTATCAGAATCACACCGAGATCAGAGTGTATGGGTGTGAACTAGCTCCATATAAATTTCCCAAGTATGTGCCTATTCGAATAGTTTCACTAGAGTATATTCGTCAGATGATAAAATTAGATGACATTCATTTTGTGTCTCTGAAGAAAAAACAATAGATGAGGATTAAAGGGCAAATTTGACCGTTTATCTGCAACAGTCAAGCTGTTGGGGAAGAGGCAAATAAACTATTAAAGGAAATGAAATTCAACACCAGTTGCACTTCACATTATGCTCCAAGTGGGATCATTGTAGAGATGAGAGTCAAAAATAAAAGTTCACCTTATGCTCACACCAAACCAGAAATTGAAAAGTATGTGAACCAAACAGAGTGGGAGGAAAATACTTTGGTAGATACTGAACAATAGGAAGCTCCTTCAGTTTCTTTTTCATAGATTTCCACTCCAAATATACCAAAGGAAAAATGGCCAAGAAAGGATACCTCTCCTTCAATCACTGAGGTATCAGCAGAAGATTTTTAGGTATACAACAAATGACCCAAAACCACTCATGCTATTCACAAGTCTGGTGAGGAAGAGCCTTACTTTTCCCAAGTGTTTGAGGGAAAACATTAGGTGGTGTCCACTTATTCTTCAAAGAAGAAAACATATATAGATGTGACCACCCAAACTTCACAAGGATCTATACCCCTGAGCATTTTTGAAAACTATGACATGATTAAAAAGAAGAACCAGATGCTAACCAACATCACTTATGCTCAGTTCTGGAAGAAAACCTCCACAACACAACATAGACTGTTGTCATATTTTGACATAGAGAAAGGAAGAATGAATCTATCATTTCTGCAGGCACATGTGCCTCAACCCAAAGAGATCATTGACTACAAAAGGTCAACTATTGTTTTTGACACCAAGCAAGTCCATCCGGCTGATCAGATGGATTTGCACAAACAGACTAGAGAAATGGTTTTATACACCTTGGCACATGCTTCCTCTGTAGCAGCGAAGTTACAGATATCCCTAAACAATGTTCAGACCCAATTGAAGTTGGAAAAGATATCCTCTTTTCCAAAGGATAACATAATAAAATCCTTAGAGGAGTTGGTGCTCAAGATTGGGTTTGATCCTTCAACTATAAAGGCAACAGAGGAGATGATAAAGAAAAAGAATGCTGACATTGCATCTCTGAGAAAAGAACTGAAATTTCCACCAACAAAGGATTCACAGGCTAAAGAAATAGTTGAGGCAGAAGATGAGAAAGAGGAATGGCTGAAGCTAATCATGCAGCAGAACGCACAGATAAAGGAAATGGAGGCATAATTGGAAAGGTTATTGAAAGAAAAGGAGCAATTAACCCCGATGGAAGTTATTCCATTGAGTGCAGATCCCCTGTCAGAAGTTAGTACAACAGATGTGCCAACGACCACTACAATAGAAATTCTATCGACAACTCCATTGACAACATTGGAAAAGACTGTGGAGCTAGCAAAGTCCATGGAGGAGATGAATATGCAAGGAACATAGATCAATAAGCTGAAAATGGAGGTTGAAAGTCTCCAAGAACTCAAGTATTCCTTCCAAAAAAGACACAATGTTGAGAGACAAGCATCAGAGAAGCTTAATAAGGAAATATAGCAGCTCCAGAAACAAACAGTGGTAGGAAAGACATTAGCAGAGGCTAAGGAAAATATATGGACAAACATCTCCAATTCCATAAAAGAGATTTGGCCCATGGTGCAAATCATGTTTGAACAACATGATATGGTGCTAAAGAGAAGGAAGGCCATTGACAGGATAAGAAGAGAGTTGAATGAAATGCGCTTAGTAGCTAACGAGATCATCAAGTTTCTGAATTCGAAAACCAAGGAAGAGCTCGAAGAACTGAAAGTCAAAGATAGAACATAAACCATCCTTGAAGTCAAAAGAGTGTTGACCAAAAAAGGATTAATGTTGCAGTTGGAAGAGAAAGATCAGAACATGGACATTGGAGTTCAGAGATTTTTTAACAAGCTTGAGGCCTTACAGAAAAAAAGCCTTCCTGGTCTACTTGTCCTAAATGATAAATTGATGACTTTATCTGATTATAAGCAAAAGATTGCCACCATGTCAAAAGACAGTTCCAAGTTTTCAGGGATACATGGAAGCATCACGGGCAAAGTGTTCCTGGAGACTTTGCAGCCTGACCTCAGCATACAACATGAAATCAAGTACATTTTCCTCACCAAGCCAAATTTTTCTAAGTACACCGAGATGGATGAAATATACCGCTGACTATTGAAAGTTACCATCCCAAGCACACAAAGATGGGATGAGCTGTGCGATTTGATTGAGTAAAGGTAGAGGTCTTGTCCAACTCAGCGTCCAACACAGTCAAAGTCATCTGAATGACTCACCAACAGTCTTCCCCAAAAGCAGCATGAGAGATTCAACACATCATCACCAATTACTATATTTCTGCATCTTGTTAGATAGTTAGTTAGATTCGGGGTCTGCCACGTCCTGATCATTAATGACAGGGTTGTTTGTAACTCTGATTATAAATATTTCAAACTTAGAAGCATTGAGGATTGATCTTTACGCCCAAGCAAGTTGTAATCATTGTAATTGGTATCAAGAGGTTATTCTAGTAATCCAAAAGGACATTTCACAGGATTCCTGCGTGTTAACTGTTGGTGAAGTTTCCTCCGTCTTCGTAATTTTTTTTTTCTTTCTTAGTTATCATATTGTTTTTCTAATCTAATCTTTAAAATAAGTTAAAGTTGCAGAATTTGCCATTGTGTACTCTGTTCCTAATCTTTTACATATTAAAATGTTTTCTTTCTGATGTTACAACAAAGAAATTCTTGAATTCTTTTTTGTTCTAACTGATATCTCACCTTTTTCAACAATACTTTATTTTTATTCCTAAAGAATCCAGCAGTTGCACTATCTTTCCCTGTAAAAAAAATCTTATAAAAACTGTGTTTAACCTCCATATTTTAAAAACAGACTCCATAGCCCAATGGAAGCGCAAGTGATATTCATCCATTTCATTTAAAAACAATACAAACAACTCGGTTATATTCTTTTTTAACTAACCTAAAATCTTGAAAATCCAAACAAATCTAAAACTTACAGAGAGATCCCTCTCTGAAACTGGTAGGGCTAGCTCCAAATTTCAAAGTGGTTGGCTAAGGTTACCTCTGAAATATTTCTTCTTACCTCACAAAAACCTTTGGGAATTTACAGAGTGATAACAGGTTCCTCTGTTTTCTTTTGCTCACATAAAGTCTCCCACCAATCTTTGACATTGGGGACGACTTTGAGGAGTGAAAATGTAATCTTTTCTCTATTGGAAAAGTTATGGACAAAAAAATACCCTTCTAGTAGATTCAACCATTTGTCTACAACATCTGCGTTTATCTGAACTTCAAATATAGGAAAATCAAAGTTGATTTGTAACTCGAAGGGGGCGACTCCTCCACTTGAGGAAGATGCGTCACCTGTTGGTATCCATCGAAGGATTTGCGCAAAACTATCCATCATCTCATTCCTATGTTGTGAGAGGGATTCCTCAAGAAAAAGTTTGAAAGGATTTCATTTCCCATCATATTTATTTTCTCCTACCATGGAAGGTCGCTTGGGCATGTGATATCTCTTGTCCTCAAGAGAAACAAGATCGAGACCCAACTCTTTGTACCCTGACCTTATCGGGGAAATAAACTAAGAACAACAAGGAGCAAACCACTTTGATACCACTAATATGGATTTTATGAGAAGAAAAAAATGAATAGAGATATATATCATTAACACAGAGATACAGTGAACAATAACAGAGATACAATAAAACTTGGCTTCTATTCAATAAAGAAATATACTGAAACTATAAAATGCAGACTGAAACAAGCTTACTAGAATGGTGGCAGCTTATCTCTAAGAAGAGATGTGATGGTTGTGTTCATTCTCAAGAACACGAGTACAATGAGGCTCCAAAGGAAGTTTTACATCAAACATGAATGCCAAATCCCTAGACATACAAAAACCTAACCCTAGGAGATGAAGCGCCAAAAGTCATGTGGGCCTCGTTGGGGTAAGTTGGTACATCAACTTCCCAGGGTCATAAATTTTACATATGATCTCTGTTTTATGTGTACGATATCCCGTTGGAAATTTATATCTGAGGACTACACATTATGCCATGACATTGTGAATCCACTATAAGGTGATTTTGGCAACCCCAAATTTTTTTGTTTAAGGCCTCAAAATGGCCCCAGAAGTTCAGGACCCAAAAAGCTACGAAAATAACTGCCAAAATGAAAACTGCATGTGAGCCATTTGGAATAGGTGGGTGTCCATCGATATCCACCTAGATCATGGTGTCGTGAAGGGAACAATTTCAAAAATGATGAGGCAGTCCTAGGCATCCTACAGTTTTTGGGATGGGTAAAGAGAGTGAATTCGGTTGGTTGCATGAATGGTAGACATGGGGTGGTCTCCTTGAGATTTCAAACAACTTGGATGTGAGATGGGATAGGTGCAATGATGGAGGAAGTGAAAGCAAATTTTGTAGCACACAGATAATGAAGTTTGAAGGAAGACTTTGTTGTTGGGTGACATTGCAATAAGCAGCGGCAATGAATTTTTCCTTGGTGAGTTGATGTGTGGACAAGTTGAGTTACAGAGGAGAGGAGATCAATTTGACTTGGAGGTGTGCCATTGTGCAGGTGATCATATGGTTGGACTAACCAACCAAATTATCTGACACATGGACGAGGTAGTGCATAACGACATGACGAAGGGGTCAGACTTTGGAGCGTAGTGTTTCGTGTTATAAAAATAGGAACATGGAGAAATAAAATAAAACAAATGTGGAAATAAAACACAAAATATACACAATATAATAGAGACACAGATATAGGTGGTTCACCCAGTGTGGGATACATCCACTAGATAAATTTCCAGGTCTTTCCTTTATTATTATCCAACAAATGAAGGGATACAACCTACATCATACCTGATGTAACTTCTTCTTCTTTCTCTCATAGTCTCCTCTCTCAGAATATAATATTCACTCACTCACACAGCTGCAATACAATTCCCTCATACATAAAAGAGGGTTTCCTTCTAGACAAACAATCCCTAACATAAATTCTACCATAATATCTGTGACCTTATAATGAACTGTCTATATTGAATACGAAATTACAATATTTTACAAGGAATTTTTTTCCAAAATTTCCTTTAGGGGCGCTGCCCCCAAATCCCCCACCAGGGGGGGCTCCAAAAATTCTCGTCTCCCCCCCTGGAAAGAGAAATGGGGGGGAAATCCCCCCCACACCCCCCCATCAGGTAATTGGGTCCAAACGTGGTTGAAAACAAGACCTCTAAATCAGGAAGATAATTAGGCTCCAAAACCAACAATTCATTTGTACAACACTTGGTTGTTGAGGAGGAACTCTTGACGAAGTGGGATGAAGAAAAAAGACAAGTGTGATCTTTCCTTGGTGACTTTGGAGTCAAACAAAGTGATAGGATGCAGAAAAAAAAGAATATGTTTGGTTGTGAAGACGTGCATTCTCTTGGATTGGACACGAATTTGGGATGATCACCCAACTAGTTCAAGAAATGAAAGGATCCAATGTGCAGAAACATAACTGAGTGGGGTGGAGTACATCGCAGGAGGTCGCAACAGTTTGACACTTAGAAATTTTTTAGTTCTGGTTGGGGTTGCGATGATGTTGCGATCACAATAGGGCAGAGAGTGATCGTCACGACAACAAATAAAACTTGAGTTACACTGCAAATAGAGTTGGGAGGAATAAATTTGGGTGCACCACAACTTTGGACAGTGACGTCAGTTGCGCGATGTTGTAGATTGATCACAGGATTCATGGAAAATTGGGGTTTCCACAGAAAAATTCAAAATTCCATTAAGGACAAATTTGGGGTTTCTACTTGGGCATGAAACTTGGGGTTTCCAGCAACATGAGATAGAGGGATGAGTTTGGGAAGACTTGGAGACAACATATTTTGTGGATGTATCGACTCTGGTGATGAGCGTGCATGTCACCTTATCCTATCTGAGAAAGACGAAGAATTTGGGGTTGCAAAATGAAGATGAGTGCGCCCCATTCTCATAGAATTTGGTGGGTCTACATGTGGAGCAAGTCATCTCGAATGAGTCATGGCTAAATTGCATCGCAGACAAGGCAAGGCGATCTAGACACACAATGGGGACGAGTCTTGGACTTGGAAAAGGCATCATGATTGAGATAGACTCACCAAGTGGACTTGAGTGCTCAAGTCTTTAGAAGACATGACATAGTGTGGAATATTCCTCGGATTTATTTGGGGTTCCCAACAGGCGAGCATGCCCCATGGATACGATTTGGCTTGGTGTGTGGGCACCCAATGAATAGGCATGCTCCTTGGTGACGAGTCGACTTAAGGGCACCCAATGGACAAGCATGCCCCTTGGATGAGTTGTTTGGGAGTGGGTACTCGATGCGCCCAAGTGACTTGGGGACATGGAGAGTTGGAAATCAGATTGAGCCTCCTTCCCAAGAGACCCGTCATTTCACCAACGATCACCATGATTGGAGAATTTTAAAGGTGGGAGGTTGAGCAAGACAAGGAAATTGAAGAGAGTCACACATACTTGGACAGAAGAAGGAAGGATTATGTAGTTAGTTTCGATGAAGAGGAGGGTGAACTCCTCCCCAATGGGCCAAGTCACACTAAGGTGACTCATGCCTCCTTGGGGAACTTTGTAGTGATGGAGGATGGGGCGAGTTCTATTTGGAGGCAAGTTTGCTAGCGCTACTTTGTTCTAGGAAGGTTGAGGTTGCAGTGATGTTGAGGTGAGAACTCCATAGGTTTGGGAAAGCCTTTCAAATATTGTTGAGCCAGACTTGGGGTGCCAATATGACGAAGGGTCCGTGAGATCGTTTTGATGAATTTTGGTGGGAGCTCTGTGGTGGAGTTTGGCCAGGAGTCAAGGGGAATTGCAGGAAGGGCGCAAAGAATTGGCACGGGGTAGAGATGATCATAGAGATGTAGCGAAGGTTGTGAATGGAAGATGGATGAGTGGGAATATTTTTTGGAATGATGGGAAGGTCTGTGAAAAGACGAGTCAAGATGTAGAACCAATGAGTCCAAGTATTTTTGTTGGCACCAGGCCGAAGAGGAAAGAAGAACAATCATGGGAAAGAAAGCATGCAGAAAAATGAAGTAACAACTGACAGAAGAGCAGCACGCGTGCATGCAAGGAAGCATGCACAAAGGAAAGAGACAACTTGAGGAGGAGCAACACATGTATGGGAGAAAGACCTAATGTAAGAAGGGTTAGGGTTTTTGGTAATATTCTAAAAGAGGCCGAAGAGCCCAAAATTTATAAATATAGATACGAAAGTATCATATAAGTTTGTTGTTTGTTAGTAGTTGTTAAGGATTTTCTATAATGTTCTGAGCGACATGAACTGATTTGTAAGATGTTGAGAAGAGGATACCCAAGTAGAGGTAGATCTAAGGATTAGACCACAGACCGTGGAGCCTGGTGCGATCTAGTTTGCCTCACATAGATCTTACCAAGTATTGTGGAGAATTGTAAGCGCGAGGCACCGAAAATGTAGAACTATCATAATACAAGAGCCAAGAGCCAGATCTTTGTGGACGTAGCCCAGGAGGGGGTGAACCATGGTAACTCTTGTGTAATGTGTTAAACGTATGCATGATTCTTCTTTCTTTTAGCAATTGATGGTTAAACTTGATTAATGAGTTAACACTTGGTTATGAATTTGCTTATAGTTAACTTTAATTAACCTATGGGATATTCATATGCGAATACAAGGAATAAGTACTCTCCCTTATGACTCACGGTATATGACCCTATCCGAGAAACCCCTATCCCATGCTCTGTCCTAGGCTGTAAACACCTGAGTCTTACAACCACCCATTTAAATCTATCTTGGGTGAGACTGCGCAACGCTTTCTAGCGCAGTGTTGCCTTCTGGTTTAACAGGAGGGCCGATAGTTTTAGAATCTTTGTTGGGACCCTGAATGACATGAACCCTAGGTCAATAACTTAGACAAACCCTGAAGGGAAGCAGTAACCAGCAAATGGTTTCATTGTCGTGTTAAAAAGGAACAAGAAAGGACTGAGTAAATGAGATGGAATGAATAAAGAACTAAAGGAAGAGCAATGAACCATTAAAAGGGGATGTTGATACCTTGGAACCCCACGAGAGAATAAATCGAGGGCTGGTTGAGAACCACAGAGCTAGAGTTTGCACAAAAAGACGATAGAAAACCCAGGGTCACACCGTGTAAATACCTGGATAAATACGTATTTACGTATATACATGAAGTTTTTTTCTGTGATTTTCCGCATCTACTACAGGAGTGGATCTTAAGGTTAAAGGATACCCACGCGATGAACCAGATTCGACAGCTAGATTGGACTCCAGTACAAATCCAATAGCTACAATAGACGAACAACAAATTCACCCGCACAGTCGACTTTTGTCTTGATAGTATTGTGGCAGGATTTATCACAGAATTCGTGGTAGACACAACAAAGTCATACAATGCAGCCGAGAAAGAGTTCCTATGAGGACCTAGAGGAAGGTACATCCGATCACTATATACTTCTATCAAGATACTTCTATATAACAAAGCTATGATGACAATGGAATCATACAGCTAGACTTCCCTGTGTGCATGGGGGAAGGGGGGAAGCACTGATAGAGAAAGGAGGAATGGAAGGAGGGCATGATACATATAAGAAGGAGGAGGAACCCTTGGACCTGATCTTGATGGATGACGACCAACTCAAATGGATCTTGGCGTCATCGGGAATGATGTGTAGCAGAGAACCCTACCAATATAAGGTGAATACCAAGAAGAGAGCCGTAGCCGAGAGGGAGAGATTGGCCAGTGATGAGGAAGAGGTAGAGGATCTCCGGGCTGTGGAGCAGATTGAGGAAATCCTACGTGCTGCATATGAGATGAAAACAAGAGGCCTAATAATAGGAGGAGAAGACACCCATTCCTTCAATATTAATGTTAGTGTGGAACCAATAAACCCATGTGCGACCAATACACCAAAAATAACACCACCATTTAGAGAACCAAAGTTCGAAGGAAGTTTGACGGTAGGAAGTACATCGACACAAAGGGAAACAATTGGAGGATCCAATTCAGGCAACCTTAGTCAACTATATACACTACATGGAGGAGGGAGTAGCTCAGTATTTGGAATGGTAGAACATGACCCTACTATCAGATTACCAGAGTTTCGAGGAGAAGCAACAGAAGACCCTGAGAAGCATCTGTTAATTTGCGCAAAGATCTAGGAAGCAAAGCATATCACTGATGAAGACACTAAACTCGCGCAACTAGCGATCACGTTAAGAGAATGACAAGGACACTGGATGAAATTAAGAAACTACTGATCAATGAGTTCCAGAAGCCGAGCTCAGAGGATCAATACATGAATGAGATGATTGAAATAAGACAGAAACCAGGGGAATTGGTATGGGAGATTGATCAAAGATTCAAGCGATTAAAAGGAAAGCTAAAATACCTTATGACCGATATGCAACATTGACACATGTTTGTCAACTCACTACTCCCACACTTAAAATACCTATTACGACAACATAAGTTTCAGATGCAGGAAGAGGCTTTGCAGACAACCTTGCAATTGGAAGAGAATCGGTACCAGCAGACGGACCTGGCTATCAAAGGATTGAAGGAGGACCTAAATAACTTAACATTTCAGCTGAACCAGAATAAGAACAAGGAAAAATGAGAAGCAGTTTAGTGCACTACCTGCAGGATGAAAGGACACCATAAGAATGAATGCCCAACATTCGCATAGTATATGGCGATAGGAATGCCAAACCCACTACCACAGGGAGAATTATGGTGTGAAATATGTAAGAAAATGGGTCGTGACCCTTACCACTGCACGATGATGCAGAAATACCAAATAGTCTCCAAGACCTCATATTGCACCTTTTGCAAGTCAGTAGGCCATGACGACAAAGATTGCAGAACTATGGAGCTGATGCGGGAAAGAACATCAGACGCATACAAGGTATAGGCAGAAATGATGACTGGGCAGGCAACACCACGGTTCAATCAAGCCCCAACACCATACAACATGGCACAACAGTAGTATAATATTGTGCCGCAACTTTACAATAACATGCAGCCGTAGTACAATTCCGCGCAGTATAACCAGGGGCCACAATACAACCCACCGCGAGGTGACCGCATAGCTTATAGAGGAGAAGGACAAGCCAGAGGAGGTTTTGGACGTGGTAGAGGACCTGTCACATGCCAAAATTTCCAGCAACTAGGACATTATACATGGGAGTGTCCACTACCACCAACGACTTGTATGTACTGTCGCGCATCGGACCACGATACAGAGGACTGTCTGACATTACTTGGAAAAATCCAGGGAAAAAGGAAACAAAATAACCAGAATGTTCAGTGGATTTCAGCTGAAGTAAGGGATGATGGTCGAAACATCAATATAGTCACTCGAGGAGGAATGAAAACAAGGAACGACGTAGTTCGACATAAACCAACACAGAACCAATGGATAAAGAAGAACACTGACCCCAAGAAGCAGTTTGACACACATAAGGAGAAGGAGATTTTTACAGAAGCCCAACAAGAATTCCAGAAGGAGAACATCGCACCGACCACACAACAGAGCATAGAATCTCCAGAATACGAAATGCCTCCATCAATGGACCATACCAACCGAATACAACCTGAGGAACAAGTAAGTACGATCAAATATTTTTTGCAATCATGCATCAAAATGTTGAATGATCCTTCATCTGTCAAGATATTACAAAACATCCTAGAAAAATGTAGCGGCGAGACGAAACAGAAGCCAGAATTGAAAACTGTCAACCACCTACACACAAGAAGGAGAACAAGAAGGGAATTTATATTAAATTCTAACATCGGGGATTTTAATATGGAAGATATTATACTAGATCTAGGATCCGAAGTAAATGTACAACCAAAATCTACATGACAATGCATGGGAGAACCTACATTGGGATATTCAATGGTTCAATTAAAACTAGAAAATCAACATAAAGTCCTACCAATAGGTAGATTGAAAGGAGTGATGGTAGACCTGGATGGGGTGCACACTAAGGCAGACTTTGAAGTCATCGAAATAGTAGATGACACAACATCGCACCCGACACTGCTTGGTCTGGATTGGGTGTTTGAAAATTAGGCCATAATTAACTTAAAAACCAGAAAAATGACATTTGATTCATGGGACTACAAGGTCATAGCCCCACGCGATCCATCAGAAGGTGAGAGGTTTGTATAACTCACTTTCCTGGATTTAGAAGAGATCGACTAGTTATACAGAACAACTGCGCACGACGTGGATTACATAAACCCAACTGCAGATGGGGTACTCAGTTGGCGAAGAATTACTTCATGCACAACAGACTCAGACACCGGGTTAGAAAATTGGCAGCAAAGACTACACGAAGTATCCACGAGAAGGTGTGCCAGAATAGACTGCGTAGTAAGGTGGATTGGCACATAAATTAGAGAACCACCCAACTTTCACGGGCTAAATGATTTGGAAACTTTCTTGACACAATACAAAGACGAGGTACTAGAAAACTAGAGATTGCTAGCACTGGATTTGGCATAAAAGGCTACACCCTCTAGATGGTGGGGTGCACACAAAGAAACTATCATATATTGGTACCAATGTAAGCGATTACTATGCATAAGGTTCAGAGAAGAATAGACATGTAACAAACAACATAAATACGATGGACTAGGTACACCAACAAAACACTTGGAGGTGTGTCACACGCTATGGAAAATGACGCCACCAGAGGAATGGTCTCACCACTTCATTCATACTTTAGAGGGAATACCAACGAATTGGTATACGGACTAGGAAATGAATAAAGGAACCAAGACATGGGTAACACTCCAACAGAACTTTACAAGCACTTTCTCATTCGATCATGAGAACCCCAACATAGATGTGGCCCTGAAATAGAACAGAAACGTCATATTCATTGAAGAACCGGAAGTAGAAACTATCGCATAGGTACAACAATGGAATAAGCAGATAGTCAAGGATCTACTGTCATGCTACCATGTACAAGAGGAAGCTTTGGATGAAGACGATCCATGCGATATTCAGATCGAAAAAATCGAAGGCAAGAGAGATGTGGAAGGACCACCCTTAGAGTCAGAGGTCATCTCTGTGCCAATCAAGGTAAAGAAGGTTAACATAGGGACCGCAGAGCGGCCCAATATGGTCAGTAGTGGAGACTACTGGGATGAACAGACACTAGAAAGCATCACATAAGTGTTGTGCGAATACAACGAAATTTTTCCCACAACCTTTACAGAGATGAAAGGCATAGCAGGAGAATTAGGAGAAATGAAGATACCACTGAGACTTGATGCGAGACCCATTAAAAAACAACCATATAGATTGAATCCCATATATAAAAAAAAAGTTAAAGATGAGATCGACAGGATGCTCAAGGATGGCATCATCGAACCAGTCGAAGAATCAGAATGGATAAGTATGATGGTAGTACAGGATAAGAAACAGGGAAGAGGGATCAGAATATGGGTTGACTTGAGGAAGTTGAACTATGCATGCCTACACGACCCATTCCCCACGTTGTTCACGGACTAAGTACTCGAGAACATAGGAGGCCACGAAGCCTACTCATTTACCGATGGATTCTCAAGATATCATCAGATTAAGATAGCACAGGAGGATAGACACAAGGCCACATTCATAAAAGAATGGGGATCTTATCAGTATACAGTCATGCCGTTCGGACTGAAGAATGAACCCACGATCTTTTCTAGAGTGGTCATCGCAACATTTAAGGAGTTCATCCATCAATTCCTCGAAGTATACCTGGATGATTGGACGGTCTATAGCCTATTAAAAAATCATGTGGAAGCGTTACGATTGATGCTAGAATGATGCAGACATTGCTAGATATCACTAAATATCAAGAAATGCATATTTTGGACACCGTTTGGGATACTATTGGGACACATAGTATGCAAACAAGGTTTTCTAGTGGATCCGACCAAAATCATAGTCATTGTTAATCTACCAATGCCAAAAATAGTCTGCCAACTCAGAGCAATGTTAGGACATACGGGATATTACAGGAAATTCATCAAAGGCTACGTGCAGAATACAACACCAATGGAAAAACTGTTAAGGAAGGATATAAAGTATCAATGGAATGACGAATGCCAACACGGTCTGGATACCCTAAAGGAGAATATGGTCACTGCACCAATATTGGTATTTCCAGATTGGGAGAATACATTACATGTACATGTATATGCATCAACGATCGCCCTTGGAGCTATCTTGGTGCAACCAAGAGCAGGAGACTTGGACCACCCGATAGAATTTGCAAGTAGAAAATTATCAGATTCAGAACAGAATTATAACATGAAAGAAAGAGAAGGCCTAACTATGGTTTATGCACTACAAAATTACAGACATTACCTATTGGGAAAACACTTTAAGATGTTTACAGATCACTCAGCCTTGAAATACCTAGTCAACAAGCCAGTGTTGGGGGGGAGAATCTGCCAATGGTTATTACTATTTCAAGAATTTGACTTTGAGTTCATAGTTAAACCAGGAAAACTAAATGCAGGGCCTGACCACCTATCGAGGGTCACAAACGGAGAGGAACCAATGAATTTAGAAGACAATTTTGCAGATGCACAACTATTCTCAGTACAGATTTCCGACAAACACTTCGTAGAGATAATCTAGTACTTAGGCATAGGTACTGCGCCGCAAGAATATACCACTATGCAGAAGAAGAACCTAGTAGTTCACGCAGTTGACTATCAATTGATCATAGAATATCTATATAAGATAGGCGCAGATATCATCTTACGAAGATACGTACTAGCCCACGAATGACCAAGTATTTTAGCATAAGCCCACGAGGGAATAGAAGGAGGGAATTATGTAGGAAAATCTACCACACAGAAGGTACTATGCATAGGAATATGGTGGTCAATGATCCACAGTGACTCGAAAGAATACTGTCAGGAATGTGACATCTGTCAAAGGGTAGGAAAACCCAATAGAAGGGACGAGATGCCACTACAACCACAAGTCACACTTCAGGCATTTGACAAATGGGCGATAGATTTCGTGGGACCTATTAACCCACCAGCCAAAATAACGTGGGTGAGATACATTATCACCGAGACAGAATACCTAACAATATGGGCCGAAGCCGTGCCAGTAAAATATTGCAGCGCAGAGACAACTGTACAGTTTCTGTTTGAACAGGTAATTACTAGATTTGGGTGCCCAAGAATTTTGATGAGTGAATAAGGAACGCACTTCATAAACAACATCATCCGAGCGATGTTGGAAGAGTTTGAAGTTCATCACCAAAGAAACACACTGTATCACCCACAGACAAATGACACGGTAGAAGCCTTCAACAAAATCCTAGAAAACGCCTTGACAAAGATATGCAACATCAACAGGGACGATTGGGATCTCAAAGTACCAGCAATACTATGGGCGTATAGAACCACATGTAAAAATCTGACTGGCCATACACCATTCAAACTAGTCTATGGTCAAGAAGCAGTAATTCCCTTAGAATTTTTAATACCTGGCCTACATATAGCATCCATTACACAAATGACAGAACGAGGCGCAGTACAAGAAATACTGAATCAATTACTGTTAATGGAGGAAGACCGAATCTTGGCAGGATTCCATCAACAAATACAGAAAGCAAGAGACAAATCTTGGCACGACCACCACATCAAGAGGAAGATGTTCAAGGAATGAGATCTAGTATTAATCTATGATAGTAAAGCGTTACAGCACCCAGGAAAGATAAGAATGCATTGGCTAGGACCATACGAGGTAAAAAATGTCACAGATGGAGGAGCTATACAGTTAAGAGATATAGCGAGAATAGACCTCAGAGGAATGTTGAATGGGAGTTGGTTGAAGCTGTATAAGGATAGTCGACCACCCACCGCGTAGTAAAAAAAAAAAAAATGAAGCCAACAAGGGAAAAGATAATGACCATAGAGAAAAAGAAAACATGCGGGAAAGATCGGCAAAAGTAGGCTGACAGTACAGAAGAAAGTAGAGTTAAAGCAAGGCAAGGATGGAGGGGATGCCACATTAAACATGCCAACTGGAGATGACAAAGTAGGCATAATGGCAAGTATGAAACCGCCGCAGATGCATTGAACCTACAATTATGGTGCATTAATCACACGAGGGAGGAAAACGTCCTTGAAATGATTCATGGCGAGCCCATACAACACACGATCACAGTAGGAGTTAGTCTATTCACAGATGAAGAACAGGAAAAGAGCAATTACAGCAAGAACAAATAGAGAAAAACCAAAGAACGCACCAAAGACATTCAAACCCCACAAACATTCGACAGACACCATTATGGCACCGTCGAAGCTTGTAGAATGAGGCCATACAACCAGATCAACCAGGGCTCAGACAAGGTCGTAAGGACCACGGGAAGAAAGCGAACAACAACCCCCAGAAATCGTCAATATTGATGAAATCCTGTAGCCAGCGAAATTCTAGTAGAGCCTACACCCATACTTGAGGAGGCCCCAAAGCCACAAATAGAAGCCAGGGAATAGGATACACCAGCAACAATGCATGAGCCCCAACAAAAGTAAGAAGAAACCCACCAGGAAATACCACAAAAGAACGCCGAAGTAGCCGTAGGAGCCACTAGAAGCGCATAGAACCCGGATGCAACAGTGCAACCAGACGCCCCACAAGGACCCATCCTAGACTCTTTTTCAGTTGAACCGACCGTGGAAATGGGCATGGCTTGGGAAAAATGGATGACGAAGGAGAAACCATAAATTTTTGGAACCTCGAACCAATCATGACGACAGGAGGACTGAATTTAGATACCAAGCTCACCTCGAAAAAAACCAGCCGTAGGGATTGTGCTACCTCGCATACCAGAGGAAGTACAGGTGGACCCATAGCTATTAGGTCACATCAGGAAGCTCAAGTATTCAAACCATGATGTAGCATATGACGCTAAATATCCAGAGCTGGCACCGCAGGGTTTTATGCAGAAAATAGTCGTGAACCAACTAGGAGAATCCATCACTCAACCACACTAGTGGGCCACTGGACTGGACAAAACAAGAATTCTAGGGTTGTTGAAGATAACACACTTTGGTAGAGGCCAATATGCGATGAAATGCATCAAACAATTGTTAATAGTTACACATGGAGGAGATATATGGCTGGACAAACCCATCCACATAACGGTCGAACTTATCACTCAGATAACAGGCCTACCCACCAGGGGTATGGATCCCGCACTGATCTTGAATGATAAGTCCAAGGAAAAAGCATTGGTAGAAGAGATGAAAAATAAATACGACACTGAGAAGGGAACAAGAGGCATTATAATTAAATGGATCAACAATGTCACAACATAATTAGGCGCAAAGATCTTAGCCCGCCAACTGCTACGAAAATGCCATAAAGACGAAGTACCAACATGAGTCATTGCTGTGGAAGCTCAGTGCATAGAAGGAACCTTCATGAGTTGGGCGCCATAATTATCAAACTTGTTCCAAATAGACTGCAAAGATGCGCAGGATGCAGGTACGGAGTTTCATTACTCAAGGCTTATCACTCTCATAGCTTTCATGGGATGGCGAAACCAGAATACGCCATATTTTCTACCACACCACAGCCAGGGGGAGTGAGATATCGCGTCCTGAGAGCTAGGCCACTAGCTAAGAAAATTAAGGAGAACTGAATTGTATTTGAAGCATAACTACATGAGATACAAGAAGCCATCGGTTGAGCATGGAGAATAACACCAGAGGATGTCGCACGATACGGGGGCATCGCTAATTTCTGGGCTAGGAGACAAGCCATGTGGATACAACCAAGGCAAGACCCGGATAAACAGTGGCTATAGATGCGCTACTGTGTCACCGAGGGTGATATCGACATGATCATCAACGAATGGCCTGATGAATGGAGAATCCCAACTATACCTAGAGGAGTACCGACACAAACAATAGAAGGAGGGGTTGCGCAGGCGGAAACACAGCCTCCACAAATACCAGTACCCAAGAGATGAAGAACGGTCCAAACAAAGTCAACTCAGGCAGACGACGACTCACAGTAGCCATGGACCCAAAATGGAGGAATAGAAACCACCCAGCCGACGAATGGACAAAATAAATCGGTTGTGGGAGCAGAGGAAATCGCATCGAACCCCATCACATAGGAACCAGGGGGGGATAAGACACCAACGACACAAGATGCAGGTGCGCGTAAGAAAATGAAGGCACAATGACCACCACCGAATTACACAATCACGGAGGATTATGGAGAGATGATTCCTAGGATGGTCCAAGAATTCCTCACAGAATATTTCGATCATGCCACGCACCACCTGGATGAACTGTAGAAGGAACTGACAGAAATTGGACAACTCCTTAAGAAATTTGGGGAATCCAAGATTAGGAGTACTAGTAGAGGCACAAATCCATCGACCGCATAGGCCACAGAAAGGGTGGAGGTAGAAGAACGTGACCCAGTTCTTCCGATACCACATGCACATTCCACGGTCTACATAAAGCCTAGCATGTTGCGAATGGATGAAATTGTGGGACATACACCATTGAAGGATTTGGATCATATCCAATTGGTCTTGACACGGATGCAGGCTCAAGCACATAAAAACTTAGTTGAGCTATAACAAGCAACAAAGAAGTAGGAAGGGATGGAAATAGTTTGTGCACAGGCTCAATCAGAAACCAAGGAGGAGAAAGAACGCAGAAGTGAGCTAGAACACAGATTGGAAGAAGTTTTTGGGAAACTTCCAACTACTGCACAAGGAAATGAACTCCCAACCACAGAGAAGATCGACCATATTGCGCAGGAAATTGATCATTATCAAAAGGAGATCGAGGCTCTACACGGATAGATTAGACTGACAACGCCACCACCAGTGAAGGAGAAAAGGAAGTAGGAAGCAACAATGCAACTACATGAGTTGGAAAATTAGGTCAGCACACCAACCAACTTGCTGGATAAAGCAACACAACTTTGGACAAGGCTGGAAGAGGATCCACAAGTCCAACACTGGGACAAGGAAGAGGAAAGGATCAATGAAATGATCCAAGAACTCAAGCAGTGACAGAAGACCATACCAATCCCCAAACGAGTCAAGGGAATGCAAGAACTGAAGAAGATACATGCATAACTTATCACTGTGCAAACACAGAAATATGAGCGTCAGACTCAAATAGAACCGTTGCAGGAACGGGTAGCAGAAGTACTTGCGCAGATAGAAGAAGCCAGAAACCAGAAAACACAGACCCAACTAGAATGCACAGGACTGATAAGTGAGGAAGTGGAAGCTCAGACAGTTGACACCATCAAGGAGACAACTGTGCAGGCACTGACAAAAGAAACAAAGTTGCAGGAACTGTTCCAGACGATCACAAAGGAGATCGAGGAAGCACAAAGAAACTAGGTGACTCAGGACAAGTCACATGTTAGTTTTAGGGGCTTGTTGGCACCAGGACGAAGAGGAAAGAAGAATGATCATGGGAAAGAAAGCGTGCATAAAACTAAAGTAACAACTGGCAGAAGAGAAGTATGTGTGCATGCAAGGAAGCATGCACAAAGGAAAGCGACAACTGGAGGAGGAGCAACACACGTATGGGAGAAAGACCTAACGTAAGAAGGGTTAGGGTTTTTGGTAATATTCTGAAAGAGGCTAAAGAGCCCAAAATCTATAAATATAGATACGAAGGTATCATATAATTTTGTTGTTCATTAGTAGTTGTTAAATATTTTCTATAATGTTCTGAGTGGCACGAACTGATTTGTAAGCTGTTGAGCATAGGAGACCCAAGGAGAGGTAGATCTGAGGATTATACTGCAGGCCGTGGATCCATGTGCGATCTAGTTTGCCTCGCATAGATCTTACCGAGTTTTGTGGAGAATTGTAAGCGCGAGGCACCGGAAATGAAGAACTATCATAATACAAGATCCAAGAGCCAGATCTTTGTGGAAGTATCCCAAGAGGGGGTGAACCATGATAACTCTCGTGTAATGTGTTAAATGTATGCATGATTCTTCTTTCTTTCAGCAATTGATGGTTAAACTTGATTAATGAGTTAACACTTGGTTATGAATCTGCTTATAGTTAACTTTAATTAACCTGTGGGATATTCATATGTGAATCCAAGGAATAAGTACTCTCCCTTATGACTCACGGTATCTAACCCTATTTGAGAAACCCCTATCCCATGCTCTGTCCTAGGCTATAAACACCTGAGTCTTACAACCACCCATTTAAAGCTATCTCAGGTGAGACTGCGCAACGCTTTCTAGCGCTATGTTGCCTTCTGGTTTACTAGGAGGGCCGATAGTTTTAGAAGCTTTGTTGGACCCCGAATGACGTGAACCCTGGGTCAATAACTCAGAAAAACCCCAAAGGGAAGCAGTAACCAACAATTGTTGAGTTATATGCTCCATGTTCATTGTTTTGTTGTGATGAGCTACAACTCGTTTCTTTGTATGTTAATGAAGAAATGAGTGTTAGGTATGTATGGACACCCAACTATACATGTTGAGTCATCTATTATTCATACTTATGTTATTTTTTGAAACATGCTAAGTATAATAAAATAGATAATTATATAGCTGTTGTAACGAATAAGTAACGAAGATAGGCATTGTCCGAGTTAATTACTTTGGTATGGTTTTTCGACCGAACAAAAGGCATCGATGCCACATGATGTCGAGGAGCGTTGGATGTTTTCACCATCTAACCGAGGGCTCCCCAACAATGTGATAGGTTGTAATATTCCAGATATAATATAGTATGCATAACATAAATATTTAGCAAGAAATGGCAGAATAACAATAATGTAACTAGATCAATATCAAAATAATACAAGAATAATGCCATAAAGAGCACCTTTATTACTGATAGCAATGTTCACTTGCCTCTTCGAGGGGAAAACCTCTAGCAGATAAGATCTCTATTACAATAATATCCAAGACAAAACTTCTCATACCCTCTACTCCTATTTATACTAAATCTATATATCCAAAAGAACAATCTAGAGGAAGATCCTTCTAGAAGCGAAAGCTTCTATTAGGTCTTCTTACATCTGACTTATTCTTCCTTATTTCTAGGCCTTATTAATATTGGCCTTTATTACATAGAAATATATTATTCTACCTACGTGAGGGGTTAGGAAGGTTAGGTCCCTAACATGCCCTCCCCCTTAAAAAACAACCTTGTCCTCAGGGCTTGAGATGAGGAAATTGTTGTAGAATGGTAGTTGGTTCGCAAGTGGCATTTGCTGGAGTTGTATCCATCCACTGGATTAACACTTCCTTGATGGTGCACTGATGAAGACGATGCTCACGCTGGTCCAAAACTGCTTGTGGATGCATCCAGATGGATCCGTCTTCATCCAACTCGGGAAGGTTGGTTTGAATTTGGAACTTAGCTCCAATCACCTTCTTTAAGCACGAGACATGAAAAACAGGATAGAGCTTAGAATGACTGGGCAAAGATAATTGATAGGCCACCTATCCCACATGATTGAGAACGGTATAAGGACCATAAAATTTGGGCACCATTTTTTGATAATGGTCAGCCTTGAGTGAAGTTTTCTTATAAGGTTGTAGTCGAAGAAACACCTGGTCTCCTTAAACAAATTGACGTTCGGAGCGACCTTGATCTTCATGTTGCTTCATGAGATTCTTAGACATGACCAAATTCTCTTTGAGGGTATGGAGAATAGCCTCTTGAACTGTAAGTGTTTGGTCAACTGCTTGGACCTTTGAGTCACCTGGAAGGTATGAGAGAACTAAAGGTGGCTTTTGTCCATATACTGCTTCAAAAGGAGTCATGAGAGGAGTTGTATGGTAAGAAGTATTGTACCATCATTCAGCTAGTGGTAACCATTGAGCTCATTGATTTTTCCTTTCATATGAAAAACACCTCAAATATGTTTCCAAACACTTGTTGACAACTTCAACTTGACCATTAGTCTGGGGATGATAAGCTGTGCTGAGATGCAATAGGGTGCCCTGTAGCCTGATCTCGATCATAAACAATAGAATGAGGCATGTCATGAAGCTTGAAGACATTATCCATGAAAAATTGATCCACGACGGAGGTGGTAAATGGGTTTTGAAGAGCACAAAAATGAGCATACTTGGAAAGACGATCGACGACCACCATGATGACTGACTTATTTCCCAATTTAGGTAAGACCACAATAAAATCCATAGAGATATCCCTCCAAATAACAGGTGGAATCGGAAGAGGTTGTAGTATTCCAGGAGATTTGACCGTTTCTCCCTTGTTGCGTTGACAAACATCACATTCTACCACAAAAGTGTGAATGTATTGTTTCATACCATCCTAAAAAAAAGAACGTTTGACCCGGTCATAGGTTTTGGTAAACCCTGAGTGTCCAGTTGTGGGTGTAGCATGAAGCTTAGAAAGCATCGTGGATTTAAGTTGTGACTGTTTACTTAAATACAAATAGCCTTTTCTAGCGAAGCTCATCATTGTGCCAAGAGTACCCTGGGGAAACTGTAGAATTGGCTTGCAATTTTTGGATCAGAGACGAAATTTTGAGATCTTGTAGCCATTCCTAGCGAACAACTTGGAGCCAATATGGTACAATGAAGGAGAGGGAAAAAAAGGACCCTTCATATTCATATTTTTTTGAAAGAGCATCAACAACCACATTTTATTTTCCTTTATTGTAAATGATCTCATAATCATATCCAAAGAGCTTAGTCAACCATTTTTGTTGCATTGGGGAGGAAGGGCATTGCTCTAGAAAATACTTGAGGCTTAGATGATCTGTATTAATTTGGAAGCGTTGGCCCAATAGATAAGGGTGCCAGAGATTCATTTCATGAAGAATAGCCAAAATTTCCTTTTCATAGATTGATTGGCCCAAATTGCGCTCTGACATTTGTTTGTTGGTAAATGCCAAAGGTCGACCATATTGCATAAGGAATGCTCCAATTCCTCTCCCAAAAGTATCACATTCTAGGAAAAATTTCTTTGTGAAATCAAGAAGGGACATGACCAGAGTGGTGCACATAGATGCCTTCAAGGATTGAAAGGCCTGATTAGCTACGTGAGTCCAATTGAAAGAATTATTTTTAAGGAGGGTGGTCAGAGGCACCACAATATTTCCATAATTCTTAACAAACTTGTGATAATATCCTGTTAAACCAAGAAAACCATGCAATCCTTTGCCCAAGTACTCGACTTTCGAGGCTCCAAAATCACATTTAAATTGTTTGAGAAAAATTTGGTGCTGAGATAGTAGATGGAGAACTCGATCCACATGAGAAAGATGGGATGTCTAGGTTTGACTATAAATGAGGATATCATCAAAGAAACTAGGACAAAATGACGGAGAAAAGGACGAAAGACATGATTCATGAGGCTTTGGAAAGTGGAGGGAGCATTACACAAGCCAAAGGGCATGACCAAAAAATCATAGTGTCCCTCATGAGTTCGAAGTATTAGAAATGTTTTCCTCTTTCATACATATCTGGTGGTAGCCAGAATGAATATCAAGTTTAGTAAAGAACTGGGCACCACTCAATTCATCCAAGAGATCATCAATGAAAGGAATGGGAAACTTGTCTTTGATGGTGAGTTTGTTGAGGGTGCAAAAGTCAGGACACATGCCCCAAGAGCCTTATTTCTTAAGGACCATGACCACAAGAGAATAATAGGGGCTCATACTAGGATAGATAACGCCTACGGTGAGAAATTATTGAAATTTTTTCTCAATTTCATTTTTTGGGGAAAAGGGATGACGATAGGGACAAATATTGGGAAAAATTATGGTGGGGACAAGGGTAATGGAATGATCTTGAAAACCACAGGAAGGAGGAAGTCCCTGGGGAGTGGAAAAAATAGTTTAGTGTTTGGAGAGGATGGATTGGAGGTCCCATGATACATAGGGTGTCTCAATGGAGTGAATCGAATGGAGTTGTGAAATAATGTCAAAATGACCTTTTTTGAGGATTTTTTCCATGTGAAGGGAATTGATGATCTCAGGGGAACCTGCTGTGATGCCTTGGAACTTATGTTGTTGGCCTTCTTGGTTGAATTGCATGGTTAATTCCTTAAAATCCATGAGAATGGGACCTAGAGTCCTTAGCCATTCAACACCCAACACAATGTCACAACCACCCTTGCCGACAGAAAACATATGATATTTGATGTGGTACTGACCAATTTGGAGACACACATTTTCACAATGCCCCCCACATTTCATGGACCCGCCATTGGAAATCATGATTTGAAAATTATTGACTGCATGAATATAGCAATTGGTTTCTTGGGAAATGTGGTGATGAATAAAATTATGGGTTCTTCCACTGTCAACAAGGATGATGACCTTCCAATGCTTGATGTAACCAATTATCTTGAGGGTTTGGGGAGCATAGAATCTAATGAGATCATTCAAGGAAATGATTGGTTCAACTTCGGGAGGGTTGGAGGGTGGGGTCATGTTAGTGGGTTCAGGTGTCTCGAATATGGGGGGGGGATCGACATAGTCTTCAGAAACATCCTCGGAGATGGCCATAAAAATATTTTGTTCCTTACACTTGTGCCCAGGAAAATATTTGTCATCTTAATTATAAAAAAGGCCCTTGAGTTGGCGTTCAACCATTTCTACCCTAGTCAATTTGTGTATCTTTAGTGGAGTGGAAGGAGAAGTGGGAGTGACTGGTTTAGGGCGAGGAATAAAGGAGGGTTTTCTAGTTTGAGAAGAGACAACCTATTGTGATTCCTTATCTCTTTTAGTAGCTTCCACCCAACTTTGAGGTCGAGCCATGAGGACATGGGAACGAATCTCATCCTTGAGGCCACTGATAAAACATTCTTGAAAAAAAGCATCAGGCATGCACTTTGTGTGGAAATCCAATTGCTCAAAAGAAGCTATAAAGTCTTTCGCTATGCCAGATTGTTTCAACTTTGTCAAATGGCCTAAATGGTTGGTGTCAATGTCAAAGAATTCATAAATCTATCCCACAAATTATGTCCAAGCTACATACCCTTGGCAAACATTTTTTCTCCATTGCCACCATTGCTAACATTCTTTATCTACATGGAGAACACCATACCAGAGTTTGGCCAACTCATCTGTAATGCCATACAAAGAGAAATAATGTTCCATTTGAGTTACCTAGCCAGTGGGATCCGAGCCATCAAATTTGTTCACATCCACACGTGGAAGGCGTAGGTCACGCTGAAAGTGATGGGGCTAAAAAGTCTGGGAATTGGAGGAATTTTCACCTTTTGAGTGAAAATGTGGGTCAGAGGAGGTAAGGTCTATAGGGATATTCATCTTGGCACAAATCGTGTTAGTGAAGGATACAAGCTGGGTAGAGAGTTCCTGTTTGTTGGTTTCAATTTTTGCATCTATGGAGGAATGATGGTGGAAATATTGGCACCGAGCTGCCTCACTTCCTACTGGGTCTTTGTGAAAGTAGAGGACAAAGAATTGAAGTGGGATTCCAAGTCTTGGCTACGAGTGTGGGCCATGATGAAGAGGGAAAACAGAAAGGGACTGGTGGGACCACATAGAAAATGGGTTATGGGTGAAGGGTATCATGACGATCAGGGTGATGGGGTGAATCCAATAGGGTAAGGCCCAAATAAGGGTGTTGGGTCCATGGGAAAAATAATTGTTGAAAAATGATAGGTATGGCAGTGATCAGGGTGAACAGAGGAATCCAATGGGATAGGTCTCAAATAATGGTTCCAATGTGTAGTAATTTTGACACCAGAATGCATGAGGCACAGTTGCATGGCAATAAATCTTGTCTGTTATGTTTTTATTTCCTTCCCAAGGGTGAGGGTATGCAGGGTGTTTACATAAAAGGGTTTTCCTTGTGCTATAGCTCTTTGATATACGTGCGGGGTCCAATAGTACTACTCGACCTAATATCTTAGGGCACCAATTAAGGAGACTAGACTGTGCCCTTAGCCATACTACCCGACTACCCATGTACTGGAGAGTATCTTCCCGAGTGTTGTTATTGGTGGACCTATAGAAGTCAAGAGCCTAATCAGTTGATTTATGGAGGGCTTCAGGAGATCTAGGTTGATCCGTATACAGGTGTTGTCTGATGCACTACCACTCAAAGGGGTACCAACAAGGGTTACAAGGGTGGCCAACAAATGTGCGTTTGAATACCACTTGTATTTCATGCATTTATTACTCCCCGACTGCGGGGTTATGTGCGTAAAGACAAAGCTTTGTAGCTTTAAGACACCGAAATATGTCTCTACACTAAAAAAAAAATAACCCACAATTTTTTGTCGAGGAAAGTGCTTTGATACCACTTGTAAGATTCTAGATAGAATATAGTATGCAGAACATAAATATTTAGCAAGAAATGGCAGAACAACAATAATGTAACCAGATCAATATCAGAATAATACCAAAATAATGCCAGAAAGACACCTTTATTACTGATAGCAATGTTCACTTGTCTCTTCGAGGGGGAAACCTCCAACATAGCAGAGATTTATTACAATAATATCCAAGACAAAACTTCTCATACCCTCTACTCCTATTTATACTAAATCTATCTATCCAAAAGAAAAATCTAGAGGAATATCCTTTTAGAAGCGGAAGCTTCTATTAGGTCTTCTTACATTTGACTTATTCTTCCTTATTTCTAGGACTTATTAATATTTTCCTTTATTACATGGAAATATATTATTTTACCTATGTGAGGGGTTAGGGAGGTTAGGTACCTAACATAGGTGGTATAAGAGAGAACATCAAAACAAATTGGAGAAATGATTTTGGTGGACAATTTGGTCTATTTTGTGACTTGAGATGGAAGAATGAAGTTTGGGTTGTAGTGCAGTAAACTGAGCATTCTAGGGCACAAAGATAATAGATGGAGAATAAGGGTTCAGTTGAATGCATGGTTCAAATTGCAGTTGAGCACATTTTCCACCGTGCTAACTTCGTGTCGTGCACTAATGAAGAATAGGTTGAGTCAGTTGTGTTATGAATGAAGATCACAACTTTCCGATGGAATACAGTTAACAACATATGAATTAATGGTCGATTGATGTGAATGTTGTCTTGGTGTGGAAGGACATCAGGGTGCGAAGATAATAGATAGAGTAATTGAATATGGGTCGATTGGGTATGGTGACTTGAACCAAGTTTTGGATATCACATGTTGGTTGCAGACTTATTCATAACTTCTTGTTTGCACCTCACCAATATTTCGTTGCGCTAGCCTCCATCGAATTCATTCACTGAGCCATGTTGAAGAGTGCCAGACTTTGTGCGAAGTTAAACTTTCAACAAAAAAAATTACTTGACGAATGATGGACATGAGCACTGGTCATTGGTGCAAAGAAAACCAAGGAGATAAAGATGAAGTGGTGGGAGGCATTCGAGTTGGGAGCATGGAGAAGTTTGAGACGTAGAAGATTTGAAGTGTGAAAACTTGGTTTGTCTTGCGAAGATAAAAGACCGAGTTAGTACAGGTAGGTTGTTGGTGGAGCAACGACTTATTCCATGGATGTGATCAAAGAAGCCTTCATGCAGGTGTAGTGAGTCTGATTTAGATAGTGCAAACATAAATCGAGAGAGACACTTGCACGAATTTTGCGAATTTGGTGATCCAAATGGATTTTGGTGGCCTCCCACCTATTCCAACTGGTTCATTTTGGCAGTTTTCGAGTTTGGCATCTTTTTCCCTAGTTTTTGTGTCACTGACTTGTGGGGCCATTTTGAGTCCCTAAACAACGTTTTTAGGCCTTGCCATAGTAAAAAATGACCTTGATAAATAGTAACAAAATGTGTATTCCTTAGATATAAATTTCCAACGGGCTGTCGTGCGCCTAAAACGGATATCGTATGCAAACGTTACAATCCTGGGAAGTTGATGTACTAACTTACCCAAATGAGGCCCACATGAGTTTTGGTGCTTCATGTCCTAAGGTTAGGTTTTTGGATGTCTAGGGTTTTTGACATTCATGTTTATTGTAAAAATTCCTTCAGAGCCGCATTGTAATCATCTTCTTGCGAATGAGCACAACTGTCACATCTCTTCTTAGAGATAAGCCACCACCATTCCAACAAGCTTGTTTTCTGCTACATTTTATAGTTTCAACTTATTTCCTTATTGAATAGAAAACCAATTTTATTGCATCTCTTTTATTCTGTGTTAAGCATATTTTAATACTTTGTATTCATTTCATTTTTCTCATAAAATCCATATCAGTGGTATCAGAGCGGTCTACTCCTTGTCGTCTTAATGCATGTCCCCAATGAGGTTAGGGTACAAAGAATTGGGTCTTGAGCTTGTTTCTCTTGAGGACAAAATCTCTCGCATGCCAAAATGACCTCTCATGGCAGGAAAAAAGAAAGATGATGAGATAGGAGATCCTTTAAGAATGTTTCTTGATGGATCCCTCACGCATCAAAGGAATGAGATTATGGATAGTTTTGTGCAAATCCTTCTACGGATACCAACATGCGACACACCTTCCTCGAGCGGTGGTTCCACCCCCTTCAAGGTACAAATCAACTTCGATATTCCTATATTTGAAGGTCAGATAGACACAGATGATGTAGACAAGTGGTTGAATCTACTAGAAGGGTATTTTTCTGTCCATAACTTTTCAAATAGAGAAAACATTACTTTTGTGCTCCTCAAAGTTGTTCCCCATATCAAAGATTGGTGGGAAACTTTCTATGAGCAAAAGGAAACATAGGAACCCTCATTATTTACAGTTGTGACCACCTGAGAATTCTTTCGGGATGCTATTAAGGAACAATACTACCCTGTCAAAAGTTATGACGAATTTTATAGCAAATGGACCACACCGCGGAAAGAAAGAGACCAAGAAGTGCCATATTTCACAAATATCTTCCATACCCTGTGCAACAAGCTGGGTATCAAAGATTCAGAGCAACATCTGGTGCTCAAGTATTGCGGTGCTCTGCATAGATACATCCAGACTGAAATGGAATTTCTAGACATCTCATCCTTGGGCATGACCTATCGATCTGCTGTCAAAATCGAGCAGAAGCTAAAACAAAAGATGCGACAATTTGGGCCTGGGAACCCCTCGCAACAAAAACTAGGAAAGGGCGGCCCCAACCTAAAGAACAAAGAATGGAGAAAATATGGATAGTATCAATACAAATAGTCCAAGATGAAAGAAAAAAAGGACACCGGAAAGATAAATAAGGATACCGGGAAGTGGCACGACTTCCATAAGAGCCCTTGGAATAACATTATTTATTGCCGCTTAAAGCAGTCACTGGTGGCTGAAGTGAAAGCCTCTTAATCAGATGCGGGTTATGATTTTGAGTCAGAAATAGAAAGGGGAAGACATATCATTGACGAAGAACCCATTCCCATTGTTACTACCACCAAGCTCCAGCCTGGTGAACCAGATGAGCCAGAAGAAGGCGAGTGCCTTTTCCATTCGCAGATGTGGGTAAAAGGCACCCCGTCACACTTCATCGTTGATAGCGATATCCAGAAGAACCTCATCTCAACAGAGGTCGTCAAGTGGTTGGATTTGCCAGCAATTCCGCACGTGCAACCCTACACCATCGGATGGCTCCGCCAAGGAACTGATCTATGCGTCAGCCAATAGTGTTGACTGTCGTATGACATCAATCCATTCAAAGATGAGTTATTGTGTGATGTTTCTCCTCTCAAAATTTGTAATGTTCTTTTGGGCCAACCTTATTTATGGAAACATCATGTTTTATATGAGTCTATGCCTTGTAGTGATATTATTACTTTGAACAGAAAATTGTACAGGAGACCTTAGGCAGTCCCTCCTAGTGCTATTTCCTTGATCTCTTCCAAGAAATGCAGGAAGGTCATCTCTCAGACCGGAAAATTTTTCTTCTTCGTGATTTTCTCTTAGAGTAAGAGAAATATCATAGCCACATCTAGGGCCTCCGTGACCTGTCTCTCCACACAAAAGAAGCAAGCAGATAAGGTCATGGAAGAATACTCAGATATCTTCTCCTCTCCTACCGTGGTACCTCTGCACTACCAGGTCAAGCATCCCATCGATATGACCCCAGACACACTTCTACCGAATGGGCCAGTCTACCATCGCTCTTTGTTAGAAAATGAGGAGATTAAGAGGCAGATCCAAGAACTACTCTACAAGGGGAACATCCATCCCAACTCATCACCTTGCGGGAGCTCAATAGTACTGGGGAAAAATAAAGACAAGACCTGGCGACTCTGCATTGATTACCAGACTCTAAATAAAATCACAGTCCAGAACCGATACTCGATTCCCCAAATTGACAACCTCCTTGATCATCTCACGGGGGGCAAATAATTCAGCAAGATTGATATGAATTCTGTCTACCACCAGGTCCCAATAGAACAAACATATGTATGGAACACTGTCTTCAAATCAAAAGAAGGTCTTTTTGAATGGTTGGTCATACCCTTTGGTTTGAAAAATGCTCCAACAACTTTTACGAGGATGATGGACGATATCTTGTGACCTTTCACTATTACTTTTGTAGTGGTGTATCTAAATGACATCCTCATCTACAACAAGACTTGGGCGGAACACTTGCAACATATTCAGCATGTTCTGCACACCCTGCAGTAGCACAAACCATATGAAAAATTGGGAAAATGCTCCTTCGACATGGACAGGGTCCATTACTTAGGATACATCGTTGATCATCATGGTGTGCATGTGGATCTAGCCAAGATATAGGTCATCCGTGACTAGCTAGTCCCAACCACACTCACTAAGCTTCAAAGATTTTTGGGCCTCACCAATTTCTATTGTAGGTTTGTGTTGGGATTCTCTCATATCGCATGGGCCCTCAACCGACTAAATAGGGGTGGTGATAAGGAAATATTTGTGTGGGGCCTATCCCAACAACAAGCCTTCGATGAATTGAAGCAGCGTTTGTGCTCATCCACAGTAATTTCATTACTGAACTTGTAACATCCCTTTGAGATCAAAATAGATGCTTCAGACTATGTTGTGGGTGTCATTCTCACTCAACACAGCCACCGCGTGGCTTATCATAGTGAGACACTATCAGATGTTGTTCATAAGTACCCTACTTATGACAAAGAAATATACTCCATTGTGCAAGCCTACCGCCAGTGGATAAATTACATTCTGGGGAAGGAGACAATCATCCACACTGATCACAATCCACTACATTTCATGCAGACCTGAGGAAAATTGTAGAATGACCACCATCAGAAGTGTTCCACATACTTACACATATTCCACCTCAACATCAAGTATAAAACATGAAGTACCAATCGAGTTGTTGATTTCCTCAGCCGACTTCCAGTTGCGACACTCACCACAGTGCTAGACTCTTGTGGCCATGAGACCTCCAGATGGCCCCACCTCTATGAGACAGACCTTGACTTCTCAACCACCTACCAAAAGTTGGGAGAAAACTAAGCGGTTGCTAATTTCCATGTTCAGGATGGGTTGTTGTGCCTTCTATGCCATCTCTATGTTCCATCAAGCGAGAATGTGAATCTAATTTGGGAATCTCACTACAGTCGAGTGGCATAAAACTTTGGTGTCGAAAAGACAGTGGCAGTGCTGCAAAAACATTTCTACTGGCGAAAACTTCGACAGCATGTCAGCAAGTATATCAGGTCATGCACTGCCTGTGCTATTGCCAAATCAAACACTAAGAAACAGGGACTGTACACCCCTCTTCCTACCCATGAAAATCTGTGGGAATCCATCTCAATGGACAACATGTCGAGCCTCCCATCCACCAACAAGGGAAATGACTTTGTTTTTGTGGTTGATGATCGCTTTTCCAAGATGGCGATTCTGGCCACCTGGAAGAAGAAAATCACCGCAGAGGCCACTAGTAATATATTATTTGAACATGTCTAGGTACACTTTGGGATCCCACAAACCATTGTCTCATATCGGGATAGTCATTTCCTCAGCACATTCTAGTCGAGCCTCTGGTCACTGCTAGATACCAGGATCACCAAATCCACTACCTTCCACTCCCAGACAAATGGCCAAACTGAGTTCGTCAATTGGATGATCGTACATATCTTGCGTATGTACAATTCCAAGCACCCCCACACATGGGATGAGATTCTTCCCTATGTCCAACATATCTACAACCAAGCCCTGCATAGCTCAACTGGCCACATCCCCTTTCAGGTGTGGTTGGGATTCCAACCAGGGCCCCATGGATATTGCATTACCCCTGGAGACCACCTTGGTAGACTTGTCCTCTACTTCAACAGAAGATGAAAAAGCCATCCGGTTCATTGAGAAGATCCAACACATCCACCAATAGGCTGAGGATATTTTATAGAAGTCCAATTCCAAGTACAAGAAACGTCATGATCAACATCGGGTTCCACATAAGTTTCAGGTGGGCAACAAAGTTTGGTTTCACTTGCAGAAAGAACGCCTTACAGGGCCCCATCAGAAGCTTTGCCCACTCCAGTATGGGCACTACAACATCACCAATATTGTGGGTGACAATGCTTTTGCGCTCAACATTACACCTTTCCTTGGCCTGCACCCAGTCTTCAACGTGGCTCTCCTTCGGCCATATTTCCAACCATTATTGGACACCTACGAGATAGTAGAGCAGTTGACACCAATAGAGCTCAACCATGACTGCATGCAGTAGGAATCTAGTGATTATATTGTGGACACACAGATCAAGGGAACCCGACAACAAAGGATCCATCTTTATCGAGTTGTCAAAGCAGGACAACTCCTGCACCGAGGCAAGTGGTTCACCCGAGGCCAAATTCAACGTATATTTCCTCATTTGATGGGGGAAATCAATGCAATCGATACCATTGCTTCCTAAGGGGGGAGGATTGATCCATATGGATGTCAGTGGCCTCCCACCTATTCCAACGGGTTCATTTTGGTAGTTTTCGAGTTTGGCAGTTTTTTACTAGTTTTCGGGTCCCTGACTTGCGGGGCCGTTTTAAGGCCCTAAACAACGTTTTTAGGGCTCAACATAGTTGAAATTGAAAAAAAATGTGTATTCCTCGGATAGACCTTTCCAACAGGATATCGTGTGCTTAAAACAAAGATCGTATGCAAAAGTTATGACCCTGGGAAGTTGATGTACTAACTTACCCAAATGAGGCCCACATGACTTTTGGTGCTTCATCTCCTAGGGTTAGGTTTTTGGATGTCTAAGGTTTTTGAAATTCATGTTTATTGTATAAAGGCCTTCAGATATGCATTGTAATCATCTTCTTGCGAATGAGCGTAATCATCACATCTCTTCTAAGAGATAAGCTGCCACCATGTTTTCTGCTACGTTTTACAGTTTCAACTTATTTCCTTATTGAATAGAAAACCAGTTTTACTGTATCTCTTTTATTCCGTGTTAATCATATTTTAATAATTTGTATTCATTTTGTTTTTCTCATAAAATCCAGATCAATTGGATTTGGCGGAATTGATTGTAGCTCATGGAGGTGACAAGGTGCATGGGTGCTTTGGGTGCATTGGTTGGGTATTGAGGAGACTTGAATGTTGAAACACAAATCCAATTGATGAAGTGTTTGGATAGTATGTTAAGACATATTGTGGAGGTGTCTATGTAATTATGCATATCAGAGGATCGCATAGGAAGGAGGAAACATAGAATGAATGAATAGTAGTGTGGAGGTGATTGTTGGACATGTGAGACTTGTGGACTTGGAGCATTTTGTGGAAAGGTGACAAAGACAAAAGGATGTTGACCAATGAAGACATGCTTATAATCAACTTGGGTAGACTTGTCAATGCGAACCATGGTGCCTTGAAGGGAACGATTTCAACAACAATGAGGCAGTCCTAGGCATCCTACAGTTCGTGGGATGGGTAAAGAGAGTGAATTTAGTCGGTCGCATGAGTGGTAGATGTGCGGTAATATCCTTGATATCTTGAACAACTTGGACATGACATGGGATAGGTGCAATGATGGAGGAAGCGACAACAAATTTCACAACACATAGATGGTGAAGTTTGAAGGAAGCCTTTGTTTTGGGGTGATATCGCAGCAAGGAGGGACAAGGAAGTTTTCCTTGGTGAATTGTTGTATGGACGAGTTGAGTTGCAAAGGAGAGGAGATAAATTCTACTTGGAGGTGTTCCATCATGTAGGTTATCAGATGGTTGGACTGGATAAAAGACTTATTTGACACTTGGATGAGCTAGTGCACAATGACATGATGAAGGTGTCGGAATTTGGAGCACAACGTTTCATTTGTAAAACACTTGGTTGTTGTGGAGGAACTTCTTGACCAAGTGGGACAAAGAACAAAAACATGTGTGATCTTTCCTTGGTGACTTTGGAGTGAAACAAAGTGACATGATGCAGACAAAAACTACTCTGTTTGGTTGTGAAGACGTGCATTCTTGTGGATTAGATGCGAAGTTGGGCTGATCACCCAGCTAGTTCGAGACATGAGGAGATCCAATGTGTAGAAACATGGTTGAGTAGGGTGGAGTACGTCATAGGAGGTCGCAACAGTTTCACACTTAGACATTTTTCAGTTCTGGTTGGGGTTGTGATGGAGGTTGCGATCACAACAGGGAAGAGAGAGATCACCACAAAAACAAATGCATCTTGAGTTACATTGCAGACATATTTGGGAGGTATCAAGTTGGGCGCACTGCAAATTTGGACAATGATAACAATTGTGTGATTTTGCAGATTGATCGCAGAAGTTGTGGAAAGTTTGGGTTTCCATAGAAAACTTCAAAATTCCACTAAGGAAAAATTTTGGGTTTCCACTTTCGCATGAAACTTGGGGTTTCCAGCAGCATGAGATGGAGGCACGAGTTTGGGAAGACTTGGAGACAATATATTTTTTGGATGTTTCCGAGGGCATAAACAATTTTGAGTGGGGGAGTGTGTACCGACTCTGGTGATGAGCACGCATGTAACCTTTTCTTTCTCGAGACAGATGAATAATTTGGGGTTGCGAAACAAAGATGAGTGTGACCCATTCTTATATACTTTGGTGTGTTAGTGTGTGGCACAATTCATATCAGATGAGTTGTGGATGACTTGCATTGTGGACAAGGCAAGGTGAGCTAGACACACAATGGGGATGAGTCTTGGACTTGGGAAAGGCATGGCGAGTCGGATAAACTCATTAAGTGGACTTGAGAACCCAAGTCTTTGACAGACGTGATGGAGTGTGGAAGAAATCTTGGATTGATGTGGGGAACCCAATGGATGAGAACGCCCCATGGAGACAAGTTGGCTTGGTGTGGGGGAACCCACTAAATAGGCATGTCCCTTGGTGACGAGTCAGATTGAGGGCACCCGATGGATAGGCACACCCATTGAACACATTTTTTGGGAGTGGGTGCTTGATGCAAACAAGTGATACAGTGACATGGAGAGTTGGGAGTTGGCTTGACCTGCCCTCCAAGGAGATGCATTGTTTCACCAATGGTCGTGACTTTTAAGGAAGTACAAAGGTGGGAGGTTGAGCAAGCCAAGGAAAATGAAGGGAGTCACACATACTTGGACAGAAGAAGGAAGGAGTCCGATGTTAGTTTCAATGAAGAGGAGGGCATGCTCCTCCCCAAGGGGTCGAGTTACACTGAGGTGACTTGTTCCTCCTTGGGGAATTATGTAGTGATAGAGGATGGGGCGAGTTCTGTTTGGAGGCAAGTTGTCTAGGTCGCGGTGATGTTGAGGTGAGTTCTTTGGAGGAATAGGAAAGACTTGCAAAGATGGTTGAGATAGACTTGGGGGACCCATGTGATGGAGGATCTGTGAGCTCTTGGTGATGAGTTTCAGTGGGAGCTCTACGGTGGAGTCTGGCTAAGAGTCAAAGGGAAGTGTAGGAAGAGCACAAAGACTTGGCATGAGGCAGAGATGATCATAAATATGTAGTGAAGCTTGCGAACGAAATATGGATGAGTGGAGAGATTTTTTGACACGATGGGAAGGTCTGCGATGAGATGAGTCAAGAGGCAGAACTAACGAGTCCAAATATTGTTGATCTATATGATCCATGTTCATTTTTTTGTTGTGATGAGCTACAACTCATTTCTTTGTATGTTAATGAAGAAACATGTGTTAGGTTGGTTTGGTTGCCCAACTATGCATGTTGACTTGTCTATTTTGCATACTTCTTTATTGAAACATGCTAAGTATAATGAACAAGATAATTGTATAATTGTTGTAACAAATAAGTAATGAAGATAGGCGTAGTTCAGGTTAAGTAATTTGGTATGTTTTTACTGTCGAAAAAAAGGTGTTAGTCGTGCATGATGGTGTGGAGCTTTGGATGTTTTCGCCATCCAACTCAGCGCTACCTAGCACCATGATAGGTGGTATTAGAGAAAACATCATAATATATTGGAGAAATGATTTTATTGGATGATTTGGTCACCATTGTGACTTGATATGGCAGAATAATGTTTGGGTTGCAGTGCAGTCAACTGAGCACGATTTCCACTGTGAAAACTTTGTGCCATGCACAACTGAGACTTGTGGATGGTGTCCTGATGTGAAGCATTCTAGGGTGCAAAGATAATAGACGAAGAATAAAGGTTCAGTTGAATGCATGGT
Source organism: Picea engelmannii (assembly GCA_009831015.1). Classification (NCBI taxonomy): domain Eukaryota; kingdom Viridiplantae; phylum Streptophyta; class Pinopsida; order Pinales; family Pinaceae; genus Picea; species Picea engelmannii. The sequence goes on along the minus strand of ML779235.1, from coordinate 320,584 downwards.
TCATATCACGACTGAGCACATTTTCCACCGTGCTAACTTCATGTCATGCACTACCGAAGAAGAGGTTGAGTCAGTTGGTTTGTGAATGATGATTGCAGCTTTCTGATGGAAGTCGGTTAACAATAAATGACTTAATGATAAGTTGATATGCATGGTGTCCTTATGTGGAATCACTTCAGGGAGAAAAGATAACAGATAGAGTAATGGAAGATGGGTTCGGTTGGGTAAGGTGACTTGAACAATGTTTTTGATATCGTAGTGATTGTTGTAGACTTGTGTAGAAATTCTTGGGCACACCTCACCAAGAGATTTCTACACCAGCCTCCACTGAAGTCATTCGCTGAGCCATGTTGAAGAGTGGCATACTTTGTGTGAAGTTAAACTTTCAGTAGCAAAGATGACTTGAAAAATGATGTATGTGAAGACTGGTCATTGGTGTGAAGACAATTAGGGTGACAGAGATGAAGTGGTGGGTTTCAATCGAGTTGGGAACATGAAGAAGTTTGAGAATAATAATATTTGAAGTGTGAGAACTTGGGCGGTTTTGTGAAGAGACAAGAAAGAGTTTGTGCAGGAAATTTGTTTATGGAGCAACGTCTTATTTGATGGATGTGATCGAAGAATCTTTCGTGTAGGTGTAGCGAGTTTGTTTGAGGTAATGTGAACAAAACTCAGGAGAGACACTTGCATGAATTCTATGAAGTTGGATTTGCAGACTTGATTGCAGCTCATGGAGTTTCCAAGATGGATGGGTAGCTTGGGAACATTTGTTAGAAAAACAAGACCGCGAAGCAATAAAATAAAACAAATGTAGAAACAAAACACAGAAGACACATAATACAAGAGAGACACAGATTTACGTGGTTCACCCAGTGTGGGCTACATCCACCAGAGAAATTTCCAGGTCCTTCCTTTATTATTATCCAGCAAATGAAGGGATACAACCTACAACAAAATCTGATGTATATTCCTCTTCTTTCTCTCACAATATCCTCTCTCAGAATACAATATTCACCATCATCCATAGTCGCAATAAATTTCCCTCATAAAAGAGGGTTGCCTTCTAGGGAAAAAAACCCTAACTTAATCTCTACCATTAGATCTGCGACCTTATAATGAATGGTCCAGATTTACAATGAAATTACAATATACTTTTACAAGGCAATTTTTTCTTCGGGGGATTCACCCCCGAACCCCCACTGGGGGCCCGCTTGCCCCTAGACGCCCCATCCGGGGGGATAGCCCCCCCGGACCCCACAGAAAGGGTACCCCCCCTCTGCACTCCCTCGCGTGGAAGAGTGTACATACTTCTGGGGTGTAAATAGTTCATGGGGTATAAACACGGCTGAAAGCAAGGACCTCTGAATTAGGAAGATAATCAGGCTCCACAACCAACAATCTCCCACTTGGAGACTGATCTCAACAACTCCACCGCTGTTGTATATGCTGGACTCTGAACCTTCTTGGACCTGGAAAATTTCTCATTTTCATCTTCATTCTTGAAGACCGACTGAAACTGAGAAGGAACTCAGTTTCTCCCTGGTTACTATCTTTATTAACATGTCTGCAGGATTCTGGTTAGTGTGTATCTTTTCCAGCTTCAATTGTCCATCTTCCAAGGCGGATCGTATGAAGTGGTACCTCAACTGTATATGCTTATTCTTTGAATGGAAGGCTGAGTCCTTTGCAAGGTGAATGGCACTCTGACTGTCACAGTACAATCGGTTGTTCTCCTACTTCTTTCCCAATTCCTCCATAAACCTTTGTAACCAAATCATTTCTTTACTAGCCTCTGTAGCAGAAACATACTCTGCCTCTGTTGTTGAAAGTGAAACAACCTTTTGCAGTTTCGAAATCCAACTTACTGTTGTTCCACCTA
>ML779235.1:290556-306484 GCA_009831015.1 Picea engelmannii | reverse complement strand
AAGTCTCACTGTACCTGGAGCAGACATTGGTCAAACTCACTCGGGCTCCTTGGAGGGTAAATCCACAATTACTGCATGGAAGCTTGCACCAAGGCGTAAGTCCATTAAGCAGGTCACCATTGTAACTGTTCCACCATATCCCCGCCCCTTCTTGACTTGATCGCATGGTTACACCTCAATATTTCTCACTTCGATAAGTGTCGTGAGTGTCGCATGATCCTCTCAAGTGTCGTAAGTGTCACATGTTCCTTACAACTTTCGCAAGTGTCACAAGTTGTTCACAAGTGTCGCAAATGTTGTTCAAGCATACTGCCATAATGAAGACACTAAGGAGGCACTTAAGACAACTCAGACACTTGATTTGGAGGAAGGAAAATGATTAACTGAAGTCAAGGAACTCTTATCACCTGAGAGGAGATCTTAAACAAAGGTTTTGAAGGTGAGCGCTCCCCTACATCAGCCTTAGGAGCGCTGGCGCTCCTCTATAAGGTCTCAGGGAGCGTTATAACACTTATTTTCCCCTCTAAAGGAGCGTTATCCATCCTTGGAGTGCCGACGCCCCCCTCAAGCTTCCTAGGGAGTGCTATAGTGCTTTGATGCCCCTTTTTAGGGAGCACTGTCTAATCTGAGGTAGTAGTTGGCCCGTTGAGGAGAATAAGGGGAGGATCTTTCAATCTTGGAAGGTAGTTGCATTCAAATTCTTGGTTCCATCAGGAGATCCCTGATCCAAGGAGGGAATTCCTCAACTTGTTCTAAAGATAACTCAAGAGGTTAAGCTCCTCTTAACCTATATAAGCAGGCTCTATGATGGTGAAAAGGGGGAAGAATTGCTAGCATGAAACCTATGATCTCATAGGAAACACACAGCCAGTCAAAGGAGAAGTGATCAGTGAAGCTACTATCATCCAGGTTGTGGATATTTCAAGCAAGGGTTAGACGAAGGGGACTTGACGAAGCTGTCGCATTCGCATCTACGATTGTAAGTACTGTTATCGTTATTCTCATCAATATGACATGCTTAGCCTGTTTCTTTCTAGTTTGTGTCTGATCTTACATGAACTTATCATTGATAGATAGATCTACTTTCAAGCTAATATCAATAGAGTAGGAAGTGGTCGTACTTTTTTTGTCTACAGGACTCAGCAAGGAGTGAGAGTTCGGAGCTCGATTTGGAGCGTGCAGGGACAAACATCGATAAAGAGGTAGTACTATTCTCCTTCCTTCTCATGTATTAGTTTGTATGGATTTGAAAGGAAGTCAGTGTCCACGTTAATCATTTTCTATCTTAGAGTTAGGGTCTAGCTCTTTGAGGCAATCTAGCTGTCCGCAGGGAGATTTTCCTACAACACGCGCGACGTTGGATTTCATCGCCAACTAGTACGGTCATCGAGAGAAGGTCCTGTTTGCTTGGTTGTGATTCTTAGATTCTATTAGCGTATGCTGTTTATTTTCGGTAGTTGGCCATAGATATTTTCTGCCGACTCTTTTTCACCAACATCGAACCTCCACGTCATTCGCGGAGGCTACAGGGACTTCCTCCAGAAAATATGGAAGGGAACACCCCTTTACCCCCTCAGTCTATGGAGGAATCTCCTCAACAGAGTGAGGTTCAAGACACTACAACTTCCCAAGAAGAAGTTCCCACTCCTTTAGAAATTTTTTGAATTGTTTCAGAGTCTCCAGAAGCTTTCCGCATTCCGGAGGGATATCAGCGACGTGTTCTCCAACTGAATTCAGTCGATGAATTCGTCATCGTCAATCCTTATGACATTCCGACTGGGTCTCATTCAAACCCTTTAGCCGATGACCACTTTTGGACCACAGACATTGTTCGAAGTCCACTGCGCATGGTGTGGGATCTTTATGGAGCAGGAGTAGGTGTCGACGCACTTATCACCTACACCGTACCCTTAAACCATTTTACCGGTACTACCGTTTTTATGGCCACACCGTCCGTTGGTCCAAACACATCATCCGTTGGCCCAAGGTCTATGTTTCCTCTCCAGATGACCCATTCTACAATGGTCCCTCACATTTCGACTATTCCCGCCGGTAATGCGGTGGTTAGCCAAGCTACAATTGACACACTAGTAACACCAAGACCTACATCATCACTCCCTTTTCTGTATAGAGCACTGAATTTTTCCACTGCCACTACTACCCAAGTTATGTCGGTAAGTTCCATACCTATCCAACAACCCGGAGGGACCGGTCTTGGTGGTCTTAATCCATTCAGCGGTACCGGTCAATAATTTACATCTGGTTCTCAAATCCCGGGAAATCTACCTCAAGCTGGGGGGCATCCTCCCACCGGAGGACAACCTCCATTTGGAGGGTACCCTCATGCTGGGGGGAAACCTCAATACAGAGCTTACCATCAACCATATGGAAAAAATGAGTCTATCACACCTAATCCGTGGAATATCCCTTTTTCGGGGAACCCACAGTTCTCGACAAGACACAATTCTCAAGCTCCACAACAACCCCCTTATGGACAAACGCCAAATCTATCTTATAATCCTCAAAACCCATCCGGTTATCCTCCGCTCGCACATGTTTCTCAAAACACCTCAAATCTTGTATACCCTGGTCAACACCAACCTTATACAAGAGGGCCCACTAGTTACAATTATCCGCATAACCCAGTGTATGGCCCTACTGGTGTCCCTATGCCACACCAGTATTACCCACAGGTTAACCGGAAACTACCTTTCCTAAAAACCCTGGACCTTCTAGACTTGTCTTGGTTAACGAATGATCCTATTTTTCATTCTCCGGTTTGGCCAGTTATTCCAGCTAAACTTCCTTCTGATATCCCAAAATTCGACGAAAAGTCCAGAGAAGGCCCAGACAACCACGTGATGACTTTCCATTTGTGGTGTTCATCCAAATCCCTCATGGACGATTCTATACATTTGCATATTTTCCAACGAACGCTTACGGGTTATGCAGCAAAATGGTATATTGAACTACCACGTGCCTCTTTTCATGATTTCAACTCCCTCGCCATGTCCTTCCTCACACACTTCCAACTACCCATTCGATACGAGACGGGTACTGAACAATTGACCTCCCTTCGTCAGACAACCTCCGTACATATTTCCGATCATATTCATGAATGGAGACGATGATGAAGGATAATCAAAGCGGTCATTCCTGACCAATTATTAGCGGAATGGTTCACTAAATCATTGTTACCCCAAATCGCTTGTGATGTTGCGATGGGTGGTGTAGTTATCGAGGAAGAAGGTATTTCTCGGGCTCAGTACTTAGACTTGGTTTATTTGCAGTCTGGTACTCTGTACGAGTTGATACCGAATGCTACTCGTGCCACTAATGATCCATCCAAACCATTGTCTACCTCGCACGTGGATGGAGTTATTGGCTCCGTCAAAACCCAATCTACTTCCCAGTCGACTGGAACAACTCAGCGGCCCGCTTCGACGACTGCTCCCAGTCTGACTGCACCCTCTTCTACCCCCCCTCAAACTTAGGTCTCTGAGGTGAATGTGGTCCAATCGACCCCTTCACAACAACTTGGGGGCAAGAAGAAAGCGAGAAATAAACCAAAGAAAAACAATAACAACGAACAACCAAAAAATCAACTGCAAACCCCTGCTACCGGAAAACAACCACAACGAAAACTGAAATTCCCATGTCTCATTTGTGGTGACGATCACTACACTCGAGACTGTCCACATCGTGATGAAGTGGCCAAACTTTTTAAGGGAAATTCACAGCCCGTTGTGCTTACTCATCCTTTCCCACAACAACAATCTTTGGTTGCTCAAACCCCCACTGCAGGGGGAAGTTCCAACCAATCCCATGATGAGGCCTTGACAAGTGCCCACATTTACATGTTTAACGGGGTTAATCTGACCACTCACTCTGCGACATATGACACATCGATTAAACCTGATAAGATGAAGCCCACTAACGATTCCTCACAGGACCCATTACCATCTTCCGTTAGTCCTCCGTCTTCTAGCCCTCTATCCGGGCCACTTCAGATTGAGAAACCTTCGTTTGACTCCATTTTACACCCTCCTAAGAGAACTATCTGGAAATCTACCTTCAATCTTAATTCACAGGCTGCCCAAAAATACAACATTGTTGAAGATTTGGCTCAAGCACCGTGTGCTATGTCCGCCTTGGAAGTTCTACAACACTGTCCCAGCCAACGTAGAACGCTCTTAGCTTCCATCGATGCTTTCGATCCTGAGTTTTCAAATAACCTCACATTTAATCTGGATGATCACCAACCCCGACTCTCTCACCAACTAGCTTTTCATATCGATGTTGTTGTTCACAATCAATAAATCCACCGAACTATCTTGGATGAGGGTGCCTCTACTTGTTTCATGTCTTTAGCTTGTTGGAAAGGCTTAAAATCACCTGCCCTTAACAAATCCCCTACGATGTTATGCGCTTTTGATGGACAAGGTTTTCATACTCACGGACTGCTACAATCCTTAGCTATTCAGTTGGGCGGAAAAACTGTTACCGTTGATGTCTAGGTGGTCGATGCCCCCCTCGATTACAACCTACTACTTGGAAGAAGTTGGTTCTATGCTATGACTGTCGTCGCCTCATCGGTGTTTCGATGTGTACAATTCCCCCATCAAGGAAAAATTGTCACTATCGATCAACTAGATTTCTGTACACCCGACGCTTGTGCCCCTGTCACCAACAACATTCCTTTTCTGGGAGACCACCCAGTTATGTATGAAAGCATTGGTGTTGGCTTATTGAAAGATTCTCGCCTCATGGGTACCTTCCCTACACCACTTCCACCCACCGCGCATCATATTTCCACCGTCAATATGATCTCGACTATGCCTTATCAATCCTTGGAATCATATGATCCTTGGGTTGTACCTAGTCCTATGGAATTCGATGTGCTCGGTGACACTATGCCACTTAGCTTAGCCGAGGCCACATATGTAGCTATTCAATCTGCTTCTCCCTCTCCGGACAACCCACATTTATTGGCACCTGATACCTACTCGATGCCTTCATGGTTGGATTCCCTATCATCTGCAATCGATTACATTTCCCAAATTTTCCCTTTTGACGAATCTATTATGGAAATGCTTAGTATTGACGATCTACCTTGGGATGATAACCATCATCGATCCTCTTTTCTTCCGCCTTTGGAAGAAATTCACCAAGACATACACTCTGTCTTCCCTCCTGATGTTACCAATGCTCCACAATCTCCCATCCTCACACACGATACTCTTTCTGAGGGGAATATGGGTAACATCTTTACTACGATTTTTATTGATATTTCGATCAAAGAAGGTGTTGTGGAAAACATTAACCTTGGTGCTAATTGCACACCTAAAGAAGTGGTCTCTTACACTGCTCTGTTTAAAGAATTCCGCGATGTCTTCGCTTGGAGATACGAGGAAATGCCAGGGATCGACCCTTCAATCGTCGTGCACGAAATCAAAACTTACCCTGGCGCAAAACCTGTTCGACAAAAACTCCGCCCAGTTCATCCCAAGAAAATTGCAGCTATAAAGGTAGAAGTTGAGAAAATTTTAAAATTTAGCTTTATCTATCCTGTCCCTTTGATAGAATGGGTCTCCAACCTTGTTCCGGTTGCCAAAAAACAAGGAACCATTTGTGTTTGTGTTGACTATCGGGATCTCAACAAATCTTGTCCAAAGGACAACTACCCTACGCCCTTCATCGACCAAATCATTGATAATTGCGCGGGGAGCGTAATCTTCTCTTTCATGGATGGCTTCTCCGGGTATAACCAGATCGAAATCTTATCTACTGATCAACATAAGACAACCTTTATCTGCCCATGTGGAACTTTCGCCTATCGAAAGATACCTTTTGGTCTAAAAAATGCTGGTGCTACTTTCTAGCGGGCCATGTCGTATGCTTTCCACGATATCAAGCATATCATAGAACCTTACCTCGACGACTTACCTTCCCACTCATCCAATCGATCCGATCACATTGATCACTTACAGGCTATTTTTCTTCGATGTCGGTTCTACCGTATCCGCTTGAACCCACATAAGTGTATTTTTGTTGTTGAATCCGATCGACTCCTCGGTTTCATTGTCTCTAAATACGGGATTAGGGTGGACCCCTTAAATATTAAGTCTATTCTAGCCTTACCTCCACCTACTAATTTGACCCAACTCCAAAGTTTGCAAGGCAAATCAAACTTCCTTCACCGTTTCATCTGTAACTACGCTGAGATAACTAAAGGATTCATGCGGTTGCTGCAGAAAAACACCCCTTTCATCTGGGATGACATCGCTCAATGGTCATTTAATGCTCTCAAACACGCCTTGACCCACACACCTTTGTTGCACCCTTCAGAGTATACAAAGGACTACATCCTTTACTTAGCTGCCTCGACTTCCACTATTGCAATGGTGTTAGTTCAGGAGGACCCCAACGGTGAAGAACATGTGATGTATTACCTGAGCAAGAGTCTATCTAGACCCGAACTCCGATATTCACATGTAGAGAAACTGGCTCTGGCAGCTGTCATCACTATCCATAGATTCCACCATTACATATTACTACGCACCACCACGGTCATTGCAGACTCAAATCCCATGTACCACGTCTTGACACGTCAAGTGCTTGGGGGAAAATACTCTAAATGGATCGTCATCCTTCAGGAATTCAACCTTGAATTTACAAAGTCCAAAGCCAAAAAGTCCCTGGTGTTTGCAGAGCTTATCTGTGCTCTCCCTCGTGCTGATGAAGACATTGAACCTAGAGATTCTCTCCCCGATGAAACTCTTTTCCTCATCAACACCTCTGATCCTTTGTACTAAGACATCCTCCTTTATCTCCAAACCCAACGCTTTCAGCCTAACACTTCCCATGAAGAGCGTAGACGTATTCCTCACCATTCTCGCCGTTATCTTATCATCGGAGACACCTTGTATCATCGTGGTATTGACACTATCCTTCGACGTTGTCTGATTCATGAGGAGGCTGAACATGTTCTGAATGATTGTCACCTTGGCGCCTGTGGCGGTCACCTTTCTGGGATGGCCACCGCCCAAAAAATTCTACGTTCCGACTATTTTTGGCCCTCGATTTTCAAAGATTGCATCGAGGTAGTCAAAAAGTGCCCACACTGCCAAGTTTTTAACAACAAGGCACACACCCACCCTACTACGCTGCACCCCATTATCGCCATCGGCCCCTTTTCCAAGTGGGGTATCGATTTCATGCAATGTAAGCCTACCTCAACCGGGGGGCACGGTTATATAATCGTCGTCGTCGACTACTTTACAAAATGGGTTGAGGCTATGCCTACCTTTCTAAATGATGGCCGTACCGCAGCTCTATTCCTTTTTAACCACATCATAACTCGTTTTGGTGTACCACGTGCCATTGTCACTGATCATGGTGCACACTTTAAGAACTAGATGATGAGTGAATTACATGCCAAGTTGGGTTTTCTCCATGAAAACTCATCCCCATACTATCCTCAGGCCAAAGGACAAGTCGAGGCTATCAACAAAGTCCTAAAAACCATGATTCAATGCATGGTAGGGGAAAACAAGACATCCTGGCATATACAACTTTTCTCCGCTCTTTGGGCCTACCGTACTTCCTTGAAAACCACAACTGGATTCACTCCTTTCCAGTTGGTGTATGGCATCGAAGCCGTTTTACCAATCGAGTGTGAGATTCCATATTTGAGACTTAAAGTAGAACTCCTACCCCACACTTTTGTCGAAGAACATCGTTTCTTATATCTATCCAATATGGACAAAACATGCCGTGATGCTGCTCTCGTTAATGAGGCACATAAAAAACGGATCAAAAATCAATACAACAAATCCGTCCATCCTCGGACTTTTACAGAAGGAGACTTAGTCCTCGTCTATGACCAAGCTCATGACAAATTGGGGACAGGTAAGTTAGAACCTCTGTGGCATGGCCCTCACATTGTGAAATGTGTTCTACACAGAGGCGCCTACGAGTTAGTAGATTATGATGGAATTTCCCTAGGAGAGCCCCGAAACAGGCTTTACCTTAAAAAGTACTATGCCTAGATCACCCAGCATGTGTACTTTGTACATTATTGTATTTTAGTTTGGTGTGTTTGTTTCTTTCGCGTGCTTGAGTCTTTACCGTTGCCACTCATAACTGTGCCTTGTGTTTTCATGCGCAGATGATGTCTTCCTTTCCTATCTTTTTCGGGTTTGCAGATGGCGCTAGTCGACATAGCCGGAACATTGCTTCGGCAGCATGGGTTATTTACCAATTTGACGAGGTGGTGAGTTCAGGAGGTATTTTCTTAGGACCAACGACCAATAACATGGAAAAATATCATCCTGTCATCGGACTTTTGACCCAAGCCTCCTACCTAGGTATCTCTCGTATGATTGTTTACTTAGACTCCCAACTCGTGGTCTATCAACTCAATCAAATCTACGCTATTCATAATCCTATCCTGCTACGTCTCCATCTACAAGTTCGCCGTCTTGAACGAATGTTCGATTACATTGAATACAGACACATTCCAAGAGAACTCAACAGTGTTTCGGATTCGTTAGCTAATTACATCATGGATCGGTATCTCACCCACATATAAGATTTCATAAAGGAAAGCAAAATTGTACATCACATGTAAATTAAAACACATCACATTAAAGGCATCATCATGTACAAATCATTTGGCACTGTAAAAACTTAGAACTGTATATATATACATAGCGTGATTGAAATGTTTTGATTACATCAAAAAAGTATTTAGAAGAGAAAAATGTTGGGTCTTTACACCCATATAACATCGCCTGACAAGGCATACGAAAATACAATCACCAGAGAGACTCTAATCTCCCTGCACTACATTGTGCTGAGAGTAACATATCACTGCACGCACTACGCGTCTCAGTAGAGAATTGACATTCTCTGGCACTCCCATAGTGTGCCTCTGCAGATGTAAAGTCACTTCTCCCCTCCGTAGAGGAGGAATGCCCATCGTGAGGCCTTGGAGGTTTCTTTCAACCTCCTGGAGACCTATGACTGGTGCTGATGGATCTGCTGCAACCGGAGCACCCCCATGACGTCTTGGTATCGGTATCTCAATCGGGAGCACTGCTCCCTTGTCTGCATGTTGAAAACAATACATCTTTTAAAAAATCTTCTAGATACCCAAAAAAAAAAACTATATACATTAAAAACTTAAAAGAAACAAAAACTAGACAAGGTGTTGCTCAGTCTCTTACCTGACGCATCCCAATATTCCCCCATGGGTAGAATCAAATCCATTCTCCCGTGAAAATCCACCTCAGCATACGGGAAGTATTCTATCCAGAGATATTTCCTTCTCAGCCAAGTGAAGAAGTCGCCAGTGAAACGAAATTCTGACTCCGCTACTAGCCTCGGAGACAGACTAGTCCACATCTCCATCCGTGGTTCATCCACTGGTCGCATTGCTAGCACTATCTGAGGCTGCATCTGGGGAATGCGCTCTAATAAAAATGATACCAGAAAAGAGCCGTATCCGAACTGTTTCTGTCCCATCCTACACCACAAAACCTGTTCCTTCACATTCTGAAGGAACCCTGCACTCCAGTTAAACAATGTTGGCTCCAAACACTGTACGCCATATGCCACCTGTGATCTTGACGCCAGATGTGCACTAGTACTGGCCGTCACGCTCGTGATGGAAAACAAAATGGACCGGAGGGGTAACTCTCATATATCCTTGATAGGGATTCTACCCCCCACCAGTCTTGCTCCTGGGACACAATGATGTGCCATATACACACCCACTTTCTCAGGAAGTGCCCTATGTCTGGGAAAAGATATAGGGACCCCTCTTTTCGAGAGGCCAGTCAAGAAATACACGTCTTCCAACTCGATGGTTAGAAGCTATGTTCCGATCTGGAATCCTTGCTCCGCGACATCCCATAAGCCGATCATGTGCTCAAGCAACAAAATCTCCTTCTTCATTTTTTGCAATTTGAAGAATTTTAGTAAGCCACAAGCTCTTAATGCGGCCCGCGTGCGAGGAATCCGCAAGGAATCCAAGTCATCAATCTCATGCTCTCTTTCTTTCCACTCGATCATGGTCACCGAAATCACCTACAAACAAAAAAACGAAGAAATTCATTATTCAATGTTTTTGGCAATTTCAACAATTTCTTAAATAATTTAAAAACTTGAAATCTCATGCCCACATTGTTAAAAAATACCACGCCCTCTTTTATAATCATCACGCCCTCTCTTTACCATTCAATAATCATCAAACAACAATGAAACGTTTTCAATTAAGATGATGACCATAATGGCTGCGTGGGTGCATTTCTTGGAGTTTTCTATAACTTCATTAACAAAAACGACCCATCCACCTAAGTGTCAAAGTGTTGGAATGTTGGCTATCACTTTCTAAAACGTTTTTGCACAAAGAATGTCTTACTCCCATCGTTTTATATAGAGGCCGATTTGATCGTTTTTAGAGTGACCTAGGGCTTCATTTTTTAAATTAAATACTGCTATGGAAATGAATATTAAACCATGTAATTGAAAGAAGGAAAGATGAAGATCTACCTCGTCTAAATGGCAAGAGAAACGGTCAATCGTAGCTCTGGTATCAAGCGAAACAAGATCCACCTACAAAATGAGAATCTCCACTGCCACAAATCCTTATGCAAAATGAAATGGTAAATGAAGATTTTCCTTGCATTACTATTTGTAAATTTTCATTTTTATGAGGTATAGTTATTTATGGGTTTCTCTGACGATATAATAGCTTCACTAAACCACTGGATTGTAGTATTGGCATCGCAGGTTTCCGAGCAGTTCTGATTCATTTGTTCACCTTGTCACATCTATGAGCATAGTCTTAGTTCATTTTCAAGCTCGAAAATATGAGAACGCACCGGGTAGACTTTTATCTCTTTTTCGGACCCGCATGGACACACGAAAAAGGAACCCCCTGGAGTCATCTTTAAACTCTTTTCAGACTCTCTAAATATGAAAATATTGTCGACTGATCTTGCTTCCGTTCACGCTCGTTAAAAGGTTCAAAAGGGCGTCTTTCAAGCGATAGTTTATCTCTTTTTCAGTCTCGTTAGAATACTATACGAAAAAGGAACTGAGAGAGTTCTCTTTTAAGTGTTTTTCCAGACTCTATAATCATGAAAAACCTTCGAGTTTTCTATCTTTGGACTCGCTGAAACACACATCGACAGGCCCATATGAGACTGAACCCTTACTTCTTCCGGTTCGTTAAACAAAGGAAGAGGAACTTACCGAAGGTGAGTTATATCGAGCATGTGTTATCCTCCTCGAGCTCATTAAATCAAAAAGAGGTACTCGTCTATCTGGATGGGGGAAAATTTGAAAGAAGCAAGACAAGCAGTCTCTTGAGAACATTACCAAGTAATTCTTAGAGTTTCCCTTGAACACGACACTTTGTCATATGCACGCATTATAACCCACTGAACCTCTACACTGAGCCAATCCTTTGAGTTTTTTCACTCCTTTGGGTCACTTGACGCAAGTCACAGCATCCACTGCATTATCAAGTTTTGGTCCATGTCATGTTTTGCTGTGTTGCCTCAGTGTTCAAGGGAAGTATCCACCTCTAGAGTCAGCCATCCCAAATATCTTGTCTCAAAACTAGTGTCAGTCCATGTTCATTTGATCCACCAATTACATCTCTATGTCTGTTTCATGTCATTGATGGGGGATACATCAAGGCCCTCCTTTGACAAGCTTATCCCTGTCGACCTTAGCACATTATCCAGGAATTAAGCTTAGAAACTAGTTAGTACTTTGGGACCTGCATGCCTCAATGGTAGGCCTCCTCACATCCAACAGTAGGTTTACATCATTGAACTCTGATCGGATGATTCCACAAATGTTCGAATCCAGCGCATCCATTCACATTCGTTGGAATGTACTAGGGTACCTTGGGAATCATTGACATTAATGGTGATCTCCCTCACACTTGTTAACGGTTCATACCATTGACCGGTAATCAAGTGGTTTCTGCCATGTTTGACCTCAGGACATCTATTCACATGGTTAGATTCGTATCACATTGGGATCGGTAAGAAGACCCTGGGTTGAGTGATCACTTTGATATGTACTTTTCCCAGGTTGCGAAGGAGTTTCTCTTGGACAAATAATACATACACTGTTACATAGATCCACTTTGTATTGGTCATGGCTATTTCTTGTCATCTCGTAGATCCACTATGTATTCTTTGTGGCTACGATCAGTTCAGATCATCAGAGTATAGATCCACATTGTATCTTTGGTGGCTATACCTTTTTATCAATACAATTATGGATCTGCAGTGTATATTATGGCGGCCATATCTTGCAAGTCTTAATCACCCAAGCATAGGTATGTCTGCCTTGGGTTTTGAAACATGTCATGATATTTGTTGGATGTTTGTGTGCAGCTTCTATCAGGTTCTCCGATTCTATACCCTTGCTTGAAAGTCTACAAAGTATTTCAGTTATCAGTTCGCATCTTCTAACTTCATACTTTTGGGGGGAATCTGTTACACCTCAATATTGCCCACTTTGATAAGTGTCACAAGTGTCGCATGTCCCTCACAACTATCGCAAGTGTCGCATGTTATTCACAAGTGTCGCAAATGTCAAACAAAGCATACTGCCATGATGATGACACTAAGGAGACACTCAGAATACCTCAGACACTTGATTTGGAGGAAGGAGAATGATTAACTAAATTCAAGAATCTCTTACCACCTGAAAGGAGCTCTTAAACTAGGGTTTTGAGGGAGAGCGCTCCCCTATGGCACCCTTAGGAGCGTTGGCGCTCCCCCACAAGGTACTGGGGAGTGTTATAACACCAAATCACCCCTCTGAGGGAGTGCTACCCATAATTGAAGCACTGGCGCTCCCCTTGAGCCTACTAGGGAGCGTTATAGCACCCTGATGCCCCTTTTGAGGGAGCTTTGTCTAATCTGGGTGGTCGTTGATCTGTTGAGGAGAATAAGGGGAGGATCTTTCAAGTTTGGAAGGTAGTTGCATTCGAATTCTTGGTTCAATCATGATCTTAGGAGAATATCCCTGATCTAAGGAGGGAATTCCTCAACCTACCCTAAAGATACCTCAAGAGGTTAAGCCTCTCTTAACCTATATAAGCAGGCTCTATGATGGTGAAAAGGGGAAGAATTGCAAGAATGAAACCTATGATCTCATAGGAAACACACAGTGAACTGGAGGAGAGAAATCAGTGAAGTTGCTATCATCCAGGTTGTGGATCTTCTGAGCAAGGGTTAGACAAAGGGGACTTGACGAAGCTGTCGCATTTGCATCCACGGTTGTAAGTTACTTCTGTCATTGTTCTCATTAATATGACACGCTTGGCCTGTTTCTTTCTAGTTTGTGTATGATATTACATGAACTTATTGTTGATAGATAGATATGTTTTCAAGCTAATATCAATAGAGTAGGAAGTGGTCATACTATTGTTTTGTCTATAGGGCTCATCGAGGAGCGAAAGATTGGAGCTCAACTTGGAGCGTGCAGGGACAAACGTCGATAAAAAGGTACTTATGTTCTCCTTCCTCCTCATGCATTATTTTGTATAGATCTGAAAGGAAGTCAGTGTCCACGTTAAGCACTTTCTATCTTAGAGTTAAGAGTCTAGCTCTTTAAGGAAATCTACCTGTCTGCAGGGAGATTTTCCTTCAACAACTACAAGTTCAGTTATAGATAGATTAAAGTCGGGGGAAAAGTTAGTTGGTTGTATAAAGAACCGATATGAAGCCTCTACCCTGGAAAGGTCTTGTGGATCCAAATTACATTCAGTAAGCACATGTAGAACAATGGAGGGATTGGCTGCTAGTGGAAATTTTCCCTGACTTGTACTTCCATAGCAATGTCGTTGTTGTTGGTGAATAATTTGCAAATGAGATAGATTTAAGAACATCAATTGGTGATGCATGATTCAATTTTCTCACGCAAAACTCGGCATTGTGTCCATCAAACCTGTGGATTTGAACCCTATACATTGCAGGAAAACAAAAGAAAGGGCCAAACTTTCAGACAAACATCAGAACCTTAATCTGGCGCCTGAGACCAACTCAACCATCTCAAATGAGGTTCACTTGAAAGAGAATTTTCATTGACTGCATGATATTGTATTGGTGTAGACTACCATAGGCCACTGCTTGTTGTGGTGTCCATGCCAACTACAAAGCAACAATACCATAAGCCTAGTAGGTGATATATAAATTGTTCTAAAGCTTGATGTGTACTAATTTTTTTTTTTTGAAGACTAATCAAACCAATCTCAATGGCTGTCAGCGATAGCTGCTTCAAGGGCTTACTTTGGCACCCAAATCATTAGGTATGATGATAAAACCCTCTGTGGATAAAAAAAAATTGGATTTCGTGAATAAAATTGGGGGTGTCTGGGTTTTCAACGAGTGAACCGACTTGGGTTGCAGAGGGGAAAATTTTTCTCTGAGTTAGATGAATACCACGCCGATTTAAAGCTTGGACTGCGTAGATGAAGCTGAGGGGGATTAAATTGGTGTTGAATTGAAGAGACAACTACTTCTGATGCATAATCTCCATTAAGAAAAAGCTCCAAGTAATAGCTTTTCCGGATTGGCAGTTCTCTGTCTGCTTGGATTGCCACTTCTCTGGGCGTTCCCTGCAACCCAACATGATGAATATGAAGACCACTTCTCATCTAATCCAGTAGCTATTGCAGCTTCTTGCAGTAACTATAGAGCTTGATAAGGTGGATCCTTCTCTTTCCCCTATGATCAGGCATCTTGTCTGAACTCCTCTACAAATGGACAATGGCCATTTTCCCATACGCGGCCGTTGTCAGACGGTGTTGATTACGTCCCCCAGAAATCTGAAACCTCATCACCCTAAACAATAACTCTCGTCTACATATTTAATGTTCATTTAATTACCCACCAATATGCCCAGTTATGTCATAGACCACACCTCAACACGTCTCTTGACCCAAATCTCAACATGTCTCTCAACGCAAATCTTTAAATTTCTATTAATATTAATGTTGTTTCCTCCTTAAGTCACGGATTTTTCTTCCCAATGCTACAATAAGATGGATTTACTTACTGTCATGGCTATATATATATATATATATATATATATATATATATATATATATATATATATATATATATAGTAGTTGCTTGTTTGTGGAAAATCTTTGTAGAATATCTTTTTAGAATTCTCTCAATAAATTTCAATGAATGATGAAATTTGTGATATATAATGTAGCTCCTATTGAATTCATCAATAAATGATCTAATTTGTGAAGATGTATGTATTGAATTTGTAAATAAATAAATAAATATCAGTTAGGGTGTCTTTGTTTCTGGATGAATAAGTGGGTCTAGTGGGAAATGTTAAACGTGAGATTAAGGGTAGGAAGTTCGATCCATCAATCACCTATCACCCTTGCTTACCAATTGTTCTTGTTAGCGATAAAAAATGCACTGGCATTTTTGAAAGAATGATGCATAATCTTGTAGGAAACATTTGACTAGCTTCCTGGGCTCCCAATGCAGATTTTAAAGCACCATTGGAAAGATTAGGATTTGTAGATGTCGATCGACTATTTAAGCATGAAAAACGGACTCTCCATGACTGAGAAATTTGATTTTGAAAAAATCTGCACTTTCACCAGCTAACCCGTCTTGAATTTTGCTAGTTAACTGGTGAAAGCTCCGCCTTTCACCAGCTAAGGAGAGGATTTTCGGGTAAATTAGCTGGTGAAAGCCTGTCACGGCCAGAATAGCCAAATTTTTGCCCAGATCAGGATTTTTTGGGTTTGAATGGTTTGAAATCTTCTTCAATAAGTTGGTTATGAATTATCAAATCAAAATCTGAAGGCCATTCTTGGAGATGAAAGTCAAAAGGGAATTTTTTGACTAGATTTGGTCATTTT
>ML779235.1:280273-290509 GCA_009831015.1 Picea engelmannii | reverse complement strand
AATTTTATCTTTGGAGGACCAAATCAAACAGCCTTGGGAGGCTAAAACTGCACTTCATCAACAATCTACTATTTTTAGAGATCATTAAATAGGACCTTTCCTATTTTGTTTTGATTTTCCATTCTAGATCCATTTTATAGGATCTCATCCTACACTTGTTGTATCTATTTTGATTTGACTATTTTTAGTAAATCTGATCCATCTTTCAAGGATCTAGATTTCATCTTGTAAGGCTATAAAGCCAAAGACATTTGGAGCACTAAGGGGTTCAAATGGGGATACATTTTTGTGCTACTGTATAGACTCTTATGATATAATAAAATTGCAGTCTCCTTTCATTTTCAATATCAGAAATATCCATGTTTCCATTTTTGTACTTCATTTCAGTTTATCTTAGCTTATGAAGACTGTTATCTCTTTATTGAGCTCATAGATTTGAAGTGGAGGATTTTCTTTCTATCTTGTATTAAGCCCTACACCCAACTCTATTTGGCAATCAAGATTAGTGTTCTTCATCCTCTCCTTTCAAATTACTTGATTTGATTATTGTTTCCTAAAAGCATTGTTTCTTTAGATGTATGATGAGTTGTCTATTACATTGATCATCAAAGACCTCATTGTTCCAAGCATACCTACACATTATTTTTAAGTTACCAAGTATCCTTAGCCTACAACCCTAAGGAGTTTCTTGGAGTGATAACAAATTGGCGTCGTTGTCGAGGATAGGAGATTGAAGCTCAGCTTCCTTGGGAGATGACACAAGATCCAGATTTGATGATAGACAAAGCCTGGACACTATTATGGTTGTAATCATCTATTTGGTGATTCCATGAAGGACGCATTCAGTGGCGACACCATTGTTCAGAAAATTGTTGGTGACTCCACTGGTATGACATGAACGGGATCTTAGCAAAGAGGTATGCATTCTGTGATTTTTCAAGTATTTCTGGTTACCCTCATCCAGTACCTACTAGAGATGAATGAGAACGTAGTATTCCCATATTTCGTGGAGAGAAGTGGGAAGTGCCAGCTGAACATTTGCTGGATTTCCATGACTTTATTGACCGGCTTGAAATTGTACATGAGGAGGTTCAAATTAAGCTTTTCAAATTTTCATTAGAAGGGATTGCTCTTGACTGGTGTCGGTTTTTTCCAAGTGCAAGTGTCAGCTCTTTGGCTAATTTTCATGTTGCCTTCCATGTGTTTTGTAAAGACCATTTTCCATATGACCTTCTCTATCCTCAATGCTATCATGAGTTCTATTTATTGAATAAAGATCCAAATACTCATGAAGATAAACATGTCTCTTTTGAATATTCTGATATCCAAGAACAAGAATACACATCAACTGAAGATATCTCTTATTGTGGTCAAGGAATTGCTGATCCACAATATGGTATCAATGGTGACAGTCTTGGATCTATAATAGATACTGAGGGTAGCTCATGTTTTCCAGATTTGCAGATTAAGGAAGACAATCCACAGCTTTCACATTTGTTGATAGAAGGAATTTACGACAGCCATGAGAAACTAGATTTGCAGAGACTATCCATTTTCAAAGTGGGACAACAGGAAGTAGAGTATTCTTCATATGATGAATTATGTGAAGATTCAATTGCAAGTGAGTGTTTTGATGAAGATATAGATGGAATTTTTCCTCTTTCCTATTCTCGAGAAGAAAGCTTTCAAGGTAATATTGATGATTATACCAATGATTGCAAAGCTGCATTATACCCTGTATCTGATGCATTTGATATCTCTGATTTGAAAGAAGAATTAGTTGTAAAAGAAGATTTGTCTTCTTTCTTTCAAGAGGTTTCCCATGATGTATTTTCACCTGAGATTAAAGAAGAAGATCAATAGGTTGCTCATTTTTCTAAAAAAGACCAAGGAGCTTTGAGCTCACCCATCTTTGATGAATACTCTCATGAAAAAGGGCAGATCCATTTTGTTGATTTGAGGAACAATCAACCAATATATGACAGATATGAATTAGATTTTGATGAAATTTGGAGGAGTGTCAAAATCATACTGCATAGCTTATTTCTTCATCTAATGGAGAACAATATTGTGTGGAAAATAGCTATCCTGAGTCCGCAGAAGATATTGAACAGTCGTTTCCACAAATTAGTAAACTTGCATGCACTGTGCTTGAACCTAGATCTGCAGATAACAACAAACAATCTATCATGAGCAAAGAAATCAATTTGCAGCCTTGTTCAGATTTGCAGATAGCTAAAGGTGACAACTATTCTCAGGAAGAGGATATGCAGAGATTTTATGATCTTCAGCTGAAACAACAGCAAGAGGTATTTGTTTTTAGTTTCATAGATCCATTTTCTCCTTATCTGGAATCTTTGAGCAGCTTAGATGTCAGAGAACATTTTTCAAAAGAAGGTCGGTTGTTCTTTTCCTTTGAATTTCATATCAACATTCTTTGGTTTCCTGCATTCTTTGTTTCTGGATAAAAAAAATCAGCTAGTCAGCTCTTTGTATGGCTTCACTGGAAATCTGATTACACTTGATACAATGATGTGCAACTAATTAGATTAGGGTTTGTATATAAATAAGATTATTGTATGAGCATTTGGTTCCGAGTTTGTTTCAGCTTGCAACAGTCATTTGTTTTCAATAATGTATGTTCTGGGTTTGAATAAAGATTGCAGAGGTCTGACTCCATAGCCCAATGGACTAGACACTAGAATATTGTGAATGTTTGCAGACCATATTGCAAGGCTTTTCAGGTATCTTCTCAATACAAGTGAAATCTCCTTGGAAAGCCTGTTGTTACTGCTACTCAAATGTTAGAATCCATGATTAAGTCTCCTCGCCCTACCCGTGCTGAAGCTACAGATGTGGCTAATGTTGTTCTCGATGGGACTGATTGTGTTATGCTTAGTGGTGAAAGTGGTGAAAGTGCGGCAGGGGCATATCCTGAGTCGACAGTGAAGATCATGGCTCACATATGTATAGAAGCGGGATCTTCCCTTGATTATGGAGCTATCTTTAAATAATTAATAAGATATACTCCCTTACCTATGAGCCCCCTAGAGAGTCTTGCATCTTCTTCTATTCAAAATGCAAACAAAGAAAAGGCAACACTCATTGTAGTTCTAACTCATGGTGGCACCACTGCTAAATTAGTGGCAAAGTACAGACCAGCGGTACCTATTCTCTTTGTTGTGGTTCTTGTCCTGACAAGAGATTCATTTGATTGGACATGTAGTGATGAAACTCCTGCCAGGCACAGTCTTATATACAGAGGATTGATCCCACTTCTGGAAGAAGGATTAGCAAAGGCAACTGATTCTGAATCTACTGAACTGATTTTGGATGATGCTCTTAAAACAACAATAGCAAAAGGTTTATGTAAGAAGGGTAATGCAATTATTTCTTAACATCGCATAGGAGTGGCCTCTGTTATCAAGATCTGTGATGTGAAGTGAGTTAGTTTTCTACAACAAAATAATATGTGGCAAGTCTTGGGTCGTTCTCTTTCGCTACACTTCAGTGCTTCTTTGGAGACTTTGGCCAACTAGAAAGCTCATTTTGCTAGTTTAAGATATGCTTAGTTGAAAACACTCTGCAGTTCTCAGTTTTGTTAAGTTTTGGAATTAGTAATCTCTCTTCATGTTTTGATATTATTAATTTTCAATAGCTAAAGATATTGGAGAAAAATAAGCCGGTGAAAGGTTTTAAGTGGAGTTATTACATAACGGTCACGACAGATTTTGAGGGACATACCTAGCTATTTATCATTACAGTGAGTCGTGGGAGCAGGAAGCGCATCGAATCTTCACAGTAAATGGTTCAGCCATCGTCATGCTATTGGTGAAAGTACGCAACTCCAGATCATGGGAAAACAGGCTATTTCATCATTACACTCAGTACATCATCCAAAACACGCCGTCAATACCATGGAGAAATCATCATTCCGTTTCAAATTTGCGAATTTCAAATTGGTGTATAAATTTCTTCATTCAGCGAGGAAAGTTATCACTTTTCACCGGCGTTTCTTCTATGTTGTCTGGAGAAAGACACAAGTAGAAGGATATTTCTTTTTAAACAAGTTCAGATAGCTGTCTACAATGGTGAGAAGGACAGTGAGGCACAAAAAACTCATGAAAGATTCCACATAACAAAATTGATCTGTCACATGGGCTTTCAGTACTTCCTGCTATGATAACAAAGGATCATGATGATTTATTTTGAGTCCGAGAGAAGTTGTCTATATCTCAAACCCGTGATTCTCTCATTCAGGCCCATAATCAGAATTTAATATCCCGTCCAGTGTGGTAAGTTGGTGATTAAAGCTTAAGTTCAGCAGTCGGTCGATCAGCCAAGTGTCATGCCAAACAATTCAAACAAGTCATCAGGCCAACATCAGAGAACTTGATTCCCATTCGCATTGATATTGAAATTGACAGATTACATATGAAGGATGCCTTTACATGGAATGTAAATGATCCAGATTCAGAGATTCATTTATTTGCAAGGAGAACTGTCAAAGAACTGAAATATCTTGGAACTTTCATAACACCGATAGTACAATCTATTCAAGCACAGTTAGCAGAGTTTCGGTCATTTGAAGGGCAGGAAATGAACACAGGAGATAAAGTGTTGCCCCTTAAGCTGGACCTAAGGGTGAACAACTCTATCATCAAAGATCAGTTTTTATGGGATTGAATAACCTTGAGAGTGATCCAGAAGATTTTTCAAGGGGTTTATGCAAAATGTAACTTCATGAAGGGAGACATCATTGAGATAACATTTTGGTCTATTTGTCCACGGAATGATTTGATGACTGAGAGGACTTTTTCTTTGATGGAATTGTTAGATGCCAATGGAAAATGGGTTCCAATGTATGATGAAGACTATCTTTGTTTACGCTTCAAGTGGTCTTGTCTAGCTTCAAAAATCCCTTATAGTCATACAACTATAAAATGGAGATTCCACATGAAGCTCTTCCTGGGACATATAGAATTCGCCATTTTGATACAGAAAAGCATATGTTTGGTTCGATCCATCATTTCACAAGCATATCCAGTGTTTTTGTTGTATCAAAGTAATCTTGAAAGTAGTCTGCAGAAATAAAATGAATTATATTTCTATGTTGTTGAAAGCATAAATGCAGGTTTTAAGCATTGTTGGGACTGAAAAGGATCAGTACAAGGTCCTTAAGGGGTTGATGGTTGGAGTAATGGATTATACATGATACTTTTGCAGATGGGAGAGAAACAAATCTTGTCTAGTTATCAATATTAGGGAAGATCTTACAATAAATTTCCACAATAGATGTTATGGTGAGGTGCAAGAAATTTTCCAGGGGAATTTGAAGCATACATGTGACAGATAAAGACGATTGTAAAAGATAACAAAATATTTTGAAAATATAGATGATAAATTATAAAGGCTGAATGACTCCATGCCCAATACTAAAGGCACAAGGTCTGCTAGGTTCTTGGAGACCTCGCAAGGAGGTCTCCATCCCAGTTGGAGCCAGATGTTAGCGATAAAAAATGCATTGGCATTTTTGAAAGAATGATTCCTAATATTGTAGGGAACATTTGACTAGCTTCCCTAGATCCAAATTCAGATTTGAAAGCACCATTGGAAATATTAGGATTTGTATATGTCGATCGACTATTTAAGCATGCAAAACAGACTCTCCATGACTGAGAAATTTGATTTTGAAAACATTTTCACTTTCACCAGCTAACCCGTCTTGAATTTTGCTAGTTAGCTGGTGAAAGCTCCGCCTTTCACTAGCTAAGGAGAGGATTTTCGGGTAAATTAGCTGGTGAAATCCTGTCACGGCCAGAATAGCCAAATGTTTTCCCAGATCGGGATTTTTTGGGTTTGAATGGTTTGAAATATTCTTCAATAAGCTGGTTATGGATTATCAAATCAAAATCTGAAGTCCATTCTTGGAGATGAAAGTCAAAAGGGAATTTTTTGACTAGATTTGGTCATTTTCAAGGGCAAAATGATAGGGATCAAATGACACATCACCCAATTCGAATTTTATCTTTGGAGGACCAAATCAAACAGCCTTGGGAGGCTGAAACTGCACTTCATCAGCAATCTACTATTTTTAGAGATCATTAAATAGGACCTTTCCTATTTTGTTTTGATTTTCCATTCTAGATCCATTTTATAGGATCTCATCCTACACTTGTTGTATCTATTTTGATTTGACTATTTTTAGTAAATCTGATCCATCTTTCAAGGATCTAGATTTCATCTTGTAAGGCTATAAAGCCAAAGACATTTGGAGCACTAGGGGGTTCAAACGAGGATACATTTTTGTGCTACTGTATAGACTCTTATGATATAATAAAATTGCAGTCTCCTTTCGTTTTCAATATCATAAATATCCATGTCTCCATTTCTGTACTTCATTTCACTTTATCTTAGCTTATGAAGATTGTTATCTCTTTATTGAGCTCATAGATTTGAAATGAAGGATTTTATTTCTATCTTGTATTAAGCCCTACACCCAACTGTATTTGGCAATCAAGATTAGTGTTCTTCATCCTCTCCTTTCAAATGACTTGATCTGATTATTGTTTCCTGAAAGCACTGTTTCTTTAGATGTATGATGAGTTGTCTATTACATTGATCATCAAAGACCTCATTGTTCCAAGCATACCTACACATTATTTTTAAGTTACCAAGCATCCTTAGCCTACAACCCTAAGGAGTTTCTTGGAGTGATAACATTTCTCATTAAGGAGAAATGTATCCCATGAGCTCATTGCCAGACAACTTGGCCAGAGCTTAATAACTTTATTCTCATCCATCTGCCAATCCACTTATCTACCGTCCTCTATATTCCTCCACCCAAGATGTCTATCCTATTAATAAAGACACGGCCTGATGATCAACGAAGCCCCATTATCATTCCATTGTCTTTCCACACTTCCCCACTATTGTTGGTGATTTGACCATTATAAGCCCCAATTACCATTGTGAACGTGGCATAGACAAGAGAGAGGCACGTGGGCCACATGCAAAGTCGTGCCATGCAGGCCACGTGTCCTTATTAATTTTGTATAATACGGATAGTTAAGGTATAGAATAGATACATGGACTAAAGTAGTGATTATAGTAATAATGTATATAATAAAGCAATAGGGATTTTTTTTATTATTATTAATATATATATTTTTTAACATAAATATACATGCACTAGTATAAGATAAGACATAAGAAATACCAGAAGTGAGAAGTAAAAGATAGAATTGATATTGGTTATGATATGACATGAAATGTTATAAATTGTGATAGTATGTGTATTGAAGGGTGGTAGAATATTATATTGTTATCAAGAGGTTGGGTTAATGGGATTTATAGGAGGTGTAACATAGTGATATGTAAATTGAGTAAATAGTTCATAGTACAATATACAATGAGTAAAAATTATAAAGATGAGGGGGTAATTAAAAATAAAAAATAAAAAAAATGGAAGAATGCAATAGTGGGAATTGAAGATGTGGCATGTAAATATACAACTATTATGTCAAGTAAGTATATGATATAAGAGGATAACATGCAAAAATAGTTATAAATGATGTAAGGAATATATGGAGAAATGAATGGGCATACAAGAATAATATAAGTATAAAATGAGAGACATAAGTAAATAGATTGAAAGGAGGTAAAATAATTAGTAATGTTATGAAGGAAGTGTGACTATGACAACACAAAAGATATAATTTAAAAAAAAGATTTAGGGAGTAGCAAATTGATGTTTTGAATTTTTATTGAGCTATACAAATATTGGTTAAAAAAAAAAATATGTGGACAAGAAAGGCATTATGGTTAAGGCAAGGGAGTGCTTACTAATGAGAATGTCATGTTTCAAACTTATCAAAATATTAAGCAATAGTAAAATATGTTATTAGAATAAATCAATGGCATTAATAAAAAAATGTCATATATATTTAAACTATAAATATGGTGCACAAAATTGGGTTGTTGTTTAGCTACCTTGTTATGGAAATAATGTGGCATCAAAATTATAATCTCATCACATTGAAATAAGGAAACCCACTTAAACCCCAATTAATGTCCTTAACTAAGAACCAAGATGGAAAATTGACATTCAACCCAAGTCACCATAAGAGTGGGTCCCATGAGGAATTTTAATGCATTCAAAGCATTACCAACGTACATGGCATTGTGAGCAACAGGATGATTTTAGGTGTAAAATTATGTAATGATTTCAAGATAGATTGTGGAATCTATTTCTTAGAGTATGGAATAGAGAACTCAAAGTACACATTATAGTTAAAGTCCAACTTACATGTTTTAAGGGTAGGGTGATTGTATTGAAACAAATCTTGTAACCTATAAAATAAATGTTGATGTTGGAAACATTGCATAAACTATGACTTACGATTCACCCTCTACTTTGTTAGTAAGCGGAGGGTCTTTGGTAAAATTGAGTTCGAATGGAAACATAGTCATAAACTTGGTTTGTATTGATAATGAGGGAGAATCTAACCTTAGTAATGCTAAGAGTGAAGGACACATCATTGTTATAAGAAAGATATTGACCACTTACAAGTTAGTAAGATGAGTCATAAGTACCTTAGCTAATGCTAGTTAACTAAGAAAAATGAATGAAAGAATGCTTTGAGAAAATGGGGTAGTCCTTTGGAAGGGTGTTACTTTTGCCCAAGAAATTATTGGTAGTAGAGATCACAATGGAGTGTCGTGGTTTATTATGCACAAGTCCCTTGTAAGAGAGGTGAGTTTTCTAAATGGTAGCTCACATATTGATGTTGGATCATGTTGTCATTGATTCCAATGGTTTGTCATTGATGCCAATGGTTTGATTATTTGGAAGATTGTTGGATCATATGTCATTGATGTAAATGGTTTGGTTTGATTGATGTCATTGATTGATGTTCAGTAATTGATTGAGATGATGCCCCTGATGAGAGTGATATATTGATAAAGATGGATCATTGATATGATGCCCTTGATGAGAATGATATATGTCCAAGAGGAAACCAATTGATAAAGATGGATCATTGCTATGATGCATTGATGAAGATGGATCAATGAGTTGTCATTGATACATGATGCATAGTTGATATACATGATGCAGTGGTGAATTGATGCAAAGATGAATCATTATTGTCTTATCATGGTTGATAAGGTGCACAAATGGATGAACTCCAAAGTGGTCCCCTTATGGTGAAATCCCTCACGGGAAGATGCTTTATGGATTGGGTTATCCTAGAATAACAGTTGAAGGACCCATGCTTGTATGTGGAATAATTAGATGAAGATCAATGAAGTTGTTGGTGAAACTATCCTAGATGGATAGTGCTTGACATGTCATTTCCGGTGGTATGTGGAATGTCACATAACTCCTCACGGTTTGAGAGTTATGGTCTTATGAAGTTGGAGGACCCCCATATGAATGCTTGAAGCCCCCAAGGTCAAAGAAGTAAAAGTGCTTGAAAAGAAGAAATCATTATTTAAATGATAAAGTAAAGTGACAAAATCAAGATGGATTATTTAAATGATAAAGTAAAGTGACAAAATCAAGAAGGAATATTTAAATGATAAAGTATTGGAGAACTTTCTATTCATGGAAAGTGGTTAACCCTAAAATAAGGAAAATAGGTTAAGTGACCTAGAAATGGGTTAAGTAACCTTAAAATGGGTTAAGTGACCTAGAAATGGGTTAAGTAACCTAAAAATGGGTTAAGTGACCTAGAATATGAAAGTATAAATAAGAAGCTAGGATCTCTTGTAAATTGTACATTTGATGAGAATCCTTGTGGATCAATGGAGAGCTTCTTGTGAATATGTTTTGGAGTATTGATGGAGAGCTTCTTGTGAGAGAATCTTATTGGTGTGGATCTCTTGAGCATGATTGAAGATCTATTCTAAGGAAGAGAGCAAGAGGAGGATCTCATGGACACATCAAAGTTTTGGTAATGTCAGAGATCTTGACGACAAAAGTCTCGGATTCACAGAAAACCCTATTTTATGATGCCCACGCGGGCTGTTTGTGTATAGGGTGCATGTACACGTGGGCTGGATGTGTATAGGGTGAGTGTACACGCGGGCAGACTGTGTATAGGGAGCGTGGACTGAATAACCTCATGGAGATTTGTGTTTGAGCTGGTGCCAAGCTCTTGGATGATGAGGCAGGTTCCAGATCTGCATTCTATGGCCTCAGATCTATCACTAAGACACTGGTATGGTTACATT
>ML779235.1:244993-270514 GCA_009831015.1 Picea engelmannii | reverse complement strand
CAATGGTTTGATTATTTGGGAGATTGTTGGATCATATGTCATTGATGTAAATGGTTTGGTTTGATTGATGTCAAGTAATTGATTGATATGATGCCCTTGATGAGAGTGATATATTGATAAAGATGGATCATTGATATGATGCCTTTGATGAGAATGATATATGTCCAAGAGGAAACCAATTGATAAAGATGGATCATTGCTATGATGCATTGATGAAGATGGATCAATGAGTTGTCATTGATACATGATGCATAGTTGATATACATGATGCAATGGTGAATTGATGCAAAGATGAATCATTATTGTCTTATCATGGTTGATAAGGTGCACAAATGGATGAACTCCAAAGTGGTTCCCTTATGGTGAAAGCCCTCACGGGAAGATGCTTTACGGATTGGGTTATCCTAGAAGAACGGTTGAAGGACCCATGCTTGTATGTGGAATAATGAGATGAAGATCAATGAATTTGTTGGTGAAACTATCCTAGATGGATAGTGCTTGACATGCCATTTCCGGTGGTATGTGGAATGTCACATAACTCCTCACAGTTTGAGAGTTATGGTCTTATGAAGTTGAAGGAACCCCACATGAAGGCTTGAAGCCCCGAAGGTCAAAGAAGTAAAAGTGTTTGAAAAGAAGAAATCATTATTTAAATGATAAAGTAAAGTGACAAAATCAATATGAATTATTTAAATGATAAAGTGAAGTGACAAAATCAAGAAGGAATATTTAAATGATAAAGTATTGGAGAACTTTCTATTCATGGAAAGTGGTTAACCCTAAAATAAGGAAAATAGGTTAAGTAACCTAGAAATGGGTTAAGAAACCTAAAAATGGGTTAAGTGACCTAGAATATGAAAGTATAAATAAGAAGCTAGGATCTCTTGTAAATTGTACACTTGGTGAGAATCCTTGTGGACCAATGAAGAGCTTCTTGTGAATATCTTTTGGAGTATTGATGGAGAGCTTCTTGTGAGAGAATATTATTGGTGTGGATATCTTGAGCATGATTGAAGATTTATTCTGAGGAAGAGAGCGAGAGGAGGATCTCATGGATGCATCAAAGTTTTGGCAATGTCGGAGATCTTGACGGAAAAAGTCTCGGATTCACAGAAAACCTTATTTTTTTATGCCCACGCGGGCTGTCTGTGTATAGGGTGTGTGTGCACACGGGTTGGTTGTGTAAAGGGTGAGTGTACATGTGAGATGACTGTGTACAGGGAGCGTGGACTAAATAATCTCATGGAGATTTGTGTTTGAGTTGGTGCCAAGCTCTTGGATGATGAGGCAGGTTCCAGATCTGCATTCTATGGCCTCAGATCTATCACTAAGACACTGGTATGGTTACATTATTTTCTTGATAGATGTTATTGTTTGATATGTTGTGAATTCTTATGGCTTCTATGATGTGGCTCAATTTGGTTGATTTGGTGGATGGAGTGAGAAACACTCTTGTGATTCAATAGTGACATGATTGCTATGGTATACTAGTTATTTATACATGATTGAGATAGCATTCATATTGATTTATTGTGGAGCATGAGCAAGCTATTGGAGAGTTTGGATGTGTTGTGACTGACTGTGGGTTAGTTTGGACAGTGGAAGACAAAAGAGAAAGTTATTACAGGTTGTAGATGATATGAACATGTGAAACAAAGCAAAACCCTAGTTGCTCAGAAGCATACGCTTGTTACATCATACACTGGCCGCGTTCACACGCGGGCTGTAGTGAGCCAGAGCGCGTGAAAATGCGGGCTGCACTACTGACATGTCACATACCTGTTGAGAGATTGATATCTGTTGAGGATTGTTGCCTCATCTTAGTTGGTGCTGAGAATGTAAGCTGAGTCTTGCATATAGAGCTGGTGCTCTTGTAGAGTTGTACTCTATTCAGTTGTTGCTGATAAACCCAAGGATTGTAGTCCATAATAAAAAGAAAATTGTACATACATCTTATGTTCTTTGTGTCCATTGTGATGATGACTTGTTGATGATATATTGTTGATATATGTTGCTGATATGTGCCTACATCTAACTGGTTATAAATGACAACAATGGGTAATGAATAAATGTTGAATGCTAATTGATGAGTTTTTGTGCAAGAGGGAAGTTTTGGGGAAAAGAGCCCCACACTCATTCACCCCCCCCCTCTAAGTGTGGTAGGTATGTCCAACACTTGAAATGCATTAATTAGTTTAACCACTGCTTGCTCACCAAGAAGGATATTTCCCTATGAAGAAACTCTGATTGAAAAATAAAATAAAATATAGATAAGGAATGATGAAAACACTTTCCATCGTTAAAATTCTTTCATATTAAGGGGAAAGAACTTGAAAGTGATAGATATGGACAAGAAAAGAGTTATAGGCTAGAGTAGTAGGATTTATGTAGGTATAAATGATATAATTGTGAGACATACAAAGTAGAATTGCGAGAAGAGAATACCTTAAGGACAAGTGACTAAAGAGTTTGGAATGAACCCTTAGTAATTTATTCTTGGTACATAAATGTTCACTAACTCACGTGTCAAAATGGTGTTCTTTATGTATAGGAACATTGGTAAAAATTAACTATGGATAGAAAGCATGATTTTCTCAACTATGATGAAGATAATCCTACTCAACTATTAACTTTGTCGAAATCTAAATTATATGACTGAAGAGGAAAGTGAGATCGAGGACAATGACCAAACAAACCATAAAGTGACGACATCACATGAAAAT
Source organism: Picea engelmannii (assembly GCA_009831015.1). Taxonomy (NCBI): domain Eukaryota; kingdom Viridiplantae; phylum Streptophyta; class Pinopsida; order Pinales; family Pinaceae; genus Picea; species Picea engelmannii. Next base: position 267,791 of record ML779235.1, on the reverse strand, counting down.
CAGTTAACATTATCTTAGTCTATGTTCCTAAGCATGATTCAAACTTTTGTGTATATCAAAGTATTGTCAAACTAGAGTATTGTATTGTCAAACTATAGTATGTTCCTATAGTATTGTCAAACTAGAGTAATAATCAAAGTCAATCGTGATTATTTATAATTATCAAGGTATCCAAGGTGGGATTGTATATATGACGTGATAAAATATATATTGAACTCAATATAAGACTCACTTAACTAAATAACCGATGATAAGCTAAGGTTCTAACTAGCAACCAAACCAATAGACTATAATCTAAATACAAGACTCCTATATGAAACTTAGGAAGAATAAATCTACAAGAGAAACATGTACTTTCATTAATTTTATTACCAATGGTAATAAAATAGAGTCAAGCCATAGTAAAGTGCCTACTAAATAGGCGTAGTTACAATCAATATATTAATAGCCTCGACAAGTTGTAATCAAGTCTTGGTCCAATGGGACCAATATAACACAATGTTTGCTATCATGAAAGACAAATAGAAGTTGTGTCATAAATTATACTCATATTGTGAATGAGCGTAACTTCGGGAATGAGTTTCTTAAAGGGTGGGTGTATGTAACACCCCATATATTGACCTTTAGGGAGTGAGAAGATTGACTGTTTACTCATATTAGTAATTCAATTTTTAACATTTGTTTGAGATCCATTAGATTGAGATAAATATTTGAGATATGTACATATTTTTATATGTTGCATGATATTATTTTCATTGTTATATACTCATGATGATGATAGCTCTTTGGTTTGTTTAAACATGCAATTTAAAATGTGGAATTTAGGTACGTGGATACTAGTTTAAGTCATGATATGAATGCATAACAGATGCCACACATGATAAAAATAAACATGCATTTCTCAAATTGAACGTCAATACAGATATGGATCCTTATATGAAATTATTATGTATATGCATAGATATGAGTTATTGGTGGATTAACTTACAGGTGAATGAGCTATGCGATAGCCAAATGACTATAGTTTTGAGGTGATTTGGATGTCGTAGAAATCAATAAGATAGTATATGCTATATGTTGTACTTATTATTTAATTTATGATTCGAAATATTGCTATGATTTGTGGTGAGTATGGTTTTGACAGGATGCACAACTTGCCTAGAGTGATTGTTTGATGACGTGACTCTAAGAATAGTAGTTGCACAGTATGGCTCGATGTAGGGTGTTGACCCTAGTTCTATGAGGAGGGGTGGAGGTATTTCCCACCCTTTATCTTCTGAAACCTAGAGTCGTGGGAGGGTTGTATGAAGTCATGCTCCCCTAGACGTGTGATGACGACTGCTAGTTGCCTGTTGGGGAAGCTTGGTCAAAATGTATGACACTTCCGCTTACGGGTTCTATCTGGAGTTAGGTCAATATAGTTGACGCTCCATCTTAGTCCAACAGAGGAAAGGATAGGATGGAAGATGGACGTAGGTTAGGAAGGAAGGATGCTTTGATGTTAGTTGAGAATACTGATTGGGAATTAGAGATGCCACTATTGTTTACTCACTTGGTTCCTACCATGTTTAAAACCCTCTTTGATTTCCTATTGATATTTTAAGTGTGAAAATGAGTTATTGATGAATTGGTGTAATTTAGTTCGTTAAGATTATTAAATGATGCATTACTTGATCTGTTGTCCTACATGTCTTGGTGATCATATAGGAACTATGCACTAGAGACAATGATTGTTTATCGTTAGTACATACATGAGATATGTGTCTGCTAGCTACACACACATACCCTACCCATGTACACTAGTATAAGTAATTAATGTATTAATTATTAAAGTAAATTATTAACTATTTAATTGAATGTTTATTGAATATGTAAATTATATTGCATACAAAATATCTAGAAGCATTAAATACCTTCTTGAATTTGATAGATGGTGGTTATGATGAATTAAATGAGCATGGTGGGGTGTTATGTACATTTTGGGGGAAATTATCAAATAACATTTATTAGCTAGCATGAGAATAAAGACTTTTCATTTTATTTATTGTTATTTAATGCAAGTCATTTATATTTAGTTGTATTTTAATATTTTCCCAAAATATCTAGGTAAGGGAGGTTGATGGATAATAATGAGGGTGGTTGAGGAGACTTGGGTAAGTGTGTATGGAAAATTGATAAATAGAGAGAAGAAGTAGAGAGGAAGGCATGGAGAGGTTTGAGCATGATGAGAGGTTGTGAAATTCTTGGAAGATATAATTCTTGTGATAGTTTTCTTTAAGAATTTGTTCTTTGTTGTTCTTGGAGTCATGGGCACGGAGGGCCAAGAAACCGAAATATGATTCTTGTGATAGTTTTCTTGGAGCTAGGAAGCCAGCTAGGCTCCTAGTTGGCAGGGAGGATTCCATTGTTTCACTCTGGGAAAGCGAGAAAAGAATGCTTGGAAGCACCTAGGACTACATTACAACCGATGAGCTTCGACAAGCTAAGGAGGAGGATTTTTTTGGTGGTATTTGGTTATTGATATTTTGTATACACTTTTGTTTTAAGATATAAATCATAGAGTTAACATATTACTTATTTCATCATGATATCTAGATTTATCATTGAGCAAATGTAGAAGAATTGTGTAAATGAAAATCAATGAAATTATGCTAAAACAAAGTTGTTATTGTGTATGTATAAAATGAAAGATTAATTGTTTAACATCTTGGATGGGTGTTACAAAACATGCTAACTATAATAAGAAAGATAATTGTATAATTGTTGTAATGAAGAAGTAACAAAGATAAGCATAGGTTAGGTTAAGTACTTTGGTATGCTTTTCCAGTTGAACAAAAGGTGTCAGTGACGCATGATGATGGGGAGAATTGGATGTTTTTGCTGTCCAACCAAGGGCTCCCCAATAATGTGATGGGTTGTATTAGAGAAAACATCAGAACATATTGGATAAATGATTTTGGTGGATGATTTGATCACCATCTTGACTTAAGATGGAATAATGAAGTTTGGGTTGCAGTGTTGTCAGATGAGCATGATTTCGACCATGACAACTTCGTTGCATGCACAATAGAGACTTGTACATGGTGTCCTCATGTGATGCATTCCAGGGCACGAAGATAACAGACGAAGAGGATGGATTTAGTTGAATGCATGGTTCAGATTGTAGCTGAGCACATTTTTCCACCGTGCCAACTTCATTCCGTGCACTACCGAAGAAGAGGTTGATTCAGTTGTGTTGCAAATCATGATTGCAACTTTCAGACGAAATTCGATTAACAACATATGAATTAACGATCAATTTAAGTGCATGGTGTCCTGGTGTGGAAGCACTTAAGGGGAAAAAGATAACATACACAGTAATGGAATATGGGTTCATTTGGGTAAGGTGACTAGAACCAAGTTTTGGATATCATAGTGTTGGTTGCATACTTGTGAAAAACTTATTGGGATAACTTTACGAAGATATTTTTGCACCAGCCTCCACCAAATTCATTTTCTGATCCATGTTGAAGAGTGGCCTAATTCGTGCGAAGTTGAACTTTCAATAACGAAGATGAATTGACGAACGATGGAAGTGAGGATTGGTGGTTGGAAATATAACCAAGGAGACATATATGAAGTGGTTGGTGGAAACCGTATTCGGAGCACAAAGAAGTTTGAGACTTAGAATATTTGAAGTGTGTGAACTTGGTATGTTCTACGAAGAAACAAGAACGAGTTCTTGTAGGAAGTTAGTTTTTAGAGAAACAACGTGTTTCATGGGTGTGATCGAAGAAGCCTTTGTGCAGGTGTAGCGAGTCTGTTTGAGGAAATGCAAACAAAACTCAAGAGAGACACTTGCATGAATTTTGAAAAGTTGGAGTAGGCAGACTTGATTGTAGCTCATGGAGGTGCCACGGTGCGTTGGTGCCTTGGGTGCATTGGTTTGGTCTTGAGGAGAATTTATCATCGTAGCGAAAATCCAATTGATGAAGTGTTTGGATAATATGTTGAGAAACATTGTGGAGGTTCCTATAGAATTATGCAGATCGAAGGATCACATATGTAGGAGGAAACAAAGAATGAATGAAGAGTAGTGTGGATATGACTATTGGTTGTGGGAGACTTGTTCACTTGGATCATTTCGTAGAGAGGTGATGAAGATGGAGGGAAGTTGACCGATGAAACTGGGCTCATACTTGACTTGGTAAGACTTGTCAATGTGAATCATGATGCCATGAAGTGCACAGTTGCAACAAAAATGAGGTAAAGAGAGTGAATTTGGTCGGTCGCATGAGTGGTGGATTTGCGGTGATCTCTTGGATATTTTGAAAATATTGGACATGAGATGGCATAGGTGCAATGATTGAGGAAGTGAAAACATATTTCATAGCACATAGATGATGGAGTTTGAAGGAATACTTTGTTTTGGGGTGACATCACAACAAGGAGGGGAAAGGAAATTTTCCTTGGTGAGTTGTTGTATGGACGATTTGAGTTGTAGAGGAGAGGAGATCAATGCAACTTGGAGGTGTGCCATTGTGCATGTGATCAGATGGTTGGAATGGCTAGTCGACTTATCTAGCACTTGGACGAACTAGTGCACAATGACATGACAAAGGGGTCAGACTTTGGAGCACAACAATTCATTTCTACAACACTTGGTTGTTGTAGAGGAACTTCTTAATGAAGTGGGATGAAGAATAACGAGAAGTGTGATGTTTCCTTAGTGACTTTGGAGTCAAACAAAGTGATAGGATGAAGACATAAACGACTATGTTTGGTTGTGAAGACATTTATTCTCATGGATTGGACGCGAAGTTGGGTTGATCACCCAGCTAGTTCGAGACATGAGTAGATCCAATGTGTAGAAACATGGCTAAGTTAGGTGGAGTATGTCGTAGAAGATCACAACAGTTTGAAACTTAAATAGTTTTAGTTCTAGTTGGGGTTTTGATGAAGGTTGCGATCCTAGTAGGGCATAGAGCGATCGTCACAACAATAAAGGATGCTTGAGTTACATTGCAGACATAGTTGGGAGGAAGCAAGTTGGGCACACTACAAGTTTGGATAGTGACGCTAGTTGCATGATATTGTATATTGATCGCACAAGTTGTGGAAATTTGGGGTTTCCAATGGAAACTTCAACATTCCACTAATGAAAAATTTGGGTTTTCCACTTCAACATGAAACTTGGGGTTTCCGGTAGCATGAGATGGAGGCACGAGTTTGGGAATACTTGGAAAAACCAAATTTTATGGATGTTGCTGAGGGAGGAAACAACCACAAAATTTGGGGAGTGTGTACTGACTCTGGTGATGTGCGCACGCGTCACCTCCTCTTTCCCGAGACAGACGAAGTGTAATACCCTTGTTTCCACCATCTTGTAAATATAAATATAGTTTTCTAAAAGACTATGGGCAGACTAATTATGTGTGGATGATGGAAATGATTAACCTTTTGTTATAAAATGTAATGTATATATTTTTGTTATTAAATAAAATGGAAGTTGTTGCATAACTACTGGAGGGGTTTCCAAGTTAAATCATGATGCAAGAGAGAGATGGTGAGGGGAACAAGTATTGGTTCAGATGACCCCTACCAAACCAATACTCAGCTGGATTTAAATTTTTCAGACCCAGAACAATCCTCTGATCTAGATAATTTAATTACCATTCTAGTTGGTAGTTGGGAAGTGTTCCTCAAGAGTCAATGAGGAGATGGGAAAGTTACCCATTTGGAAACTTCCTGAATTGACCCATGAAATTGGGAATTGGACCCACAAAATCTTGCTGAGGAAAGAAATAAAAAGTAGGAAAATCCTGGGCAGAGAGGAGGATGCAAGGGGAGTGGGTTTGGTGACCATTTTCGGAAGAGGGAGAGCAGGTGCAACTCTCTGGTTCGAAAGATAACTTAAAAACGAATTTGTTTCTAGGTACAAGAATTGTTGGGCAACGTCTTCTAACCAAGATGATAAATGGGGTTGCAGAGAATATGAGTGACTAAGGAAGCACTCATTGCAGACCCCCTTGCTTGGTGGAGAGAAAACTGATCTTCCAAGTTCATGTGGGAAGAAGAAAGTGACCTTTGTCCCTGGATATTGCTGAACAAAACAAAAAATATCTCTTAGAGCATCATGATATAGCTAGGGGGTGGCTAGTGGTAAATCCTTCCAGGATTTTTTGTGCCTACGGTTGGGTGGAAAAGGGCACCCTTTTAAATAGTTTCAACACTATCTCGTTTCTAGATAAGTATATTTTGTTAACTCTCTGTAGTGTTAATATCAGAGAAAATTATATATTATGTTTTAGAGATGTGTAAGTTTAATTTCTGACAAAAGTGGCTTGAGAAATTTAAGTAAAAGGAAGAGAATGTTCTAGTTGAAGCTCATTTGATTTAATTCCTTATCTGATGACTATCTGTGTGTTGAAATAATATTTCTGGGAGTGAATGTTGTGGTTGACAGCGTTTCACAGTTTAATGCATGCTTGGCAATGATGATTGAACAGTTAAAAATATCTATAAACCATTTGAAAGAAGAGATAGCAATTTTCTTCATAATAGTTTTCTATTTTAGCTTATCCTCAAGCCTTATTACAAAAAAGTTAGAGTATATCACATTTGGGTTTGGACTATAGGGAAACAACCCAAATGTTTAAAAATGCAAAAAACGTTATAAATAGGTGGTAAGGAAAATAATTTTGGAATTATACATGACACTTCTTACTTGAATTCAAAGTGCAAAATTCCTTTAGATTTCATTTGGGAATTAATAAGCAATTATGTTAAACTTGTGTTAAATCTCCTATAAATTTGGGAAGAATCCCCTTAATTTTTGGTGGGAAGTAAATCCTGGTAGAAATATGAGATTTTACTATGAAGGAAATTCTTTCCTTAGGACCAATTTTCCTTAAATCTAGGTAAGGAAAGTAAAGCTATGTACGAAGGAGAAAGTTTACTCCTTTACCTGTGATGAAGGGAAATTATAAACCATATTTTAAATGGAGAAAAATTCCCTCCTGAATATGATTTTATTTTACTATTCTAAAATTCTAGAAAATAGGAAATAGTTTTCATTTCCTTTTAATTATAGGTTTAATTAAATAAAATTTCAAATTAAACCTCATGAGACTTTGGATACATGCACGTAAATGGTAATATATATATATATATATATATATATATATATATATATATATATTAATGTGTTAATAAACCCATGATTATTCTCCTTGATCATTTCTTAGCACACTTCAGAGCTTCGGGACTCCGGGACTCTAGAGGTTTGAAGTGGAGAGTCAATTGGAGAATGACTGGAAGGCCGGAGGAATTACATGCTAAACGGAATTAGTCCATCCATGATCAACATCTTAATAATTTCATAATTATTGGGACTTCGTGCATTGGGAGTGACAAACATGTGAAGTTATTGTTAATATGTATATGTATATATATATATATATATATATATATATATATATATATATATATATATTGAGAATTTATGAAACCCTGTGCATGAATTTTGATAGGTTTTATTATAAAATTTATATATTAAAATAAACACATGGACGAGACCAAATCCTTTTTCCATTTTAAATTATTATCTAATGTGTAATTTATGCACGTGGCACTTCGAGACTTCAGAGCTTTGGGATGTTGAAGTAATGGGCTTGTGATAACTTCTTAAGGCTTCTGGCTCATAGTCTCCTTGGGAAAACATTTAATGGAAAATTCATAATTATTAAGTACAAACTTTAATGGACTTATGGTATTTTAATATATTAAAAAATTATAAAATCCTCACATGGACGAGGTCAACCTTTTTCCAAATAATTATATTGTATACATTTTATAACCCATGTGCGTGGGACATGCTCATGGCTTCGAGACTCCAGGGCTCCGAGAGCTTTGAGGAATGGAGAGTATGTTAAAGGGCCGAAGTAATTGACTCAAAGTTTCTCTCCCATTCCAATATTAAAATACAATATTAGGGATTTATTAAACCTGGGCGTAATTCTCAAGGAGGTGTTTTCCAATAAATATATTATAATAATAAATATTTTATTATAATAATATCTGCACGTGGATGAGGAAAATCCTTTTCCCTTTTAAAATTTAATATTCAATGTGTAACACATATAAGTTTGGACCCTTTGGGACTTCAAGACTCCTAGAGTCCGAGACTTTGAGGCTCCGTGATTTCAGGGCTTCGGGACTCCGAAACGTTTGGGGTGATAGAGTGGACAATCTAAAAGGGTCAAAGGCCCGAACCTACCTGTCTTGTTCCAATGTTTGCATAAATATTGATATAAACATTAAGGATAATTAATTATATTATAATATAATATAATTAATTATATTTTCATCGCTTTATAATATAAGTGGGACCCTCTCCGAAACTTCGACATTCGGGAGATTTGGGTATGTTCATAAAAGAATGAAGAGGAATCACACCAAAGTTTGGAGACTTAGGTGTTAATTGATATTAATAACCCTAAGTTCCCCTTTGATATATTTAATTATATTATAATATAATTTATTATGGTTATATTATAATATAATTAATAAAAGAACACATTAGTAATATGATTTGACTATGAGTCAATGTGACGAGGATTTAGTATAATAATTAACATTAATCCACTCTGAATTGTGGGATTCCCAAGGAAAAAGGGAAGTAATCATTGGTTTTACTGGACCGGTAATTTAAGCCAAGTAAAAATGGAATTTACGAGGTTAAATAAATTTTAATGAAGATTAATTATCTCTATTAGGGATTAAATAATAGATTAAATTATTAGTAAAGAGCAAGGTTTTATCATGATAATTATTAATTAAATTAATAGGCCTATAAGAGGTAGACAAGAATCAACCTCTAGTTGGGCGAGTCTTGATATGCTATGATGATGTGGCATGCCGGGTGACAGGGAGCCATGTGGTGGTGAGAGGCTCTAGTTGATGAAGGCCTAAAGAACTTTGAAGGACCATAACTTGTGATCCAGAACTCAGATCTTGTCAAATTTATAGTCGATGGAAAACCCTTGCAGAACTGAAGACGATGAAATCCTAGCTATGGGGATTCGAGGTGATTGAGAAAAGATAAAGTTTTATGCCTCATCCCTTAAAAGGATACTTAGGGGTTTGGGTGTGTGATAGAATGGTATAATAGAAGGTAACAACACTTGACCTTCTTGGGTTCATGAATGAGTTGAATAAAATTTTATTAGAGAACTTTTAAGGGGTAACACCCTATGTTACCCCATCCTTAAGAGCTTATTTAAAATCTATTACTGAAGAAAGGAATGAAACTTTCTATTGTTGTTACATGTTTTAAAAATATGAACTATGTGTTGCTAATGTTTCCAAATAATAAAGTTGATTTCACCTTACAAATTGCATGTGCTATTCATAAATTAGTAAACAATTAACTAACAAAAAATGTTTTATCAATGCTCAAACAATCAATGGAAAATAAGGAAAACTACAATGTAAATAATGGTGACACACCATGAGTTGGGGGGAAGCTTCCACAATAGAGAAAAAGAATCTAATGAGAGGAGGGTGGTGGAAACCCCTCCATATTTGGCTGAAACTGTAAGAAGCCTCATGGAAGAATTACAGATTTATAAGGAAGACAATCAAAGGCTGATAAAAGAACATGAAACAAAAATGAAATTAATGTAGTTCTACTGCAAATCCTATCATATATACAAAGACAGCTACAACATGGGCCAACTTCCAGTAATGTGGATAGACATCATAATAAGAAATTCCAAAGTCCACCTGAGATACAAAAGAATGGTCCTAAAAGTAGCCACACAAGGAGAAGCACCTCAAAGAAGGCCCAACATGGAGCCAAGAGACATGCTAATGCCAAGGATTCAACTGAAGAATTCTCTAGTGAGGAAAATGAAAACTCCAAGGAGTTTTCTAGTAGTGAGACTATTTCACATTCTCATAGGAGAAGAAATAAGATTAAACATTCCAAGATCCATGACCCTGAAGAGTTTAAGAAATCCAAACCGCCCACTTTCGATGGAGAAATTAAAAATGGGGAAGAATAAGAATTTTGGCTACTTGAATTGAAGAAGTACTTCAAAGTCCATGACTACTTTGAAAACTTAAAGGTCCAAATAGCCATTTTCAACTTGAATGGAAAGGCCTCCATTTGGTGGGAGGAACTTAGAAATGTGAGAGGAATTCATGAGAAGAATTTGGCATGGAAACAATTCGAGAAATACTTTAAGAGGAAGTACCTATTTGAAAGATACTATGATGAAAATACCAAGGATTTCTATGAACTCAAACTAGGACAACTCAAAATAGATGAATATATCAACAAATTTCTTGAGTTGATGAGGTATGTTCCCTACATAAAGGATGAAAAGGTAAAGATGAAACGATTTATTAGTGGACTGCCTCAGTCCTTCTGGGACATAATGGAGTTTGATTAACTTAAGACTTTGGAAGACACTATTTGAAAGGAAAGGTATTTCTATGAGAAATTCAAGAATAAGGCAAAACCTCATAAGGATTGGAAGAAGAAAAGTAAATTGGGTTCAAGAAGAAGGGGTTTAAATCCTCAAGATTTAAGAATCATGGGAAAATCTCTAAGATGATCCTTCCAACTAAAAGTGTGTATCAACATAATTTTCCATCTCAAAGTGGTAATAAACCCTTTAGATCATCCCCAGGAAAGACTGATAATACAAAGAGATAACCCTTGAAGTGTTGGGGTTGTGGAGAAGAACATTTGTTGGGGGTATTCCCACATAGGAAACATGACAATAGGAGGATCTACAACATCCATGAGGCTACCATAGTCAATGATGTGGCTAGGAGCATGCCACAAATTTATGAAGCCCTGGATAATAGACAAAATGACCACCAAGCTTTAGTGGTGGAGATGGAAGGTATGATTTCCAACCATCTAGTTTCCATTTTAATTGACCCTGGTTCTAATCTAAGTTTTGTTTCCCCTCAAACTATTGAGAAATGTAAATTGTAGCAAGTAAAACATGATAAATCGTGGTTGGTACACCTAGCCACTGGAACAAAAAGAAAGGTGACATAGGTCATACCAACACACCAATTAATTATGAATGGATTACCCACCCAAGCAACCCTAAAAATGCTCCCTTTAGAATCTTATGACCTATTGATTGACATGGACTGGTTGGCTGCCCATAAATCCAAGTTGGACCGTTATAATAAAACATTGGAATGTGAATATGAGGAAGGGAGCAAAAGAACCCTACAAGGAATTCAAAATCCTGTCTTAGTGAGACAAATATCACCCCTTCAAGTGAAGAAGTATTGCAAACAAGGATGTCCTTGTATGCAATACAAGTGTTGAAATTTGTTGAGGACAATTAACCAAGCCTAGAGGACCATCCTATATTAAGAGAGTATAAATATGTGTTTCTGGAAGAAGTACTATGTCTAACTCCAAGAAGAGATATTGATTTTTCAATAGAAATGGTACTTGGAGTGGTGCCAATGTATAGAGCACCCTATATAATGAGTGCACTAGAGCTAGTTGAGCTCAAACTAAAACTAAAGGAGATGTTGTACAAAGGTTACATTCGAATTAGTGTGTCTCCTTGGGGAGCACCAATTTTTTTTGTGAAGAAGAAGGATGACACACTCAAGTTGTGCATAGAATATATACAAATCAACAAGATTACAATTAATAATAAGTATCCCTTGCCAAGAATTGATGACTTGTTTTATCAATTAAGGGGTGCTATAATTTTCTCCAAGATTGACTTGAGGTCTGGATACCATCAAGTCCGAATTAAGGATGAATACATAAAAAAAAAAAACCTTTAGGATGAGGTATGTGCACTATGAATTTGTGGTGGTGCCATTTGGGCTTACCAATGCACCAACCACCTTTATGTGCTTAATGAATAATGTTATCAACAAGTTCTTGGACAGATTTGTGTTGGTTTTCATTGATGATATCCTAATCTATTCTAAGAGTATGGAAGATCATTAAGAACATCTCAAGTTAGTGCTTCGAGTGTTGAGAGACCACAATCTCTATGTGAATCTTAGTAAGTGTGACTTCTTCGAAAAACAAGTCAATTACTTAGGCCATGTTATCTTTGAAGAAGGAGTGGCAGTTGATCCTGACAAGATAAAATCCATTATGGATTGGCCTACACCAAAGGATGTCTTTTATATCAGATCCTTTAATGGAATAACAAGATACTATAAGAGGTTCATAAAGGGGATTTACAATATTGGTTATCCAATCACCCCCCTTCAAAAAAACAGAGTTAAATTCATTTGGACATCATAGTGTGAAGAGAGTTTTTAGCAGCTGAAACACCTTTTAACCAATGCACCTGTGCTAAATATTGTAGACCCAAACAAGGATTTCCTTGTGTGTACAGATTCCTGCAAGAAAGGAATTAGAGGATTCCTTATGCAAGAAGGGCATGTTATTTGCTACAAATCTAGAAAATTGAATGAGCATGAAATCAATTATGTGACACACAATTTGTAATTGGTTGCTATAGTACATGATTTACAAATGTGGAGGCATTACCTCCTAGGAAGAATATTTGTACTTATGATAGACCATAGTGGGCTGAGATATTTTTTCGACCAACCCAAACTCAATGCTAGACATGCTAGGTGGATGGCTCTCCTTAGTGAGTTTTATTTTGAAATCAAACATATTAAAGGAAAAGAAAATAGGGTGGTTGATGACCTTAGTAGAAGTATGAAAGTGATTCACTTGGAAACTGTAAGCACATGTGCACCAGAAATCAAGAAGAGAGTCAAAAGTGCACAAGAACCAGATGCATTTTTCAAAACTGTGAAGTCATACCTAGAGCAAGAGCATGCAGGGATGAAGTATGAGGGCTATCAACTATTGAATGATGACCTGCTAACTTACAAAGGTAGTTTGTATATTCCAAATTGTTACAACTTGAATAGGTTCATAATGGACAAACTACATAAAAGACCATATATTGGTCATCCTAGTTATCAGAAAATGATCTCAACCACTAAGAAACTGTTTTATTGGCTCGAAATGAAAAATGGCATAGCTGATTACTTAGCTAAATGTTTAAAATTTCAAAAATTTAAGGCAAAGAACCAACATCCAGGAGGGTTGTTGCATCCCCTAACAATTCTAGAATGGAAATGGGAAACCATCTCCATGGATTTCATCACAAGATTTCCCAAATCAACCAAGCATAATGACACTATTATGGTAGTTGTGGACAAGCTGAGCAAGGATGCTCACTTTATCCCCATGAAGTCAACTTGCAAGGAAATATTTATTGCCAATATTTTCATCAAATAAATATTTAGACTTCATGGAATGCCTAAGGAAATCATATCAGACATAAATACAAAATTTACTTCAAATTTTTGGAAATCACTGTTTGTTGGTTTTGAAACTAAATTTCTATTTAGTACATCTTATCACCCTCAAACTGATGGGTAGATAGAGAGGGTAAACTGAGTGTTAGAGGACATGTTAAGGATTCATGTGATGCATCAACCCAAGAAGTGAGTAGAATACCTACCAATGGTATAATTTGCTTATAAAAATGGCTATCAAGAGTCATTGAAGATGAGCCCTTTTGAGGCTCTCTATGGTAGGCAATGCAATATTCCAATCAGCTAGAATAACCCAGTAGAAAGAATTACACTCAGGCTAGATATGCTAAAAGAAATGGAACAACAAGTAGTTCAAACAAAATAGAATCTGAAAATATCTAAGGATAGACAGAAAATCTATGCAGATAGAAAGAGGACTCCTAGAGAGTTCAAAGCAGGGGATCATGTGTATCTCTGAGTTAGGCCCAATTTTTTTTTCTTAAGAATGGGAACTTGTGCCAAGATGGCACCTCGGTTTTGTGGACACTTGAAATTTTGGGCAGTGTGGGACATGTAGCATATAGACTAGAACTTCCTTCCACAGTGAAGGCAAATAATGTTTTCCTTGTTTCATTACTAAAGAAATATGTACATGATTCTAATCATATAATCGATTGGTCTGTGATTTAGGTGGAAACAGAGGGAGAATTCCTGCCAGATCCATAATGCATAACAGATAGGAAAGAAATCTGACTCAAGAATAGAACCATTGCACAGGTCAAGGTGCAAAGGAAACATTTTGGTCCAGATGAAGCTACAAGGTAAATGGAGGATGACATGAAACATGCATACCATTGTTTCCCCCAACTTGTAAATATAACTATGTCAGAAATATAACTGAGAGGGGGGGGGGGTGAATCAGAAATACAAATTTTCATGGAACCATGTTGGTCTCTTCCTGATTACTGCAATTATTTTGGGTATGCGCTTATGGCTCTACTAACTCTTCCCAATGAATTGAAGAGTGATAAAATGCACTAGAGGGATTTGTTTGGTAATCTTTGAAGACTTCTCCTCCTTACAATCAATATCCATATGAGATACTTTGTATCTCGCAAAAGTACCCTTCTTCGTATTCTTCTTCTTTGGTACATGCATGTATATGGTCAAGTATACAACTTCTTATCTGGATAGTCTGCTCCATGTCTCAAACTAGAGACCATCTAATATGTTTCCTCCTACAACTGTCACTATAACTCCCCTAAGATTTATCACCTATTACCTTCCCAACAACAAGGGAAAACAATAGACAAGAATAATACTCTTATAATAATAATAAAAAACAAGAATGAGAACAATAATCACAGTAGCTCCTTCTCAGAGCTATTTCTTGTGACCTTCCTGGAACAAGAGCCAACATAAAAATACAATAATAAGAAATATGAACAACACTCTTCTAGTGTTGTGATCAATCATTTCTCCATGGAATTTATAAAATAACCTGCCCGAGATAAGAGCAACAAGAGAAAAAATTATAAGATCATTTTCATAAGAATATAACTATGTCAAAAAGAATAAAAGACAATCTCATTGTAATCATCATATTATTACCAAGGTGACCTGCCTAGAAGAAAAACAAGAAGTATCTCCTAGAGGAGATGTTAGTTCATCTTGAAAACAAGTACAATAAGCATTTATATCAATAGTACTCACATGTTGCCAAGTATTCATTGTATCTAGCAGTAATAGAAGCTTTCAAGGATTGTTGTCACAACTAGTAATGTAGAAATTATCAACCTTGATATGTGCAAATTGGAAACCTGAAGTCTTATCTTCAAGAATGAATGTTGTTGATTTTCTTCCAGGTCTCCTTCACTCAAGATGACACATATTCTCTTCAACTTGTCCCCTATACTTAAGACAATATGCTTTCTTGACAGAAATATGAGTTAGAGAATATAATGCAAATAAACTCTAAAATATCAACCTTAATCAATCTAATACTTTGACTAAAGTTAGTTTCTAACTTTAACTTTGAACAAAGGTTAGTCTGATAATCACAACTTTAATATATAAAAATACAACTAGATGCTCATAATATCACAATAATGTCATAACAACTAGAGGCATATGAAAAAAATCAAACCTAGAGTGTGTTGTTTCTCTGAATGTGTTGGATCTGAGATCCCTCTGGATCTACGATTGGTGCTTGGACAAGAGATCCATTCTCCTTCAATCACACTCAAAATAGTGATACAATTTAAATATGTATAAGTGCATACCTCCAAAAGCATTGGCAGGAAATGAAACCATCTAGAAGCAACAACAAGCAATGACGAACCTTAAAACTTCAAAGGTGCTCCAACTTGTAATTAAAGGTAGTTGGAGATGCGCTAGGGTAAGGCACACTAGGACAACCAAAAAATTAGTCCCAACACTTCATAGAGACTTTCACTGCAACTGGTACTGCAACTAGTATTGGCACTGCAACTGGCACTGCAACTAGTGTTGCAACAAGAACTGTAATTGGTGCTACAACTAGCATGAAGCAACTGGCATGACGTAAATGGCATGAAGGAACTTGTACTGCAACTGGAATTGCTGACCTAGGGTTTTATGAGGAAACCCTAATTTCTCAACTTTAGAAATTTGCATATTTGATCTGGGGAAGAGATGCACCCTACTTAGGTGACCTTCTTAGTTAGTTGAGTAAGTGCTCAATGAGCTTGACAATGGGGGAAACCAAGGATCTTTCTTTCATCGATTAAACTATTATGAAGGAAACCTTTCTCTGAATCCATGTTAAAATTTTGGTATGCTCGTTTAACCATAGACAATTCCACATCATTGCCACCCAACCATAGGCATCCACATATGCCACCCTCGAGCACATTAACCTTTGACATAATTATTCTGGAAAGACATACTAGAACCAATAGATAAGCCCTAGTTTCTAACTGCAACAACAACTTAAGACAAGCAGAGCACTCCTTCTCTAAGAGTAGCATACAAGAGACAGAGTCTCCATATCCACATAATAAGTTCCATACACAACTGCAGTAGCTGCAGTTGCACTACTCTCTCAACCTTGCACCATACTTAGTAAGAATATCACCAAGAGTTTCACCAAGCACCACCAAGAGTTTCACTAAGAATATCACTTGATAACGCTAGAGAGAGACCAAGACCAAGAGATGACCATACACCCTTATTTATCCTTGCAGCTGCAACTACAACTCTCCACAAGACTTGCGTTCTAACTGGTTATACAAATGAGATAAAATTTCCTATATTTATATTAATCTGTCCAGTGACTTTTCTAGCTGGGCCGACCTGACTTTCTGGTAGTTATATTTTTCCTATGGAGCTGATTTGTCTTTCTGGAAAATAATATTCTAATATTATTTATTCTGCTAGGTCGACTTGTCTTCTAGGATTTTCACACATCTGTTTAATGGTTCTCTTACTTATGGAATATTCTAATCTAAGTACAAAGGTTACACTTGGAGGTTAATACCTCCCACAACTACCAACACATCAACATAGCCGCCCAACTATACATGTTGAGTTGTCTATTGTGCATACTTGTGTTCTTCGTTGAAACATGTAAAGTATAATAAACAAGGTAACTGTATAAATGTTGTAAAGAACAAGTAATGAAGATAGGTGTAGTCCGGATTGATTACTTTGGTATGGGTTTTTCACAGAACAAAAGGCCCCAATGTCGCATGATGTCGGGGATCGTTGGATGTTTCTACCATCCAACCGAGGAATCCCCAACACTATGACAGGTGGTATCATAGCGAACATCAGAACATTTTGGAGAAATGATTTTGGTGGATGATTAGTCACCATTGTGACTTGAGATGTCGTACTGAAGTTTGGGTTGTAGTGTAGTCAGTTGAGCCTGATTTCCACCATGACAACTTCATGCCATACGCAACCAATACTTGTGCATGGTGTCCTAATGTGAAGCATTCTAGGGCACGAAGATAACATACGGAGAAGAAGGGTTCAATTGAATGAATGATTCATATCGTAGATGAGCACATTTTCCACCATGCCAACTTCATGTCATGTACTACTGAAGAAGAGGTTGAGTCAGTTAGGTTGTGAATGACGATCACAACTTTTATATGGAAGTCAGTTAACAACATATGACTTAATGATCAATTGATGTGCATGGTGTCCTGGTGCAGAAGCACTTCATAGCGCAAAGATAATACACAAAGCAATGGAAGATGGATTCAGTTGGATAAGGTGACTTGATGTCACATACCCACTACAACGTAATAAAATTTTCGTTTTTTTTTCCGTTAAGGGACAGAATCCCCGAAGTCCTATGGGGGTCTAGTGCAGGCTACTTCTTCCCTGTTCACCTCCCTGTGATCGTGGGTTAGGACTACAGGCAAAAAAAACAAGGCGCCTTTTCGTGTTTCGCGACTCAACGATACAATTGAGTCCAATCTTGAAGGTAGAATGGCGAGGGGGCTTCGGAATGAAACCCTGGCTGTAGATCTGGGCGCACAGATTTTGGTCGTCCAGATCTACCCGCTGCTTAACGACAAAGCACTAGCTCCCTTTCTTTAGTCCCTAGTTCGATAGGACCACATACGTGCCTAAATGCACGCGCCTTTCACAACTCGCGACCTCGCGAGTCGTGAGTCGAAGACCCTCGAATTTTATTCACAAATCACCGATACCTAAGATCATGAAATGGGTATAGCTTCCTCTTGTCAGTGTCCTCTGCGGATGACCGTCGGCTAGGCTAAACTCTAGCTCCTCTCGCTATTCACCGCTTCGAGATTTCAACGGTTGAACTCTTGTTCCTCCCTTATGAGATCCTCTGAGACTTGGAAGTCAGCGAAGGTTGACCTTCCCTTCACACTGCTCACAACTTGCCCCTTCATGAGTTGTAGCGTCGAATCTTGGCACCTTCCCTTCACGAACCCTCGAGAAGCGATATTTAATTTTCCCTCTCGCATTCTCGCTACTCACGACTTCGTAAGTCCAAGTGTTGAGCTCTCATGCCCTTCTCCCACGAATCCCCAAGACACAAGAAGTAAACGGAGCATTAACTCCCTTCTCTGGGCGATGTGTGTCCACCCGTCAATCACGCGGGCCCCACCTTGAAGTTTTGTCATGTGTTCTCTCGGGCTTGGCTCTCGGCACATCGCTACTCGCGACTTGGAGCACCCAACTTTTGGGCTCTTACCTTGCGAACCTCCAAGTTCGCGAGATCCATGGATCTCTGCCACTTGTCCTCCTCGGATGGACGGTCCTGATCCTCTCGTGGCTTCGCCACTCGCGACTTGGAGCATCCAACCTTTGGGCTCCTACCTTGTGAACCTCCAAGTTTGCGAGATCCCTGGGTCTCTGCCACCTGTCCTCCTCGGATGGACGGCTCAGATTCTTTTTCCCCTATTCATGAGGGCTTAACCCTCATCTATCTCCCTATAGATCTAACGACTGTCGGGTTTTCTATCTAATATATGACGGTTCAGATCGGTCCCGATGCCGCGCCCTTTCCCACTGCTCCTTGGACGTGGAAAAACCAACGGTCCAGATGTTGTCATGGACCTTGGGGGTCTACGATTCCGATTTCCTCGCTATTCACGAAGATAGAGGAAAAAGGGTTAAGGCAATTCACGCCCTCATTTATTCCTTCGATTTAAGAGGGTCTCATCCGTTGATCAATACTTATCCCTACGCTGCTACTTCAGGATTTTAAGAGGGTCATTCCTCTTCGTACAGGGTTGTCAAGACTTGCACATTCAATTCCTTTTTCCAGGTTCTTGGTAAACCTTTCCAAGGAGGGAATCTCTGTGAAGAGGTCTATTCCGAGGCATTCCTGGATACAGATAAGGTGAAACAAATTCCCGAGAATGGACTAGAGGTCTGACTTGGTTCAACTTATGCATAATTAGATTCATTTATCAACATAAGCCATGCGTGGTTTTTTTGTTATAAGCATATACAACTACTAGTACTGATCAAAATACCACACAGACCTTCTTATAATGAAATAATTCACAGTTTCACATCTTATGAGCATAATTATCAGAATACATATATTTCCAGATGCCAGAGGCAAAACACTTATCAGAAATAACATCAGGGTTAAGAAACTGTTGAGAGGGGTGCTCGTTTCCACCCAACCGTAGGCTTAGTGACTCCCAACGGATGTACCACTAGCCACCCCCGAGCTGAGACCACGATGTTGTGAGACTGCGTCTTTGTTTGCCAGTGACTAGGAGCGAAGGTTGCAATCCTTCCTCTCTGCTATCACTCACTCTACGTATCTAAGTTCTCCCCTCACGTCTACCCCTAATCGCTTCTACCCCACGCCTTACCCTCTTGCGAGGTTGCGTGTGGCACGATTACCCTTGCATTGGTTAGGCCTGAAGGCTCTACAGATGGGCAGGTCACCTCCCATCACTCATTAAACCATCTACCTACCAGCCTGCGAGACAATTAATTCAGGGCCAACGAGCCGCTTTTGGTTCTCCAGGCCAGTGGAGTCCAAATACCGTATTAATTCTCGGTGGAAGTTAACGCCACCTTTCCAGGTGCCTTCCACCGCCATCGTGGTCTCTTTTTCTGCACATCCCCTCTCAGCAGTCCTGCAATAAAATTCATAATGTTATTCACATTCATTGACCTTTTCCTCAAGGTCCATTTACATCACATATTCACATTGATGAGTTTTCCATAGTTCTTGGCCAGTCCAGTTATTTCTACAAACTGGGGGAAACAGGGTGTTACAATTCCCTCCCCCTTAAAAAGGAACATCGTCCTCGATGTTCTTATCTACTAACATGAATTGCATGTACAGAAGTAAACAAAATCGGATATGCCTATCTCATGGCATCCTCCATTTCCCATGTAGCCTCATCTGGGCCAAAATGTTTCCATTGCACCTTGACCTGTGCAATGGTTTGGTTCCGGAGCGGGGTTTCCTTTCTATCCAGTATGCATTGGGGTTCTGGTAGAAATTCTCCCTCCGGTTCCACTTGGATCACAGACCAGTCAATTATATGATTAGCATCATGTACATATTTCTTCAGTAATGAAACATGAAAAACATTATGTGCTTTTACTGTGGGAGGAAGTGCTAGACGATAGGCTACAGGTCCCACTTTATCCAGAACCTCAAAGGGTCCACAATACCGGGGTGCCAACTTGGCACAAGCTCCCATTTTCAGGGAACTCCTTCTGGGCTTAATTATAAGATATACATGGTCTCCCATTTTGAGCTCTCTTGGAGTTCTATTTTGATGAGCATAAATTTTCTGTCGGTTCTGAGCAACCTTCAGATTTTGTTTTATCTGAGTCACTTGTTGTTCCATTTTTCTCAGCATGTCGGGTCCAAACGAAATCCTATTTACAGGATTACTCCAGCTGATTGGAGTATTACACGGTCTACCATTGAGGACCTCGAAGGGACTCGTCTTTAAGGAGGTCTGGTAGCCATTGTTGTAGGCGAATTCTACCAATGGCAGGTAGTCTTCCCATTTCCTAGGTTGATGCATTACATGCATCCTTAACATATCCTCCAATATTTGATTCACTCTTTCTGTCTGTCTGTCGGTTTGAGGGTGATAGGTGGTGCTAAACAACAATTTGGTCTCTAAACCCGCCATCAGTTATTTCCAAAAATTGGAAGTAAATTTTGTGTCTCTGTCAGATATTATCTCTCTTGGCATACCGTGCAGTCGGAATATCTCTTTTATGAATATCTGGACGATATCTATCGCCTTGCAGGTTGATTTAACAGGGATGAAATGAGCAGACTTTCTCAGTTTATCCACCACCACCATAATAGCATCATTATGTTTGGTTGAAGTTGGTAATCCAGTGATAAAATCCATGGAGATGGTTTCCCATTTCCATTCTGGGATGGGTAAAGGGTGTAATAGTCCTGCTGGATGTTGATGTTCTACTTTAACCTGTTGGCACTCTATGCATTGGGCCAAATATATGGCTATGTCTTTCTTCAATCCATGCCAATAAAATTGTTTCCGGGTGGCAGTGATCATTTTTTGGTATCCTGGGTGACCAGTGTAGGGTCTTTTATGTAGTTCATCCATGATGAACCTCTTCAAGTCGTCACGATTTGGAATGTACATTCTATCTCTGTAGGTGAGAAGACCTCCTTCGGTCATCTGGTAGCCTTCATACTTTACTTCAGAGGGTTCTTGCTGTAGGTACAAGGTCACAGTTTGAATGAAGGGATCTATTTCTTGTGCCTTTATGACTCTGTTCTTGACATCTGTCTCGCAGGTACTCACTGCTTCTAGGTGAATTGTTTTCATGCTTCTGTTGAGGGCATCGGCCACCCTATTTTCCTTCCCTTTGATGTGTTTGATTTCAAAATCAAATTCTCTAAGGAGGGCCATCCATGTAGCTTGTCTAGCATTGAGCTTTGGTTGGTCAAACAAATATCGCAATCCACAATGATCCGTCATAAGTACAAATTTTCTTCCCAATAGGTAATGCCTCCACATTTTTAAGGCATGCACTATGGTAGCCAGTTCTAGATCATGAGTCACATAGTTGACCTCATGTTCATTCAATTTTCAGGATTCATAGCAGATCACCTTTCCTTCCTACATAAGGACTCCTCCGAGCCCTTCCTTACAGGCATCTGTGCACACAAGGAAGTCAGCTTCTGGGTCAGTGATTTTCAACATGGGTACATGGGTTAGCAGATGTTTCAAGGTTTGAAATCTTTCTTCACATTACTGTGTCCATAGAAATTTTGTCCTCTTCTTCTGGAGGGCAGTGATTGGACAACCAATCTTGGAGAATCCTTTTATAAATCTCCTATAGTATCTTGCCAATCCCATAAGGGATCTAATGTCTGAAACATCCTTTGGGGTAGGCCATTCCATGATAGACCTGATCTTGTCAGGATCTACTGCTACCCCTTCCTCGGATAGAACATGTCCCAAGTAATGTATTTGCTTCTAAAAGAAGTCACATTTGTTGAATTTAACATAGAGTTGATGCTCTCTTAGCACTTGCAACACAAGTCTATGATGCTCTTCATGTTCTTTTCTATTCTTAGAGTAGATTAATATGTCATCAATGAAAACTAGTACAAATTTATCTAGAAATTTACTGAGTACATTGTTCATTAAGCACATGAAAGTGGCAGGGGCATTGGTTAACCCAAATGGCACTAACACAAACTCATAGTAACCATACCGTGTATGGAAAGTGGTTTTATGGATGTCTTCACCCTTGATTCGGACTTGATGGTACCCTGACCTCAAGTCAATCTTTGAGAAAATAGACGCACCTCCCAACTGATCAAATAGATCATCGATCCTGGGTAAGGGGTACTTGTTCTTTATGGTTACTTTATTGAGTTGTCTATAATCTATACACAGTCTAAGGGTGCCATCCTTCTTTTTCACAAACAGGACTGGTGCTCCCCATGGGGACACGCTGGGTCGAATATAACCCT
>ML779235.1:196732-237413 GCA_009831015.1 Picea engelmannii | reverse complement strand
TTCTTTATGGTTACTTTATTGAGTTGTCTATAATCTATACATAGTCTAAGGGTGCCATCCTTATTTTTCACAAACAGGACTGGTGCTCCCCATGGGGACACGCTGGGTCGAATATAACCCTTATCCATCATTTCTTTCAATTGCAATTTGAGTTCCACTAACTTAGGTGTGCTCATTCGATAGGGTGTCCTAGACACCGGCACCACTCCTGGTGCGAGCTCTATTGAGAAGTCAATATCTATTCTCGGAGGTAGACCTGGTACCTCTTCCAGAAACATATCTCTGTATTCTCCCAGGATAGGGTGATTGTCAGGGCTTGGTTTAGCACCTTCGAGTGTTTTCAACACCTGTATCACATATAGGGGACATCCCTTTCGGAAATACTTTCTCATTTGCAGGGCTAATATTTGTCTCACCGAGACCGGTTTTTGGATCCCTTGAAGGGTTATCCTTTTTCCTTCTTTGCTCACACATTCTAAGGTTTTATGGTAACAGTCCATCCTGGCTTTGTGGGTGGCCAGCCAATCCATACCAATCAACAGATTGTATGATCCCAGGGGTAATACATTAAGGGTTGCTTGGGTGGGGAATTCACCCAACATTAATTGGCAGGCTGGTATGACCTCCACTACCTTTCTTTTGGTGCCAGTGGCTAACTGTACCAACTATGTCTCGGTTTTCTTCTGTGGCTGTAGTTTACACTTATCAACAACTCTAGGGGCTATATAACTCAAATTTGAACCAGGGTCAATCAAAACAGACACCAGATGGTTGAAAATCATACCTTCTATTTCCACCACTAAATCTTGGTGGTCAGCTTGGTTATTATCCAACACTACATAGATCTGTGGCACACTCCTTGCCACAACATTGACTGTGGTAGCTTCCTGAATGTTATAAATTTTTCGACTGTTCTATTGTCGGTGTGGACAGTCTCTCAGGAGATGCTCTTCTCCGCAACCCCAGCATTTCAGAGGTTCTCTCTTTGGGTTATCAGTCTTCATTGGTATAGGTCCAGAAGTTTTATTTACGTTTGATGATGGAAATTTTTGTTGGAGTACACTCCGGGCTGGATAGTTCATTCTAGGGTTCTTCTTGTAGTTTTTAAATCCTGAGGATTTGATCCCCTTTTTCTGAAATCTCAAACCACTCTTCTGTTTCCAGTTTTCACGAGACTATGCTCGATGTCCATATTGTTCATGACAATATGTTGCTTTTCGAATAGTGTCTTCTAAGGTCTTTGGCTTGTTGAATTCGATTCGGTTCCGGTATTCCTTGGGTAGCCCACTGATGAAGCGTTGCGCCTTCGCCTTCTCTGCTTTGATGTAGGGTACATATATCAATAAGTCGAGGAATTTATTGACATTTTCCTCTATAGTGAGTTTCCCCAGTTTGAATTCATAAAACTTTTTAGCCTTCTCGTCGAAATATCTTTCCCACAAATACTTCTTCCGGAAGTACTTTTCAAACTGTTTCCAAGACAGGTCCTCCTCGCGAACCCCTTTTATATTCTTAAGATCTTCCCACTAGATGGAATCCTTTCCATTCAGATTGAAAGTGGCCACTCGGGCCTTCAAATTCTCTGAAAAATCATGGACTCTGAAATATTTCTTCAGTCCAATTAGCCAGGCCGCAGCTTCCTCTCCCTTCTTTATCTCACCGTCGAAGGAGGGAGGTTTGGCCTTTCTGAATTCCTCAAATTTATGACCCTTGGAAGTCTTTTGCTTCTTTTGTTTTCTTCGAGAATAGGAACTGGTCCTGCTGCTGGAAGAGACTTATGAATCGCCATCTTCCTTCTTAGTGGAGTTGTCTGGAACTGGTCCTTTACCTCTGGGGTGGACCTTTCTTGATGTGCTTCTCTCAGTATGGCCACTGGTATGACCATGATTCTGCATCTCAGGTTCATGCTGCATTTGTCACTGTAGGTCGGATAAGCTCTGCAATAAAACTGCATTAATTTCTGTTTGATTTTCTTGTTCTTTCATCATCCTTTCATTGTCGGCCTTGCAGCTTTGCAATTCAACCATGAGACTCCTCACGGTCTCGGCTAGGTCTGGAGGGGTTCCTATTGCTCTTCTTTCGTCAGACTCTTCGTCTCTATTGTGGGAGCTTTCTCCCACCTCTTGGTGAGTCACCATACTCTGAGTCTGTAGATTCCCACGGCTGATCGTCCACTTGAGTGAAAAGACAAATGTTGGTTATTAGTCAAGAGTTAAATACATTTTTATAATTTGCGCATAATTTATAACTCTTTCACATGCATACACAGTCGGGTTATCATTTTCCAAGTTTTTAATCCTGGATAAGAGAGTTAAGTTAGGGGGTTACTCCTAGTAGGGGTGCTTCGAACGGAGCTTATGCGCAAATCGTTCATGAGCCCAATCAGGCCGAGTGTTGTAACCATGCTCTGATACCAATTTATCACATACCCACTACAATGTAATAAAATTTTCTTCTTTTTTTCCCTTAAGGGACAGAATCCTCGAAGTCCTACAGGGGTCTAGTACAGGCTAGTTCTTCCTTGTTCACCTTCCTGTGATCATAGGTTAGGAATACAAGGAAAACAAACCAGGCGCCTTTTCATGTTTCGTGACTCAGCGATACAATTGAGTCCAATATTGAAGGTAGAATGGCGAGGGGTCTTCGGAATGAAACCCTGGCCGTAGATCTGGGCGAGCAGATTTTGGCCGTCCAGATCTACCTGTCACTTAACAACAAAGCACAAGCTCCCTTTCTTTAGTCCCTAGTTCGATAGGACGACATACGTGCCTAAATGCAGGCACCTTTCAAAAATCGCGACCTCACGAGTCGTGAGTCGAAGACCCTCGATTTTTTCTTCACAAATCACCGATACCCGAGATCACGAAATGGGTATAGCTTCCTTCTGTCAGTGTCCTCTACGCATGACCTCCGGCTAGGCTAAACTCTATCTCCTCTCGCTATTCACCGCTTCGAGAGTTCAATGGTTGAACTCTCGTTCCTCCCTTATGCGATCCTCCGAGACTTGGAAGTCAGTGAAGGTTGACCTTCCCTTCGCACTGCTCACAACTCTCCCCTTCGCGAGTTGTAGCGTCGAATCTTGGCACCTTCCCTTCATGAATCCTCGAGAAGCGATATTTAATTTTCCCTCTCATGTTCTCGCTACTCACGACTTCGTAATTCCAAGTGTTGAGCTCTCATGCCCTTCTCCCGCGAATCCCCGAGACATGAGAAGTAAATGGAGCATTGACTCCCTTCTCTAGGCGATGCATGTCCACCCGTCAATCACGCAGTCCCCACCTTGAAGTTGTGTCATGTGTTCTCTCGGGCTTGTCTCTCAGCACATCGCTACTAGCGACTTGGAGCACCCAACTTTTGGGCTCTTACCTTGCGAACCTCTGAGTTAGCGAGATCCCTGGATCTCTGCCACTTGTCCTCCTTAGATGGACGGTCCTGATCCTCTCATGGCTTTGCCACTCGTGACTTGGAGCATCCAACCTTTGGTCTCCTACCTTGCGAACCTCCGAGTTCGCAAGATCCTTGGATCTCTGCCACCTGTCCTCCTCGGATGGACGGCTCAGATTCTTTTGCCCCTATTCACGAGGGCTTAACCCTCATCTATCTCCCTATAGATCTAACGACTATCGAGTTTTCTAGCTAAGATCTAACGGTTCAGATCGGTCTCGATGTCGCGCCCTTTCCCACTGCTCCTTGGACGTGGAAAAACCAATGGTTCAGATGTTCTCATGGACCCTGGGGGTCTACGATTCCAATTTCCTCGCTATTCACGAAGATAGAGAAAAAAGGGTTAAGGCAATTCACGCCCTCGTTTATTCCTTCGATTTAACGTTCGTGAATGACCGCAGATCCCCCGACAGGATCTCATCCGTTGATCAATACTTATCCCTACGCTGCTACTTCAGGATTTTAAGAGGGTCATTCCTCTTTGTACAGGGTTGTCAAGACTTGCACATTCAAGTCCTTTTTCCAGGTTCTTGGTAAACCTTTCCAAGGAGGGAATCTCTGTGAAGAGGTCTATTCTGGGGCATTCCTGGATACAGATAAGGGGAAACAAATTCTTGAGAACGGACTGGAAGTCTGACTTGGTTCAACTTATGCATAATTAGGTTCATTTATCAACATAAGCCATGCGTGGTTTTTCTGTTATAAGCATATACAACTACTAGTACTGATCAAAATACCACATAGACCTTCTTATAATGAAAACATTCACAGTTTCACAGCTTATGAGAATAATTATCAGAATACATATATTTCTAGATGCCAGAGGAAAAACACTTATCATAAATAACACCAGGGTTAAGCAACTGCTGAGAGGGGTGCTCATTTCCACCCAACCGTAGGCTTAGTGACTCCCAGAAGATGTACCACTAGCCACCCCCGAGCTGAGACCACGATGCTGTGAGACTGTGTCTCTATTTGCCAGTGACCAGGAGAGAAGGTTGCAATCCTTCCTCTCTGCTATCACTCACTCTGCGTATTTCCTGAGTTCTCCCCTCGCATCTGCCCCTAATCGCTTCTACCCCACGCCTTACCCTCTTGCGAGGTTGCATGTGGCACGATTACCCTCACGCTGGTCAGGCCTGACGGCTCTACGGATGGGCGGTTCACCTCCCATCCCTCATTAAACCATCTACCTACCATCCTGCAAGACATTTAATTCAGGGCCAGCGAGCCACTTTTGGTTCTCCGGGCCAGTGGAGTCCAAATACGGTATTAATTCTCGGTGGAAGTTAATGCCACCTTTCCAGGTGCCTTCCACCGCCATCATGGTCTCTTTTTATGCACATCCCCTCTCAACAGTCCTGCAATAAAATTCATAATGTTATTCACATTCATTGACCTTTTCCTCAAGGTCCATTTACATCACATATTCACATTTATGAGTTTGCCATAGTTCTTGGCCAGTCCAATTATTTTTACAAACTGGGGGAAACAGGGTGTTACACTTGAACTGAGTTTTGGATATCACAGTGTTGGTTGCACCAGCCTCCAAAAAAGTCATTCGTTGAGCCATGTTGAAGAGTGGTAGACTTCGTGCGAAGTTGAAATTTCAACAATGAAGATGAATTGGTGAATGATGGACGTGAGGACTAGCCTTTGGTGCAAAGAAAACCAAGGAGACATAGACAAAGTGGTGGGTGGAAACCGAGTTGGGAGCATGAAGAAGTTTGAGACTTAGAAGATTTGAAGTGTGTGCAGTTGGGTTGTTCTACGAAGAGACAAGAACGAGTTCATGCAGGTAGATTGTTGGTGGAGAAGCGACTTGTTTCATGGATGTGATGGAACAAGCCTTCGCGCAGGTGTAATGAGTCTATTTGAGGCAGTGCGAATAGAACTCAAGAGAGACACTTGCACAAATTCTGCGAAGTTGGAGTTGGTAGACTTGATTATTGCTCATGGAGGTGCCAGGGTGCGTGGGTGCCTTGGGAACAATGGTTGGGTCTTCATGAGACTTTACCTTGTAGCGAAAATCCAATTGACGAAGTGTTTGGATAGTATGTTGAGACACATTATGGAGGTGGTTGTGGACTTATGCAGATCAGAGGATCACATAGGCTAGAGGAAATGATTCACTAATGATGAGTAGTGTCGAGGTGATTGTTGGATGTGTGATACTTGTGCACTTGGATTATTTTGTGGACAGGTGACGAAGAATAAGAGAGGTTTACCGATGAATCTAGGCTCATACTTGACTTGGGAAGACTTTTCAATGCGAAGCATGGTGCCATGATGGGCACGTTTGCAACAACGATGGGGAATTCCTAGGCATCCTACAGTTCGTGGGATGGGTAAAGAGAGTGAATTTGGTCGGTCGCATGAGTGGTAGATGTGTTGTGATCTCCTTGAGATTTTCAACAACTAGGATGTGGGATGGTCTAGGTGCAATGATGGAGGAAGTGACATAAGCTTTTGCAACACAAAGATGATGAAGTTTGAAGGAAAACTTTGTTTTGGGGTGACATCGCAGCAAGGAGTGACAAGGAAGTTTTCTTGGTCATTTGTTGTATGGACGAGTTGATTTGCAGAGGAGAGGATATAAATTCAACTTAGAGGTGTTCCATCGTGTAGGTGATGAGATGGTTGGACTGGCTAGTCGCCTTATCTGGCACTTGAATGAGTTAGTGTGCAACAACATGATGAAGGGGTCAGACTTTGGAGAACAACAATTCGTTTGTGCAACACTTGGTTGTTCTGGAGGAACTTCTTCACGAAGTGGGACAAAGAACAATGACAAGTGTGATCTTGCCTTGGTGACTTTGGAGTCAAACATAGTGACAGGTTGCAGACATAAATGACTCTGTTTGGTTGCGAAGACATGAATTATCATGGATTGGATGCGAAGTTGGGATGATCACCCAGCTAGTTTGAGACATGAGGGGATCCAATGTGCAGAAAAATGGCTGAGTGGGGTGGAGTACGTTGGAGGAGGTCGCAACAATTTGACTTCTAGACATTTTTCAGTTCTGGTTGGGGTTGCGATTGCAGTGAGGAAAAGAATGATTGTCATGACAACAAAGGCATCTTGAGTTACATTGTGGATAGAGTTGGGGTGAAGCAAGTTGGGAGCACCACAACTTTGGACAATGATGAAAACTATGTGTTTTTGCAGATTGATCACAAGAGTTGGGGAATGTTGGGGTTTCCACAGTAAACGTCAAAATTCCATTAAGACAAAATTTGGGGTTTCCACTTTGGCGTGAAACTTAGGGTTTCCAACAACATGATATGGAGGCAGAAGTTTGGGAAGACTTATAGACAACAAATTTTGTGGATGTTGTCAAGGGCGGCAACAATTTTGAGTGGGGGAGTGTGTACCGACTCTGGTGATGAGCATGCACATCACCTCCTCATGCCCAAGACATACGAAGAATTTGGGGTTGCAAAACGAAGATTAGCACACCCCATTCTTATAGACTTTGGTGGGTCGATGTGTGGCACAAGTCATCTCGGATGAGTCGCGGGGACTTGCATTACAGACAAGGCAAGGTGAGCTAGATGCACGATGAGGATGAGTCTTGGGCTTGGGAAAGGCATGTCGAGTCTTCTAGGCTCACCAAGTGGACTTGAGCACCCAAGTATTCAACATACGTGATAGAGTGTGGAAGATGCCTTGGCTTGATGTGGGGCACCTAATGGACAAGCGCACCCCATGGAGACAAGTTGGCTTATTGTGGGGGTGCCCAGTGATAGGCACACCCCTTGGTGATGAATCGGCTTGACGACACTCTATGAATATGTGCGCGCCTTGGACGAGTTGTTTGGGAGTGGGCACCCGACGTGCCCAAGTGACTCAACGACATGGAGAGTTGGGAGTTGGCTTGACCTGCCCGCCCAAGAGTCACGTTGTTTCACCAACAATCGCGACGATTGGAGAAGTACAAAGGTGGGAGGTTGAAAGAGCCAAGGAAAATGAAGGGAGTCATACATATTTTGATAGAAGAAGGAAGTAGTATGCAGTTAGTTTCAACAAAGAGGAGGGCATGCTCCTCCCTAAGGGGGTGAGTCACACTGAGGTGACTCATGCCTCTTTGGGGAAGTTTGTAGCGACAGAGGATGGGGTGAGTTATGTTTGGAGGCAAGTTGGCTAGGGCGACTTTGTTTTGGATAGGTTGAGGTTGTGGTGATATTGAGGTGAGTGCTCCACAAGTCTGGGAAAGACTTGAGAAGATGGTTGAGCCAGACTTGGGGAACCCATGTGGCGGAGGATCCATGAGCAGTTGGTAATGAATTTCGGTGGGAGCTTTGCGGTGGAGTCTCCCCAGGAGTCAAGGGGAAGTGCAGGAAGGGCGCAGAGACTTGGCATGAGGTAGAGACGATCACAAAGATGTAGTGAAGGTTGCAAATGAAAGATGAACGAGTGGGCAAATTGTTTGGCACGATGGGTAGGTCTACGATGAGACAAGTCAAGATGCAGAACCGAGGAGTGCAAGTATTGTTGAGCTATATGCTCCATGTTCAATGTTTTGTTGTGACGAACTACAACTCATTTCTTTGTATGCTAATGAAGAAACAGGTGTTAGGCTGGTTTGGCCGCCCAACTATACATGTTGAATTGTCTATTGTGCATACTTTTGTTATTTGTTCAAACATGCTAAGTATAATAAACAAGATAACTGTATAATATTATGTACATTTTTTATATAACATTTAAAATTAATATTTAAGTGCTTTTTTAATTCAATTCAATTTTATAGTTTTATTAAAAAAAAATTAAATATAAAATTTATGATTTTTTTTTTAAATTTATAGAATGTTTATAATAAATTTTATATTTATTAAAAAAGTTATATAATGATACTAATATTAAAAATATATCATAATAACAAATTATTGAAAGTTATAATGGATATAGTAATAATATTAAATTAATGCATGCAATTATAATGGATATAATAATAACATTAAATTCTTTGTTTATGAAACAAAATTTATTTAGTTATCCCATTGTAAAATTTTTAATGAGCATAATAATAATATTAAATTAAATGTTACAATGTTAAATTAATGTATGGGATTCTTTATTTATGGAATAAAAGTTAATTAATTATAATGGAGAATGCTATGTCAAATTATTATTTTTAATGAAAAATTGTACAATTATATATGGGATTTTATTTATAAATATATATAAAGGAGCGTTATTTTTACAATAGAAAATATAAACAAATTATATAATTTGTTTATATATATATATATATATATATATATATATATATATATATATATATATATATATATGCAGGAGTATGAGCGTTGTTGATAAGGGAGAATTATAATATTGGATACTTGATTCAAGTGAAGTCATCCCAATGAACGTGGTAACTTCGTTTATAATGCAAATAAGGGTACGCACGTATCACAGAAAGAAACCTAATTCCCTCTTTTCCATCGAGATAAGTGCATTGTTGTGTTTTGAGCTCTCGCATCTAAAAACTATGTAGACGCATAGTTTATAAGAGAAGTCGAATATTGGATACTTTTATTATAAGTGTAGCCATCCCAATGCACGTGGCAACTTGGATTGGACTGCAAATAGCATACCAATCAAATCTTGTACTTACGATTTTTTTTTCGAAATTGAAGAAATTATATTATAAAATAAAAGTTGTAACTTAGTTAACACCACTGTTACAAATGTTATATGTCTAAAATTTTAAGCAACGATATGATACAAAATTTGTATATGTGTTTGATAAACTTTTAATAGTAATTTCTATTATCATAGATTTTATAAAAGATTCTTAGAATACTTATAAAAGTAAAATATAATTACTTATTGGTGTTCATTTTCATGAACCTTAGTAGTGACGGAAAAGAGGGAGGTTCTATTGCATTGAATATGATCCTTGTGACTTCAAAGCACCTTACTTATCTTTTGAAGATCCATGTGATTCATGAGAAAAGAAGCAAGATAGATTGATAGAGGTTCAAAGGACTAGATTCAATCCAGTAGTAGACAAACATATAACTAGGAAAATTGAGTTCCTGCCCACTAGACTAGAGACAATTTTCCAAACAAGATGTCTAAGACTTGTGTACCATGTATCCTTCAAGTTGTTAGACCACCCCTGAACTCTATTCTCACTACCAGGAGATAAATGAGCAAGATGGAAGATTCCAACCACACCAGAAAGACAAGCTCCAAATATAATCAACCAGGCAATTTGCCTCCCTTCCCACCTTACAACCGACACAAATTTCCAAACAAAAGTTTTGATTCTTGCATACTCTAAACTACAAAAAATGCAAGGCCTATAATAGACTTTATTATCGTTGCTAGAGATTAAAAGGGCCAACAAATAGGTTCCAACCACACTGGAAAGACAAGATCCAAATACAAATTGGAGAGAACTCAATATGAGAAAACATAGAGACAAAGTTCCTTGTTAGGGACCTAACCCCTCACGTAGGTAGAATAATATATTTCCATGTAATAAAGGTCAATTTTAATAAGACCCAACAATGAGGAAGAATAAGTCAAATGTAAGAAGACCTAATAGAAGATTCTGCTTCTAGAAGGATGTTCCTCTAGATTGTTCTTTTGATCAACATATTTAGTATAAATAGGAGTAGAGGGTATGAGAAGTTTTGTCTTGGATATTATTGTAATAGAGCTCTGCTATGCTGGAGGTTTCCCCCTCGAAGAGACAAGTGAACATTTCTCTCAGTAATCAAAGTGCTCTTTCTGGTGTTATTCTGGTATTATTGTGGTGTTGTTCTGGTTATCTCGTTGTTTATCTACCATTTCTAGCTAATTATTTGTGTTCTGCATACTATTTTATATCTGGAATATTATAAGTGGTATGAGAGCACCTTCCTCGACAAAAAATTGTGGGTTAAATTTTTTCATGTTAGAGATGTATTCCGACGTCTTTAAGCTACAAAGATCTGTCGTTACACGCATAAACCCATGGTCGGGGATTCATACACGTAGGAAATATAAGTGGTACTTAAGCGCACATTTGTTGGCCACCCTTGTAACTCCTATTGGTACCCCTTCGAGTGGTAGCGCATCAGAAAACACCTGTATACAGATCAACCTAGATCTCTTGAAGCCCTCCATAGATAAATTGATCGGAAGCCTGACTGCTATAGTCCCATCGAGAATAGCACTCGTGAAGATACTCTCTAGTATCTGGGTAGTCGGGTAGTATGGCTAAGGACACGGTCTAGCCTCCTTAGTTGGTACCCTGAGATATTGGGCCGAGTACTACTATTGGACCCCGCATGTATATCAGAGAGCTATAGCACAAGGAAACTCCTTGTCTATAGAACCCTTGAATACTCTAACCCTTAGGACGGAAACAAAAAACAGAACATACAAGATCTATTGCCGCACAACTATGTCTCTTGCATTCGGGTTGCGAAATTACTACACATTTCTTCTTGTTGGCACCATTATTTGAGACCTATCCCGTTGGATTTTTCTCTTTGCCCTTATCGTAGTCATACTTATCATTTTTCCGCAAATTTTTCTCTAGTGGACCCGACCCCCTTCCAACACCCTTATTTGGGCTTTACCCCATTGGATTCAACTCATCGCCCCGATCGTTGTGATACACTTCACCCATAATCGATTTTCTGTGTGGTCCCACCCGCCCCTTTTCGTGTTCCCTCTTCATCATTGCCCAGATATATAACTAAGACTTGGAATCTTGCTTCAACGCCTTGCACTCTAATTTCACAGAAACCCAACAAGAAGTGAGACAACTCAGTGCCAATATTGCCACCGTCAATAAAAACATGCATTCCTCCATCAACACCAAAATAGAGGACCTCAAAAAAGACCTTGCTACCCAACTTGAATCCGTCACTTCGATGATCTGCACCAAGCTGCATATCCCTGCAGATATTCCCTCATCTGACCCACCTTTGCAAATCGATGGTGAAACTTCCTCTCATTCCTAGAATTTTCAGCCCCATCACTTTCAGCGTGACCTACGCGTTCCACGGGTGGATGTGACCAAATTTGATGGCTCGAATCCCACTAGTTGGGTAACTCAAATGGAACATTATTTCTCTTTGTATGGTATTATAGATGAGTTGGCCAAACTTTGGTATGGTGTTCTCCATCTAGATCAAGAACGTTGGCAATGGTGGCAATGGAGAAAAAATACCCGCCAAGGGTATGTGGCCTGGACACACTTTGTGGCAGAGCTTTATGAACGTTTTGACATTGACACCAACCATTTAGGCAGTTTGACAAAGTTGAAACCATATGGCACAATGGAAGACTTTATAACCACTTTTGAGCGATTGGCTTTTCGTACAAAGGGCATGTTTGATGCTTTTTTCCGAGAATGTTTTATCAGTGGCCTCAAGGATGAGATTCGTGCGCATGTCCTCATGGCTCGGCCCCAGATTTGGGTGGACGCTACTAAAAGAGCTAAGGAAGAAAAATAGGTTGTCTCTTCTAAAATCCGAAAACCCTCCTTTATTCCTCGCACTAAATTAGTCACTCCCACTCCTCCTTCTACTCCACTAAAGATCCAGAAATTGACCAGGACCGAAATAGTTGAATGCCAACTCAAAGGCCTTTGTTATAATTGTGATGACAAATATTTTCCTGGGCACAAGTGTAAGGAACAAAAGATTTTTATGGCCATCTCGAAGGATGTTTCAAAAGATGATGTTGAGGCTCCCCTTGTGTCTGTGTCACCTGAACCCACTGACATGACCCTCCCTCACACCCTCCTGAAGTAGAACCAATCATTTCCCTAAATGCTCTCACTAGCTTCTCTGCTCCCCAAACTCTCAAGTTAATTGGTTACATTAAGCATAGGAACGTCATCATTCTTTTTGGTAGGGGAAGAACCCATAATTTTATTCATCGCTGCATTGCCCAAGAAACTAATTGCTATATTCGTGCCATCAATAATTTTCAAATCATGATTTCCAATGGCGGGTCCATGAAATGTGGAGGGTGTTGTGAAAATGTGCATCTCCAAATTGGTGAGTACCACATGAAATCTCATATGTTTTCTATTGACATGGGTGGTTGTGACATTGTGTTGGGTGAAGAATGGCTAGGAACTTTGGGTCCCATTCTCATGGATTTTAAGGAATTAACCATGCAATTCGACCAGGTGGGCCAGCAGTATAAGTTCCAAGGAATCACCATTGGTTCCCCATAGATCATCAGTTCCCATAGCATGGAAAAGTTGCTCAAAAAAGGTCATTCTGGCATTATTTCCCAACTCCATGCCATACAAGCCAATGAGACACCCTCTGTGTCGCAGGACCTCCAATCCATCCTCTTTAAACATCAAGTGGTTTTTTCCACTCCCCATGGACTCACTCCTTCCCATGGTGTTCATGATCATTCCATTCCCCTTGTCCCAGGAATCCTTCCTCCCAATATCCATCCATATCATCATCCCTTTTCTCAAAAACATAAAATTGAGAAAATTGTTCAAGAATTTCTCAAAGCATGTGTTATCCTCCCTAGTACGAGACCCTACTCTTCTGATGTGGTCATGGTCCTTAAGAAAGAAGGTTCTTGGCGCATGCTTACTGACTTTCTCACCCTCAAGAAACTCACCATTAAAGACAAATTTTCCATTCCCGTCATTGATGACCTCTTAGATGAATTGAGTGGTGCCGAGTTCTTTACTAAACTTGTTCTTTGTTCTGGCTACACCAGATATGTATGAACGAGGCAAACATTCCTAAGACTGCATTTAGAACTCATGAGGGCCACTATGATTTTTTGGTCATGCCCTTTGGCTTGTGTAATGCTCCCTCCACCTTCCAAAGCCTCATGAATCATGTCTTCCGTTCTTTTCTTCGTCATTTTGTCTTAATTTTATTTGATGATATCCTCATCTATAGTAAAACCTCGACATCCCATCTTTCTCATGTGGATCGTGTTCTCCATCTACTCTCTCAGCACCAATGTTTCCTCAAACAATCTAAATGTTCTTTTGGTGCCTCAAAAGTCAAGTACATGGGTCATCTTGTTGGTAAGGACGGTGTCAGGGTGGATCCTAAAAAGATTGAATCTATGCAAGATTGGCCTCACCCAAAGACTCTCAAAAGCTTGCATGGATTTCTAGGTTTAACATGTTATTATTTCAAGTTTGTTAAGAATGATAGAAAGATTGCAACACCTCTCACTACTCTCCTTAAAAAGAAATATTTCACTTGGAATCCAGTAGCTCCTCGGGATTTTCAAACCTTGAAGATGGTCATGTGCACCACTGCAGTCTTGGCCCTTCCTGATTTCACAAATACCTTTGTCCTAGAATGTGATGCTTTCGGGAAAGGAATTGGCATCATCCTTATGCAAGAGGGTCGTCCTTTGGCCTTTACCAACAAACAACTGTCAGAGAGACATTTGGGAAAATCAATCTATGAAAAGGAAATGTTGGCTATTCTGCATGCCATGGATCTTTGGCACTCTTATCTATTGGGAAAATGTTTCCAAATTAAGACATATCATCAAAGCCTCAAGTATTTTCTGGAACAACGCCTTTGCTCCCTAGAGAAAAAAAATGGGTGATTAAACTCTTTGGATATGATTATGAGATCATTTACAAGAAAGGAAAAGATAATGTGGTTGTTGATGTACTCTCCAGAAAATATGAAGATGAAGGGTCCCTTTTTTCTCTCTCTTTCATTGTACTAGATTGTCTCCAAGTTGTTCGCTAGGGATGGCTACACAATCCCCAAAGTTCACATCTGATACAACAATTGTAGGCCAATTCTCCAGTCTCCCCAGGGTACTCTTGGCTCAATGATGAGCTTCAATACAAAGGCCATTTGTATTTAAGTAAAGAGTCAAAAATTAAATCCATGGTACTTTCTAAGCTTCATGCTACACCCACCGTTGGGCACTTAGGGTTTACCAAAACCTATGACCGGGACAAACATTCTTTTTTCCGGGATGGTATGAAACAGGACATTCACAATTTTGTGGCTAAATGTGATGTTTTTCAATGCAACAAGGGAGAAACAATCAAATCTCCTAGCACACTACAACCACTTCCGATTCCACCTGCTATTTGTCGAGATATCTCTATGGATTTTATTGTAGGCTTACCTAAATCGAGAAATAAATCAGTCATCATGTTGGTAGTTGATCATCTTTCCAAGTATGCTCATTTCTGTGCTCTTCAACACCCATTTAAAACCTCCATTGTGGCTCAACTTTTCATGAATCAGGTCTTCAAGATTCATGGCATGCCTCATTCTATTGTTGTTGATCACGACCCAACTTTCACCAACAATTTTTGGCAAGAACTATTCAAGATACAAGGCACCCAATTGCATATTAGCACAACTTACCATCCCCAAAATCATGGTCAAACTGAAGTTGTCAACAAGTGTTTGGAAACATATTTGAGGTGTTTTGCATCAGAAATGAAAAATCAGTGGGCTCAATGGTTACCACTAGCCGAATGGTGATACAACACTTCTTACCATACAACTAACTGCATGACTCCTTTTGAAGCAGTATATGGAAAAAATCTACCTGCAGTTTTCTCATACTTTCCAGGTGTCTCGAAGGTCCAGGTGGTTGACCAAATGATTATTGTTCAAGAGGCTATTCTCCATACCCTCAAAGAGAATTTGGTCATGGCTCAAAATCACATGAAGCAACAAGCAGATCAAGGTCGCTCTGAACGTCGATTTGCAAAAGGGGATCAAGTGTTTCTTCGACTGCAATCTTACAAGAAAAATTCCATCAAGGCTGACTATTGTCAGAAATTGACACCCAAATTTTATGGTCCTTATACCGTTCTCAAGCGTGTGGGACAGGTGGCCTATTAGTTAGCGTTGCCCAGTAATTCTAATATCCATATTGTTTTTCATGTTTCGTGCTTAAAGAAGGTGATTGGAACTAAATGCCAAACTCAAGCCAATCTTCCTGAGTTGGACGAAGAAGGCTCTGTTTGGCTACAACCACAAGCCATTTTGGACCAGCGTGAACATCGTCTGCATCAACGAATGATCAAGGAAGTGTTAGTCCAGTGGAAAGATACAACTCCAGCAGATGGCACTTGGGAACTAACTACCATTCTGCAACAATTTCTTCATCTCAAGCCTTGAGGACAAGGCTATTTTTAAGGGGTAGGACATGTTAGGGACCTAACCTCTCACATAGGTAGAATAATATATTTTCATGTAATAAAGGTCAATATTAATAAGGCCTAGCAATAAGGAAGAATAATTCAAATATAAGAAGACCTAATATAAGCCTTCGCTTCTAGAAAGATCTTCCTCTAGATTGTTCTTTTGATAGACATATTTAGTATAAATAGAAGTAGAGGGTATGAGAAGTTTTGTCTTGGATATTATTGTAATAGATCTCTGCTTTGCTGGAGGTTTCCCCCTCGAAGAGGCAAGTGAACATTGCTCTCAGTAATCAAAGTTCTCTTTTTGGTGTTATTCTGGTATTATTTTGGTATTAATGTGGTGTTGTTTTGGTTATCTCGTTGTTTATCTGCCATTTCTAGCTAATTTTTTTTTGTTCTGCATACTATTTTATATATGGAATATTACATTCCTCCTAGGAAACCTCTAGAATGGAAGTTCACCAAGCCTGGTAAATGAAACAACATGGGTGTTATCACCGAAAATCATCTGCAACATTTCACACAAATTGTTGAAGAAAAACATCAATGGCAACAACAATTAGTCCACCTACAACACTAAAATTCATCCAAAAGGAATTTTTTTATGTAATTGGGTTCAAAAAATCAGAATGCGCGGAATCACCAAAGAGAGTGCGCGCAGAGTGCATAGGCCAACACAGGCCTCTGCGTGCACTAGGCGCAAAATGTGTGACTCTGTACGAGAAAAGTTGCACACTTATATGAACGACACATTTATGGATCTTGTCAGCCCCTCAACCACTTATGGTCCGACCCCCAACATGATTTGACACTCATATATGAGCAAAATCTAGCTTGGGGGTTGGTCAAGGACTAGAGGGTGCCCTAAAAGGCCCCTTGTTCACACTATGAACCAATTACATTTTTCCATGTATGAATGCTATAAATAAGAGCTATGGGTGTGCTAAGAAACCAAGATCTTCAAGGTATTGTTATGCTGCAAGAATTAATCCTTGAGAATCCTCTTTTCTCTTTGAAGCCTTCAAGCACCATTGCAATAGGCCATTCCACTCACCTCTTGAGGGAATAAGCATTGTTTTTCTTCATTTTTCATTTCTTCCATTGTAAGGAGTGAAGAACTCTCAATTAGGGAACTCAAGATCCATCCCAAGGAGGAAGAGGGGACTCATTAGTCTCTGACTTTCTCTACGGTGTTTTTCCTACTAATCTATTGATCCATTGGTAGCATTACGTTGGTCATTGTTTGATTTTCATGGTTCTAAGTTTCTCAAGCTTTCTAACATTTATTTCTTAGTTGTTTTAGTTTTATTTCTTTGTTTACATATGTGTTTGGTTTATCTAACCCACTCACAAAAAAATTGTCATGTCTAGTAGGCTCACTTAGACATGCAAGTGTTGTTGTTTTTCTCACCCAAGTGACAAAACCAACACAACAGATTGGCGACCATACTAGGGATCGGTATGAAATTCATCCCTATTTGAGCCTTGAGAGCACTTCATTTTGATTGTATTGTCTTGCAGGTACCAAAACCGGCCTAGCCCAACCTGCCAAAGTCAAAATTCTAAGCTGAGGAAGGAGTATTTCACTTGGAAATTTTTCCCTTGACGCGTGACATGAAGTGCATGGTTTTTCCTTCCCACAGATGCGCACTGTGCGTGAAACGAGCCTCATTACTCTATGAATTGTGCACCCTTTGCATGCCTATCAGAACTGTAACTCGTGCATATGTCCAGTTTTTTCAAAATTGTAAGGGTTTTTATGCACTTTGTAAAGAAACTACACTCCACTTAAAATACTTTCCCATATAAAAGATTAGCTAACATAGGCACTTAGGGGTTAAAAAGAATCACTATTCTCCTCTTTTTCTTTGTTGCCACATGGATGGCTTATTTGGCTTGTAAAATTTTAAGTTGAAGTTATTGATTTCATACACAAATCACTTAAATTGGGACTAGAAGTTAACTTTGACCCTCAAGTATGCTCTTCCCCCACACCCTAGTGTGATCTCAGGAATCAGAAAGGTGGTTAAAGGGAAATTCCATCTCCCTTAAAAAATCTTTAGGAGACGAAAAAGACCCCCTATGGTTCCTCTTAGGTTTTTGAAACCATCTTAAAGCTTTGTAAGGGCCCATACATGCCCACATGTTAGAAATCTTAGGATAGTTTCTTAAAAATGATTTCTTAGTTTAGATCACAATCTAGGGAAGTTTAAATATCAAAGTAACGGGCCCACACATGCCCAGATGTCTACAATCTAGGATAGTTTCAAATATTTATTAGTATAGAAAACATTTAGGGCTTTAAAGATTCCGCAAGGTTGTACCAAAGACACTTTGTAAGCTAGGTAAAGAAGATTTGTAAGGACCACAGGAAGTCCACATGCTGCAATCTCACACTTAACATATTAAAATATTTTCACACTTGTCACTTTCTTGCACAGAATGCCACTCCTCACACACATAATTTCTATTTGAATAGTGGAGCTCGAAGTAGGTTTTCTCCAAAAGAATTCTAAAAGCTCTGATTACTTCTTTGGAAATTATCCACACCCATTAATTCAAATGAGGTTGGTCAGTGACCCCAATCTCTCAGCCCACCATATCTAAATTTTTTCTAAAAACACTCTAAGTTTTCCTCCATAGGAGGTGCCAAAAGAAATTTTTAGTCTAGGTAGGATTTCAGGGGTAGGAATCCAAATAACCCCCCATTATAAGGTTCTCACATTTTCAAACAATGGAAGTTGAGAAACAAGGAACTTTCAAATCATCCAAGTTAAGTGTTCCTACACAATAAGGCTGGGAGATACCCGTGAAGGGTCGAAGGCCGAGGTCTAGTTTTTCTCCACATCCCTCCTTGAGTCACCCAACTCTTGTGAGGGAATCCATCCCGTGACCCATTTTTGAGGCCGAAAATCTAAATGTTTGATTTTGACCGAGGTACCTAGTGGCCAAAACTTAGGACATCTACCCAGGTGAAAATTTTGAGCTACAATCGTGCCTTGATTAGATTTTGTGTGGCTATTGGGAAATATTGCCAACTCTTTCAGGATATGCACCCTCTACCCCTCATTATAACTGATTACTTCAACCTTCACTAGTTCCTCTCCCAGTGGCTTCAAACCCCATTGTTGAGTGCTATTGGAATACCCAGTGCTATTTGAGAGTAAGGATGATACGTCTTTTATGACACAAGCATTTGTTTTTATTTCCCCCCCATGTGGACAAAAATCCACCTATCCACATGCTTGTTTATTTTACAGTTGATTTATGTATGATGCTCATTTGATTAAATGCAATTATGAGTTATACTATATTTTCAAGGTCCAACATATACAAATCTCTTATTCATTTATTTTTCTCTTGTCACCATTTGATAACATCCAATTTTGCTAGTCGGAAACCATAGGGGAATCACATAATCCCCGTCATTCTAAACTCTTGCAGAATATCCCTCCTATTCTAGGAGGAGTCCGTAGTCTTTCCAACTCACCGGCTCAACCATCTCACACCCTCGTGAGTGCTACTATTTTTGGATCAACTTTATTTGGTTCCACTTTTCTTAGGTCCAATTCCCAAGGTCATCCATCCATTAGTTCTCCTTCACAAGAAGGCGAGGGTCAAACTTCTTCTCAAGGGAGAAGTACAACCCCACTGAATCTCTCTCAAGGGACAGGTCCACTACCTTCTCACACAATGGTTGGAACTAATCCTCCACCAAATCTCCCTATGACATACTTGGCATCACTGAACATTCATGATTTGACCAAACTCATGAATGATCCCATTTTATATGACCCCACATGGCCCAATATGTCTACTAAACTACCTTCAGATATTCCAAAGTTTGAAGGAAAACCCGGGGAAGATCCCACCAACCATGTTATGACCTTCCATTTATGGTTCTATTCAAACAACATCATGGATGATTCCATCTGCTTGAGGTTATTTCAAAGAACTCTCACAGGCCAATCAACCAAATGGTATGTGGACGAAAAATCAAGGTCCCATGTGACCTTTGAATCATTGGCCAAGGCTTTTTTGTCCTTTTTCCAACTACCAATTCATCACGATACTAGCTTGGAACTTCTCTATCATTTCAAACAAACCAATGCTATCCATATAGCTTGCCACATCCATGAATGGCGTCGACGACGTAGTTTGTGTAAAGCAAAAACCACCAAAGAAAAACATCTTGATTGGTT
The DNA here is from genome assembly GCA_009831015.1 of Picea engelmannii. Taxonomy (NCBI): domain Eukaryota; kingdom Viridiplantae; phylum Streptophyta; class Pinopsida; order Pinales; family Pinaceae; genus Picea; species Picea engelmannii. The sequence goes on along the minus strand of ML779235.1, from coordinate 217,630 downwards.
TCTCAAATCACTTGTCTCTGTTATTGCCAAGGATGTAGCATCCACTTTTCCTCAGTCAGAAGAGGAGGCTATCATCAAGGCCCAAAAATTTGACCTCATCTATGCTCAGTTAGGTTACCTATACACAATATTTCCTAACGCACCCAGGCCCATACCATTTGGCCAGGACAAACCTAGGATGTCCCACACTGTGGATGGGTTGATTGGTTCTATGAACCATCTCAACCCTTACGACCACCCGTCACCTGCCTATGGGGCACATACATATCCACAACCATATGGAGGGATGTCTTATTACCCTGTTCCAACTCACCAACAATCATATCCTGTTGCGACCCCTCCACCAATGGGTGGACCCTCACCGATACCCATGATGTGGCTAACCTCTCAACCAAGTACAGGTTCACCTTCTACCTCTGTATACAACCTTAGCAATAGTGGAAGTGATTCAACTTGTTACATTCCATATGGATCATCTCCACAAAAAAATCCATATTTTCCATTTCCTGGCCCTCCACAACCGGTTGCTCCTCCACCAGGAAAACCACATGCCGACGTTGACTTTGTTCAACCCTCTCCCATTCACCAAATTCAGAATTTTGAACAATTGAATATGGAAAATCCAGCCCATCCACCAAATAATGCTAACAAGAAAGGGAAAAACTAAAACAATAACAACTTGGGACCAGGAGGAAATAACTCCAAACAAAACAATCCCGCTGGGGAAACTAAAATTAGGGCAACCAAAACCCCCAAGGGGGAAACAATAACAATCAACCATGATAAGGGAAAAACAATAACCTCTGAACTAACTTCCCTTGCGCTCTCTATGGTGAGTATGGACATTATACTCACCATTGCCCCCAAATTTTTGACTTCAAACGGATGAAAGAATCCATGAATGCCAAACGTCCTCCGATGCCATTTTCCCCTCAGTAGGCCCCACGATAGTATTTGCAACAACCACCTCTAGTTGTTTTGAAAAACCCCATCCCACACCAAGGTGTGATGAATACCCAATAGGAGGTACACCTTGCTCCACCCCAAATGGGGCAGTATCAAAACCCATCTCCCAATCAACCTGGAAATTTGGTCGATCGCAACATCCTCCTTACCAGCGAAGAAGAGATTCTTCTGCAAAAACGCGATCACCAATATGATGTTCCCCCTGAATCTACCCCAACCACCTCAAAAGCAGATCCAGCTACGATTAGACAACCATTGATGATTCTCTGCCATAACACTGAACCAAACCATTGTATACCCCGTATGCCATTACGAAGGAATGTAAATAACTCTCATTCTAGGGTAGCCCATAACTATAGTTTGGTCGATGACTTAGCACAATATTCTGCAACCATGTCTGTATTGGAGGTCCTCCAAACCTGTCCAACTCAATGGAAATCCTTTCTTTCCACCTTGGGGGTAGTCGACCCAGCTGATACTAGACTCATCACTTTTGATCTAGATAGCGGAGAACCACGCCTCCCCGCCCTGGTAGATTTTTAGATACCATTTAAGATCCAAAATATCACAGTTCATCGATGCATCATCGATGAAGGTACATCCACATGCATCATGTCCAAAGTAGTTTGGTAGAAACTTGGCTCACCTGAGCTAGTATCATCTTCCATCACCCTGAGAGCTTATGACGGTTGACTATCATCCCCTTAAGGGCTCTTCCAAAATATCCCTATAGAACATGGGGGAAAAACCAACCTCATTGATATAGAATTTATCGATGCCCTACTTGATTACAATATATTGTTTCGATGTAGCTACAGGTATGATATCAAGGCGATATCCTCTTCTATGTTTCGAATGATGATGTTCCCCCAAAACAGGAAAATCCTCACCATCGACCAAATTACACATTACAAGCCTAATCACTCCACCAACATTGATAACATTCTCCCCCTTTTCTGCACCAGCTCAGATTCTATTTCGATCATCAACATGGGTCCCAAATTTTCAAGGACCCATCCTTGTTGGGGGCATATCATGGAGCACCACCTCTCCTACACCCTTCAAAAAATGGGTGTGTAGTATCTTCTAATGGAACAAATATCGAAGACAATACTCCTTCCATCGTGCCCCCTCCCCACATCGAAGTTCCACTAGTTGGAGAACTATTACCTTAGGATTTCCCTAAGAACCCCACTACACCACTGATCCCAAATTCGTCCCCCTTTGAGGGGAAAATCCCAGTTTGAGAGTGTTGGCACAGGGGCAGACCCTCACTCCAAGAGCACACCAATAATCCCTAGCCACTAGCCCTTTCAGAAACACCTGCGAAGCAAATGCAGTCTCAGCTAAAGCAACTATGAGGGGGTTGCAAGACAGAGATGTCTACAACTAGGGGAATATCAAGTGGATCTAATACAACAACAAGGCAACATTTATATATCCCTCACCAAGATGGATCTAACCTTCACAGTTATATATCTGATCTAATTACAATAATGCAAATAACAATATAACAATGACAGAGATCAAATCATCAATCACACACACAACACAAGATGTACGTGGTTCACCCTCTCTCTAGGGATACGTCCATAGAACTATTCTTATGATTTATTAAGGTAAAACATACAGTTCTTGTCTGCGCTCTCAGCCAGCAGATCATCTTTCTTCTCTCTCTTTCTCTCCCTTTCCTGCGCACCCAGCTGGAAGAATCGACCTTTGCACACAACTGAAGATCTTACAATACCAGAAGACTCTCTCACTTAACACTTCTCTCTCTCAATACAATAATATCTCACCACAACAATAGAGGTAGATCAACAACAATATCGTACCAACCCAAAACACCAACCCAACCTAGGCCCTTTAGACCTCTATTTATACATTAAAATCATTCACCGATAGCCCTAGGCTAAAACCTAGGTTCCAAAACCCTAGATACCAAAACACTAGGTGTTTAAAACCCTAGGTCAACTTGACTCGCTTTTTCCGGGCTTCGCCAACCTGTCTTTCCTTCCTTCTCGCGCGGTGCTCCAAAGCATCCAATGGTGGCTTTTTCCACTTGCTGATTTTTCCTCGATCCCTCTTTATTGTTGATCTGTCATCCTTGATCTCCTCGTCTAACGACTTGCATTTCTGTACTTCGCTCCATCTTTTCTTCTCTTTTGCTCACTTCAACCCAGTGACAGTCATTGTGTCTTCCACAAAGCTTGCTTTTCACCTTTTCTTCCTTGTTCTTTGCTTCCTTCCATAACCAAGGGCCAACAGGCCCCCAACACTCACCTGTGACTCGTCCCGAGGCACTTCAGATCTGATCCTTCTGTTTTACTTCGACTTTGGATTGCGCAGGGAAGCCTTTTCTTTTTTCTCTATGCCTCCTTCCCATCCTTGTGCAGACTATCTTTTCTCTGTCTGGTACCCAGTTTCAACTGCACCTAGTACCTAGACCCTTTTCGTCTTGCTTTTACTAAGGTTTGCGAGGCAGTTGGATGTCGTAGTACAAATTCAATTGACTCCCATTCACTAACCCTTCCTTCCACTGTCCATTCAATGTCTTCAACTGCGCAACTCCCCCTTTGGTAACATAGGTAATTTCATATGGTCCAAGCCAATGCATCCTTAACTTCCCTGGATGTTTTGTAAACTTATTGTCATACATCAATACTAAATCACCCTGCTTGAATGCCTTCTTCTTGATGTGCCTGTCATGATAGGCCTTCTCTCGTTCCTTCTAAACCTATTGATGGAATCTTGCAATAAATCTGTCTTCTTCCAGTTCAACCAACTGTGCAAGCCTCTCGCGAACAACGCCAGTATCATCCATGTCTGTAAATGCAGAAATTCTTAATCTTGGCACCAAGTATTCCATCAGGACAACAACTTCAAGACCATAAACGAACTTGAAAGGGGTATGCATTGTTAATTTCTTGCAAGTGGTTTTGTAGTCTCATAGTACTATAGGTACTCTTAAATTCCAACCATCCCTGTTCACACTGCAAATCTTTGTCAGTGCGGTCTCCAATATCTTGTTGAATGCTTCAATTGTTCCATTTTCTTGTGGATGGTAAGGTGTACTCTTTTGATGGTGGACTGCAAATTCTTTAGTCAGGGCTTCAACTGTCTTATTGATGAAGTGTGTGCCTTGATCACTCATAAGGGTTTTGGGGCATCCAAACCTAGTTATTATGTCATCAAATATAAAACGTGCAGTTGTAGTTTCACTACAGTCCTTTACTGCTCTTGCTTCATCCCCTCTAGTTAGGTATTCCGTCGCAGTAATTATGTACCATGCTCCTGTGCACTTTCCTGGTGGGTTTATAGGTCCCACGAAGTCAATCGCCCACTTTTCAAATTCTTGTAGGGTCATTTGTGGTGCTAATGTCATTTCATCTCTTCAGGATGGTTTTCCAACTCTCTGGCATACATCACATGCTCTGGTACAATCTTTAGCATCTATGTGTAAGGTAGGCCACCAAAGGCTAGCTCTCAGAACCTTCTGCGTAGTTTCTCTCCCTTCGTAATGTCCTCCTACGATGCCTTCATGAGCTTTTGTGAGGATCAGTGGTCGCTCTGTCTCCATAACACACCTCCCTAATATCTCATTGGGTCCTATCTTGTATAGCTGACCAACTATCAGTGAAAAGTTTGCAGAGCGTACCACTAATTGTTTCATCTGGGGAATTGTATACTCACTAGGTTCCATTCCTGTCAACAGGAACTGGAATATGTCTGTGAAGTGGTCATCAATATTTATAATGGTGAGAAGTTGTGCATCCGACAGTGTATCCTCCAAACTGTTGGGTTCTTCACCATGTTCCAACCTTGACAAGTGGTCAGGGCCCTTGTTCATTCTTCCTGTCTTAACTATGATCTCAAAATGATATTCTTGAAACAGTAGAATCCGTCTGCATATTCTCCCCCCAACACTCGCTTGTTGACTAGGTACTTCAACATAGAGTGATATGTGAACATTTTAAAGTGTCCTCCCAACAAGTAGTGGCGGAATTTCTGCAACACGTACACCATGGCTAATCCTTCTCTCTTGGTAGTGATGTAATTAACTTCGGCTGTAGATAGCTTCCTGCTAAAAAAAGATAATGGATGGTCGATATCCCCTTCTCCAATTTTTGCCAATACTTCTCCTAAGGCAATAGAATACGCATCAACATGCACATGAAACTCCTTGCTCCAATATGGAAATACCAGAATGGGCACAGTCACCATCTTCTATTTTAGTGTGTCGAAGCTCTGTTGGCATTCGTCTATCCAACTAAACTGACAATATTTCTTCAAAAACTTCTCCATCAGTGCTATGATCTGAGCATAGCCTTTAGTGAATTTCCTATAATAGCCAGTATGTCCTAGCGTAGTGCGCAATTGTTTGACTGAAGTAGGAGGCGACAAATCAACTATGATGGTGATTTTAGAGGGATCTACCAGTAATCCTTTCTTGCATACAATATGACATAATAGCACTCCAAATGGTGAGAAGAAGATGCACTTATTCAGATTTAAAGCAATTTGAAGCTGCCTGCATTTATCCAACATTAGCCTTAGACATTCAATATGGTTTTTCAATAAACTAAACACAGTCCAGTCATCAAAATATGCTTCTAAAAATTTATGCAAAAACTCTTTGAATTCTTCGACCACCACCCTGGAAAAGATGGATGGGGCATTCTTCATTCCAAATGGAATCACTGTATATTGGTAGGATCCCCATTCTGTGGAAAACGTGGTCTTGTGGCAATCCTTCTTGGTAATCTGGATCTGATGGTATCCTAAAAATCCATCTATAAAATAATATATCTCCTGGCCTCCCACATTGTCTAATACTTCATCAGTGAATGGTGTAGGGAAGGGGTCATGCAGAAAGGCATCATTCAACTTTATGATATCTACGCAGATCCTAATCTCACCTGTCTTCTTGTCTTGTACCACCATAGTGTCGTTCCACTCCGACTCTTCGACATGTTCAATAATCCTTGCTTCCAGTATTATGTCGAGCTCAATTTTCAGTTTCTCCTTATATTTTGGGTTCAATCTGTAGGGTATTTTCTTGACTGGCTTTGCACCTGGTTTCAAAGGTATCCTCATATCTCCCATAGGACCTTTGATACCTTTCATATCAGTGAACTTGGTCGGAAACAAGTCATGATATTCGTGCAACAACTCTGTAATCTTGTCAATGGTTGCAACATCCCAGTAATATCTGACATTGGCAAGATTTGGTGTCTTCTCTATCCCAATATTGACTTTTTTAATCTTGATTGGCTGACCAATAAATGGTATCTCAACTCCTGGTCCTTCCAAATATCTTTGGCCTTCTGTTTCAGTGATGTTGACCTTCCCGGGATCATCATCGTCGACATTGATGTTGTAGCAACTCTGGAATTTTTGGAGAGGCGCAGTCCATTCGTCCTCTTCTTGTTTCATAGGGAGGCTAGATGCCTCTTCGAATACCTTATGTCTCACAATCTGTAATGCTTGGTATATTGAAGGATATTAACTTTCAAATAAAAATGTGGTTACAAAATTCTGAATCATACCTTCCCAGTCTGCAGTTATGAGGCATAGCTCCACTTGAAGGTACCAGTTGATAGGGATGTTTCCAGCGTGTTAATGAATATGTGCACCCATTGTTCTTGGGGAATGTCACTCCAAGCCTATTTGCAGCTCCGCACATGGTATTTTGGGCCGCTTCGACTTGTGTACCTTGCTTCGCATCCTTCTACTTGTGCTGAGAACTGCACTGTCATCAAAGTTTGACATTGTACCCAGTCTGTAATATTGCTTTTGTGGGTTCCCCACCATCTTGCCGGTGTGGCTTTCAGGGCCTCATTCATTGCCAACAACCTCTTTTGTGTTGGTACACTTGCTTCAAAATTTGATAGGAAGGCTTCTAAAGGGTTCAGACCATCGAATGTGGGTAAGTTACTTACTGTTGTGTCGATCCAATGAACTTCTCTGGTTAATATAACACATATTCTAGTAGATACTTTGTACATCATGTTATACTAGTTCTCCAATGCTTCTTATGAATATGATGAAGACACATTGTCACTTCACCAGCTCAGATTCCCATTGGCTGTAGGGTTGATGTACTCCTGCTGTCTGGCTATCAGTTTGTATATGTTTTCCAGTTCGTATGCGTGGTCTTCTTCTCTGATGGGATCTGTATATCACAGACCCGCATCTGGATCTAAGGGTGCAATGACCCAAATTCCATCTCTTTCAAATGTCATACATCTTTTCTTAAAATCAACCACTATGGAGTTATCGAAGGCCCAATCAATTCCTAACAGTGCAGGGTAAGGGAAACTATCATCAACAATTTCAATTACCTCAAAATATGTGAATGTTCTTACTCCATCGATATCCATAGGGACATGTTCCAATCTTCCAAAGGGGTTGACAACTTGCTGGTTAGCCATCCTAAGCCTGATAGGGGAGTAGATCAACTTCAGTTTCCCCATCAGTGCCCAAGTTTTCTTCGTCATGACATTGACCTCCGACCCTAAGTCGAGGACCACATAGTCTATATCATACTCTCCTATTTGAGAATTCAAGTGTAATTCTTTATTTGTCCTTCTCCTTTTTCCAATTTGATGTACTGCCCTATTCAGTAAGGGGTCTATCTTTCCTAGTTCATACTGTCTGATTAATTTCTATAGCTCTTGTACAACGCCTTTATCCTGAATCAACTTAACACAGGTGCATACAAATTCCATGAGATTGCTTACCTCTTTTCCCTCTTGTGGTGAAGCAGAATGATCAAATGCCTAAGGCATTCCATATTCTTTTATTTCTGGCTGTATTGTTGATGAGGAACCTTGATCTGCTTTAAACTCTTGTCTTTCTTCCTCAAAGATTTGTCTTTCTTTATTTGCATCAAAATTTCGGGTCTTCTCTATAGCCTTCCTGATACCCGAGTCTTATGCAATCTTTCCTTGAGTCATTCTATCCTCTCCTGTAGCAGCGCCTCCTTGAGTGATAAAAATGAATTTAGGGCCTTCCCTGTGGGGCTCAGCATATATCAATTGCACTTGTGGATTTTTTTGAGGTCCTCGTCTTTCCTGTAGCTTAGCTAGCAGCATAGGGCAATCTTCTATAACATGGTCGAATGAGCTACAATAGATGCATGTAGTGCAAGGATTCTGACAATCCCTTACCAAGTGTCCTGGTTGTGGACAGTTGTAACAGATGATCTACCCTCAGCCTCAGCCCGTTCCTCCTCCTCGTCCTCTTTATCCACCACGAGGATTGAAATTTCCTCTTCCTAGGGAGTTATACTACATAGTGTTTCATTCTTGTTGTACTTCACCTTGGATCTTGTATATGTCCCTTGATCTTTCATGTACAAGGCCATAGGCCCTACAATCCCTATCGTCATGCCCCACAGACTTATAGAATGTGAAATATAAATTTGTGGGAGTCTGAACATACTTTTTCATGTAATAGCACTCACCTACGCGATGCCTATTTCTGCATACTTCACACCAGGGCAGGTTGACTTGCTTCAAGGGGATCAGTGCTCTTGAGGCCAAATATTCATGGAATAAAGGGAAATGTTCCTTATCATGGCCTTCTAATCTACATCTTACACACTATATATCTTCTCTTTTGTCCTTTCCCTTATCCTTATTCATATCGCCGACCTGTAGAGACAAACTAGTCAACTGGCTCAATATCTGGCTCATACCTGAGATGGATTCTCCCATAGGGGCTTATTCAAGCTTCATAGCAATTTCCAATGCTTCCGCCTATGAAGAAATCTTCTGCTGCATCAAGGGAACTCTGATGTGTGGTAAAATGGCATTGATGAACCATTCTTTATTCTGTTCATCCAAGATCTTAATAGTTAATTGGCCTGTCAAGGTCTTGAACCTTTGATCAAACTCCCAAACAGACTCGGCTACTTTCTTCTTGATCTCCTTCAGTTCTGTAATACATTGAGACTCTGACTTAGGTTTCTTGAACTCTTCAATCAATGCATTCTTGATCTCTCCCAATGGCTTAGGTTGCGCAAGTCCTTGGACAAGCTTCATGTACCAACTCAATGCGTGATCCCTTAGGGTAGTGTTGAACTGGGTCCTTTTAACAACTTCATCGGTGACATTTTTAATATTCCATACGACGTCGCACATAAACCAATGCTGATCAAGATCTTCATATCCATCTCCCCTAAAGATAGGGATCCTCATCTCATATTCCATAGAGATACCTAGGTTTTCTTTTTGAGTAGATGCTAAGCTACTAGCAATAGTACTATGAGGACTCTAGTGATTCTGATTATTTTGATTACCTAGTGCTGCTGAAATAACAGGAAGATTAATAGTACTTACAAATAAAAGGAAGATTAATAGTACTTACTTCAATAGTTTGTGCAGTTCCTAAAGTTTCGGGCTCGTCTTGGCGAGGTTCTTTGGCTTCTCCTTCCTCTGTCCTAGTGGGTTCTGAATGTTCTCTGTCTGTCACACTTGCCTCTTCTCCACTGTAGAAACCCTCTTTCATGTAGTTTTGTTTAAGTAGGTTCTCAAGGTGAACCCCTCTGAATACTCTCCCACTGCGCATATGTCTAGCTTCTGTATCACTTTCACTGTATGAATTCTTGAACATTAGCCTTTTTCAGATCCAACCAATCTATTGTATCTTCAATATGTTCTTCTCATGCAACAACATCTTGAGTCTCAACTTCAGAAATTGTAAAAATTGTCCTCTGGGTCCCTTAAAGAAATATCTTTCAGCTTGGTTGTATGACTCTACTCTATGAACAAAAAACTCTGTGATGTACCCTCCAATGGTACTATCGAACCAGTGATCTACTGCTCGTGATATGGTGTTATCAACTCTTTTTACCTTCTTGATCAACTCTGATGTCCAAACCACAGGAGGTCTAGATCTGATCTCGAGCTGGGTATATGCTAGTCTAGCCAACCACTCAGATAACTCATGATGGATTCCTCCAAAGAAGATCTTGTGAATGTCGGTGGATATGTATCTTTATAGCCAATCTTTAGTACTTAGCTTAGGGTTATTTTTTCTGGGCTTCAGCGAAGTGCCTCTCTTGATATTCGATCCACTTCTGAATCTCTGTCTTCGATGGGAACCACCTTGAAATTCACTCATGAAGATTCTGGTCCCGGTAAACCATTTGTTGGCACAGGGGTAGACCCAAGGTTAACTCCAAGAGCGCACCAACAATCCTTAGCTACTGGCCCGTTTGGCAACACATGCGAAGCAGATGCAGTCTCACCCAAAACAACTATGTGGGGGTTGCAGGATAGAGATGTCTACAACCAGGGGAATATCAAGTGGATCTAATACAACAAGAAGGAAACATTCATATATCCCTCATCAAGTTGGATCTACCCTACATAGTTATAGATATGATCTAATTACAACAATGCAAATAACAATATAACAGTGACAGAGATCAAAACATCAATCACACACACAACACAAGATGTGCATGGTTTACCCTCTCTCTAGGGATACGTCCATAGAACTATGCTTATGATTTATTAAGGTAAAGCATATAGTTCTTGTCTGCGCTCTCAGCTAGCAGATCATATTTATTATCTCTCTTTCTCTCCCCTTCCTTTGCACCCAGCCACAGGACTCGACCTTCACACAAAACTAAAGATCTTACAATACCAGACGATGCTCTCACTTAACACTTCTCTCTCTCAATACAATAATATCTCACCACAACAATAGAGCTAGATCAACAAAAATATTGTACCAACCCAAAACACCAACCCAACATATGCCCTTTAGACCTCTATTTATAGATTACAATCATTCACCGATAGCCCTAGGCTGAAACCTAGGTGCCAAAACCCTAGCTACCAAAATCCTAGGTGTTTAAAACCCTATGTCAACTTGACCTGCTTTTTCTGGGCTTCGCCAGCCTGTCTTTCCTTCCTTCTCACATGGTGCTCCAAAGCATCCAACGGTGGATTTTTCCACTTGCTGAGTTTTCCTCGATCCCTCTTCCTTGTTGACCTGTCATCCTCGATCTCCTTGTCCAACGGATTTCATTTTCGTACTTTTCTCCATCTTTTCTTCTCTTTTTCTCTCTTCAACCTAGTGATAGTCACTGTGTCTTCCGTGAAGTTCTCTTTTCACCTTTTCTTCCTTGTTCTTCGCTTCCTTCCATAACCAAGGGCCAATAGGGAGACATTCCCCCAATCCATTACCCAAATTCCCTTTTTCTACCTGCCACCTTGATTTCAAGCATTCCAAATAGCTGCTACTCTTGCCCTTCCAAACATGGTTCTTTTCATCCCTATATGGTATTTCTATCCACCCGCGATGGTCCCTATGCCATCTCTCCATCCTCATATAGAGGGATTACCAATGTAGATCCCCATACAGACTCCTTCCACACCACCCCCGCTCCCAATGAGCATCAACACCACCACCTCTGGGGAAAGACGAAAGAAGAACTATCCCATAGCTCCACTTCCTCCCCTAGCTCAACCTCCTTGTGCACTATGCGAAAAAGAAGTACACCCCACTAATAGACGTCCTACTCTTCCCGAGTTACACAATCTGATCCATATCCCTAGAGAAACCACATTTCTCGCCACTCCACCAAGTACGTCCACTGCTACTGCGGATTCCTCAACCACACACAATAAAGGGTTGCGAACCAAATTCACTTGTAACATTTGTCTAGAATATGGCCACTACACTTATCATTTCCGAGATCTACCTCAATTTCACCAAATATTAGCCACAGTACACCAAACATCTTGGTTCAAGCCCTCTCAGCCACCCCCCACTACGACTCACATTACTGATATTTGATATATTTCATCGTCAGTCCCTAAGTGAATGAGGTACCCTTCATTGGATCAATACATTCTCTTTATGTCCAACGGTCCCTTGTACCCTGTACACAATATCTCATCTATGTCATCACTACTTGAGGACAATAAAACCTACCCATTGACAGTTTCCCCTGTCAATTCCCAGGATCCCCTGTACTCTCTCATTTTTCACTGCGACGAAGATATGCTAGAGTAAATCACTACCCCCGATTTCCCATGGAATACGCTCCATCATCGAGCACTTTTTCTTTCACAAGAGGCCTTTCATCCTCCTATCCAAGCCTCCATGTGCACAATTGAAACCAAGGATTTTATTCCTTTAGGGAATATATACTGGTTCAACAACCCTATCTCTGCCCCAGATTCTTTTAAGGAAGGAAACATGGCCAACATCTCCCCCATTGTCAAAATTGAGATTTCCATTAAACCGGGAATCATAGAATAAATCACCATTAGCCCCGCATGCTCCCCTGAAGAACTCATTACTTACAAATATCTCTTTCAGGAATACCAGGATATTTTTTCTTGGTCATATATAGAGACACCTAGCCTCAATTCATCTATAGTCGAACATTGAATCGACACTTGGTCAAACATTTCCCTAGTTCGTCAAAATCAACGCCCCCTTCACCCATCCAAAGCTGCGGCTATCAAAGCCGAAATTGACAAGTTACGCATTACTGGGTTCATTTTCCCCATTGTGTACACTTCGTCGGTCTCCAACCTTGTCCCTGTTAACAAAAAACATGGCACTATTCGCGTCTGCAAATAATTTCGCGATCTCAACCACACTTGTCCCAAAGACAAGTTTCCAACCCCTTTCATTGACCAAATCATCGATGACTGTGTCAACCACGAGGCATTGCCCTTTATGGATGGGTTCTCCGGCTACAATCAAATCCAAATCTTTCCAATAGATCAATACAAAACTGCTTTTACTACCCCTTGGGGTATCGTTTCTTATCGTGTCATGCCTTTTGGGCTCAATAATGTAGGTTCTATGTTTCAACTGGCCATGACCTATGTTTTCCATGATCTTTCTCACATCATCCTTTATTATTTGGACGACCTCACTACTCGATCCAAAAATCTAACTCAACATTTAGATGACTTACACATCATTTTCCAACGATGTTGCCAATATAATATCCGCTTGAACCCCCTCAGGTGTGTATTTTGCGTCACTCTCAGGAACCTCCTTGGGTTCATTGTCTCTCAACACGGCATCACCGTGGACCCTCTCAAGGTCCAAGCTATCACATAAATTCCACTGCCTAGGAATTTACACCAACTGCAAAGCCTACAAGGCAGAGCTAACTGTTTACGTCACTTTGTCCTAGACTAAGCCACTCGCATGCATGATTTTCTCCACTTACTGCGACATGATATCCCATTTCGATGGGACGAACATGCTCAATTTTTTTTTGATGATTTGAAAGATTCCCTATGAAATTCCCCTTTGATTAATCCCCCAGACTATGATCGTGATTACATCCTCTACTTGTCAGCCTTAGCTGTCTTTGTAGCAAGAGACCTCATCCAATTAGGGGATGATGGCCCTGAAAATGTCATTTACTACATTAGTAAAAACCTTTCAGGGCCACCCTTGAAGTATAATCATGATGTGAAACTGGCATTAGTAGTTGTCCTCACAGTCCAAAAAATGTGTCATTACATTGTGCTTTGACCTACCAAGGTCGTAGAAGATTCCAAACCCATGCAATACTTTCCTAGTCGACGGTAAATTAATGGAAAAATTTTCGATGGATCGTTATCCTTGAGGAATATGATCTAGATTTATCTACTTCCAAAATAAATAAAGCTCTCGTCCTAGCCAAACTCATTACATTTTTTCCCTCAGATGATGAAGCTTCCCCCATCAATGAGGATTTCCCCGACGAAAACCTCTTCTTCATCCCCTCTGATGATCCCTAGTATGGCGACCTCCTCATCTACCTTCGTACACATAATTTTGGGTCTCATCTCTCTCGAGATGATCATCTACAAATTCTCCATTAGGCCCCTCGATACCTCCTCATCGGAGACGTCCTCTATTGACGTGGGGTCGACACTATTCTTTGGTGATGCTTTACCATCGACGAAGTTGACAGAGTCTTGAACGATTGCCACAATGAAACTTGCGGTGGTCACCTCTTGGGTATTTCCACCGCCCAAAAAATCATTCGAGTAGGGTACTTCTGGCCCACATTGTTTCATGACTACATCCACACTGTCAAGCGATGCAACAAATGCCAGCTTTACGCAAACAAGGCACTAGCACCACCATATCTTTTACATCCAATCATCACGAACCCTTCTATAAATGGGGCATAGAATTCATGACTTTCCATCCTCCATCCAGTAATGGAAACAAGTACATTGTCATGGCAGTAGATTACTTTACCAAATGGGCTGAAGCGATGCCCACATTTAACAACACCGCTGACACAACAACGCATTTTTCTTCAACCACGTCATTACCCGGTTTGGAGTGACGAGTCCCACTACAGATAGTGTCTGATCATGGTAAGCACTTTGAGAATGAGATCTTTGCAGAACTCTCCTGAAAGTTAGTCTTCTCCCATGAGTTTTCCTCCCCATACTACCCTCAGTCCAAAGGACAGGTCAAGGTCATTAACAAATTCCTCCAAACCATGCTACAATGTACCGTCAACAAACATAATACCAATTGGAATCATATGTTGTTTTCTACGTTATGGGCTTATCGCACAACAGTAAAAAATGCCACCGATTTCACATTGTTCCACCTCATCCATGGGATCAAATACACCCTCCCTATCGAGTGGGAAATCCCCACATTACACACTACCATTGAGCTATTAACTGACATTGCTCCAATGGAGCAACTCCTACTGACCTTGGAGTCGCTTGATGAAGATCACCAATCTCCATTACAAAACAATGAGGAAGCTAAAAAATGGTCCAAAGCCACTTTCGACCACCATGTCAACCTTCGCTCATTCAATGAAGGTGATCTCATGTTAATCTATGATATCACCCACGATACTCTCAGCCATGGGAAATGTGAGTCATTATGGCATGGACCCTATGTTTTCCACCACTTCCTCACACAAGGTGCCTACATCTTGGCCTCTCTAGAAGGATACCCTCTCAAAGAACCTATCAACGGGTTGTACTTAAAGAATTTTTACGCCTAAGCGTAGCCCCCCTACCTTAGGTTTTTCTTTGTACACATTTGTATATTTTTTATTCTTCTTTTCCACCACCAATCCTCATGTCTGATCTATCATCTATTTTATTGACAGATGCATCATCCATCATCCTACCACATTGGTTACACTGATGGTGTTAGCCACTAGACCCAGAATCTCGCTTCGACAGCTTGGGCCCTCTATTCTCCCTCACATGTCCTGATCCACTCTAGTGGAATATGTTTGGACTCAGCCACCAACAACCAAGCTGAATACGAAGCCATCATTGGTCTCCTCGCTGAGGCCAGTCGCCGCCACATTCGTCACCTTATCATTCTTTTAGATTCCCAGCTTGTCATCCTGCAACTCAACAATGTATATCATGTTCATGATCCTTGCCTCTTTTGCAAATACCTGCAAGTTAGATTCTTATATTGCAACTTTGATTCAATCACATTTACACATATTCGAAGACAACTTAATCAAGTAGCAGATCACATGTCCAACCTAGTATTATATTGACATTTATCACATTAAACATCATTTATACATCGCATCATACATTTGTCACAACACATGAAAAATACATCATAAAATAAACAAATAACACATAGAGACATGAATGATCCAAAATATATCCATATATATATCATCAAACGATCCTTAGTGTTTACAAAAATACATGTACAATCGCCCATAGGCCAGTGAATCCCCCGCACCCCTATGAGTACGAAAATGGGTATCTCATACCCTATACAAAACTTGGCCCATAAAACCATATACATACAAAAATCGGCACTCAAGGTGCCCCCAGAGCTCCCCCCAGGTCCTCTGTCAGCCGAAGGCACCCCACCAGTTGGGGGCCCCCCTGGTCCAAGAGGCATCCAACTAGTCATCGTTTCCCCTGCTACTGCTACTCGATGGATCAAGGTCCGACACTCTACTGACACAACCACGCATTTCTCCAGGACCTCCTTATCCTAGATATGGGTCCACATACCCTCAAGTACACCCTTTAGAACCCACTTGAAGCATCGATGTAGGTCATCCAACATCACTCTGCAATATCCTTATGGCTCATGCACTGGTCCAACACCAACATCATATCCCCGCCGCCTTTGTCCCACCCTCGTCTCTATAGGCGTCGATCAAGCTGGCCCCTGACGAGCAGGCTCCCTGACAACATCTGCCTCTCAGCCTCGGGGTCCCACATCTGCAAAACAAAAACAGAGACAATGTCAACATCCATATACATATATAATCAATGATATCTATAGAAATCTCAAAATCACAAACCATAACACAAAAACATACCTTGTTGATCCCAGTCCTCCCCAGGAGGCAACATCATTTTTGGATCATGGCAGTAGTCCATACCTGTGTATGGATACCTCAGAATCACCTCTGGCATCTGGCACCACACTCGAGCTACCATGGCCATGAAATAATGGCCACCCTCCCCGCCTCCATGTCGGGCCAACACATGGGCCCACCAAATTAGTCCTGGCTCTCATTTCCCCGTGGGCTCGAGCATAATTATCAGGTGCAATAGAGGAACCCTCTCTAGGAATCAGGCCACCAGAATGGAGCCGTAAGTGAAGTCACCAGAGTCATATCACCAACACCGGTTCACTTGTCCCATCATCTTGGTGTGCATAAGCACACCCCATGCAAATAAGTCCCCATCTAGGACTTCCTCAAGTACCCTCAGCTGACCACTAGTGATCTGGTTAGTCCCCAAGGATCCATAGATCCTCACCACAATAGCGGTGATAAACTCCATTAAGAAGTCATAAATCACCTTAATACGGATAGTCGAACCCGACATAGGGTTCGACCCAGTGTAGTGGCAAGCCACCAAGTTACCTAATCGATCCTCCCCCGACAACTAGGGATTGATAGGAAGGGCCATCACACAAAATGGGAGCCCCATCAGGAAGTACACATCCTCTGTGGTGAGAATGTTAGCTGCTGACCTATAAAAATGAAGCACTGCAGATCAGTGCTCCACATCCTGATCAGATACTGAAGCAGGAAATTCAACGATCGTATCAGAGGGCAGCAAAGAACTTGAGAAACTTGCAGGCTGCCAAGTATCTCCACACACCCGATTGCACTCTCACCACCTCTCGCAAATGGTCCCAGTCACGCTCTCTCTAGTGCACCAGAACTGGTGGGCCCCTACCCCAAAAACCCCCTGTACGCCCCCCATACAACCCATACCTACATACTAGGAAATTCACAACATGCAAGAGGATAAGACTATTAGCCTGTCTCTCACCACTCCTGGATCAGTAGCCTCACGCTCCTACAATATCCAAATCTCCTCACAGCTATCTCGACAGCTCAACACCAATGTGCAGGTAATTGGGATATTCTTATAGCCGTTATATGTTCTTTATCATCGGATATTATTCACGTCAGGTATTTGGTTTTCATGTGTGCAGGTACTTGTTCCACAAGCTTACAACCCCTTTAGGTATATGTTCAACATGAGAATCTAATCATTCCCCCTGTAAATCAATTTCATATCCCAGTCATACCCTTTGAAATTTACCTTTATGGTCCTTACATCCGGCTCTTTAGTACCTTTACCACTGCCTCATTTGGGTACTATCACCTGGTAGCACTCTCCCTCACATGAGTTGTCCCATTCATAGTTCCCCTTGGAAACTTGACACTCATGTTGATTTCACCCCCTAGGGATGGGAGTCTTGATAGTATTATGCACTTCTGAGAATGAACCCCATACTTCTTCTCATCATATTGCTAACCTTCCCAATCAACTCCCAAGTCATATCATCTTGGTTCTATTGACTGCACCTCCACAATATCATTAGCCCTCCATCTCATCCACAATCATTTTGCCCATCTACAGATTGACCTCCATCCATTTACCTAATATAGAAACCCACCCATGGGGCCCCCACCCTCCAACAATTCTCTTTCTCAAACTTGTGACTTAATAGGCCAAGGCATATTTCACTGGGGTGCCCGTTTCTGTATCTGTATACTCAACCCAATTTTTATTTTTATTTTTTCGGTAATTGTAAAAATCCTTTGTTTCCAACATATACTTAGCTTTTTCATCGTTACCCTTGATGGCCTTCTTTTTTCTGGAAAAGCAACCCATCTTTCCCTTGGTTGGGGAATCTACTCTTTTTCATACTGACATTGTTTACGAACCCCACGTATCCCAATTCCATATACCCATGATCTCTGATTTTGTCCACTTTTTTAGCCTCTGACACAGTTTAACTCCATATCTAGTCATCCCCTTGACACTAGATCTAGTTTTATGATTGTTGCCAATCATCCTTCAAAATTCCCCAACTAAGGGAAGTCTTGAGTCTCACCTCATCTTGACTTCGTTCATGTTACCCGTCAGTACCTGATATCATCTCAGTGGATTTCATGAAGCCCTTTACTTCTTGCAGTCGTGTATCCCTTCTTGTCGACATCAACACAGTTTCCAGAAGGGTGGAAATATATTGAATCTCATTACCTTTACAATGAGGAGTCTTAGACGAAACAAAGAGAATAATCATTTCTCTCTGATTCCGTTGACCCCCATAAACATTCGAATTCAACAAACTCTCATGTTACGGTGGGTCTTACTATATGTGACTATTGCAGTTGTTTCATGTTAGCTGAAGACCTCTCAATTCATTAGGCCATCAATGCCTATGAGTCATTGAAAATTTTTACAGTCATCCTTGCCTCACTTCGGAGTCTGTTCACCATTCAGAATTTTCATCTTCCATTATCAACCTCCCCTGAGGGCACTTCAATTATCTACATCAACATACATCTTCAGTTACAGTCTCACATTTTTGTTTTATGACACGAGCATGGGGCATGCCCTCCTCGTTTGTAAGAAGATTTTATCTTTTCTCCCTCGAGAAAGGTTTGGGTCACACAGTTTTCCCTCTCCCTCTGACGGATATCTCTTGCAGTTCCTATCTTCATTCTTCCTTACAATGGTACTCTCAATAAAATAAACATTGATGTATTTTGGCTATACGTATGCTCCTAACCTCACACATTAGGGGGAATCTATTATAACCGAAAAATTGTCCGCAACATTGCATGCAAATGGTTGAAGAAAAAACATCAATGCCAAAAACAATTAGTCCACCTACAACACTAAAATTCATCCAAAAGGAAGAAAACTATGTAACTGGGGTAAAAAAATCAGAATGCGCAGAATCGCCAAAGGGGGCATGCACACAATGCGCAGGCCAACACAATCCTCAATGCAAAATATGCGCAAAATGTGTGACTATGTATGAGAAAATCCATGCACTTCTATGAACGATGCATTTATGGATCTTGTCGGCCCCTCAACCACTTATGGTCCGACCCCCAACACGATTTGACACTTATATCTGAGAAAAATCTAGCTTGGGGGTTGGTCAAGGGCTAGAGGGTGCCCTAAGAGGCCCCTTGTTCACACTATGAACCAATTACATTTTTCCATGTATGAATGCTATAAATAAGAGCCATGGGTTTGCTAAGAAACCAAGATCTCATGGTATTGTTATGCTGCAAGAATTCTTCCTTAAGAATCCTCTTTTCTCTTTGAAGCCTTTAAGCACCATTGCAATGGCCCATTCCATTCACCTCTTGAGGGAATAAGCATTGTCTTTCTTCATTTCTCATTTCTTCCATTGTAAGGAGTGAATATCTCTCAATTAGGGAACTCAAGAGCCCTCCCAATGAGGAAGACGGGACTCATAAGTCCCCGACTTTCTCTACGGTGTTTTTCCTACTAATCTTTTGATCCATTGGTAGCATTACATTGGTCATTGTTTGATTTTCATGGTTCTAAGTTTCTCAAGTTTTATAACATTTATTTCTTAGTTGTTTTAGTTTTAGTTCTTTGTTTACATATGTGTTTGGCTTATCTAACATACTCACAAAACTTTTGTCTTGTCTAGTAGGCTCACTTAGACATGCAAGTGTTGTTTTTTTCCTCACCCAAGTGACAAAACCAACACAACAATGTTATTAACAACGATCCCACTTATTAGGACATGTTTGATATGGAGAAGTTGTAAAACAAATTTCCCAAAACACAAACATCTCCATAGTTCCATTATCTCACCTTGAATCAGATAAAATCCAACCTTATCTTCAAAATTATGTCTACCTATGGGGTAAATCATGCAATGGGGGTACAACAATCTTGTCGATTTATTAGACTTTCCTTGGAAGTGAGGCTCAAATGTGCAAGGCACATGGAGTGTAATTTCCCTTTGTCTCCATTAGACCCATTGAAATATGAATATGGGATAGATTGATATCCCTCCTTTCCATTAACTAAAATGACCCCCTCTTTGATTTTTGTTGCATTATTTGCATGACTATTTGTTTCTTTATTGTTCTCCCTTATAACTGTTCGACAACACAGGTATTCCAACAGAGGACGAACACCTTCAGTAACCACTCACATAACCAGATCAAAGATCAACCCACCGATGTTTTCACGTGGTAAAACCCCTATGGGGAAACATCCACGGCCCCAGCCAACGCGACCAATTGGAGCAGTTTATTAATGAAAATAAAAAGATTACAGAGATATTTTAAAAGAGAGTTTCTCACAATCGATCATCTACAAATGACCCTCCATGCTCTTTAAATAGAGATCATGGACCAATCGGGTGTTAAGCCACAGATCAATGGTCGTTAAGATCGAGGAGAGTATGAACCGTCAGATCACTCTATGTCGGGAACATATCGTGACCGTTGGATTTCCTAACTACAAATGTATACTATTGCATACTAAAGAAACACATTTTTACCTAACGACATATTAGACCAAGTAGATCTTAACTAACTCCTAAGTGTCTAAATATCCTAACATCCCCCCTTAAGAACAACTTGGGATAGGATTGAAGGATTTACAATAATGACACAAA